>VYXH01002588.1:560251-704525 GCA_013397275.1 Burhinus bistriatus
CCCCCTCCCCCCCCACACCTCACCTCCCACACCTCTCCTCCCACACCTCACCTCCCACACCTCACCAGGGTTACAAGGAGTTCTGTTTACCATTACCCATTTAAGATGCTCAAATCAAGACTAATTGGCTGAAACTCTATGAGCAAACCTGCACCTTGGTCAGTACATGACTGATCTCAGTTCCTCTGAGAGTTTGCATTTCAGAGACACCACTCCCTGCACGCAGAGCAAAGGTGCTCTTTGAAGGAAAGCACTAATTCAAGCCTTTTTGTACCCACAGCTGTGCCTGAGGTAAACAAATAAGAGGAACACTTTAAAATAACTTATCTTCTCCCAAAACTTGAAAGATGCTCTGTAGGCTATTGAATTAGATAAGGAAAAGATGGGCAATTATTCTACGATAAACCACAAGCACCCTAACTTTTGCCGACTTCCTGAACTTCCTACTCAAGATGAAGCTGATCTGACACACTGCAATGGTGGATTCACGCAGTCCTCCTGACAAGGGCAAATAAGGACCTTCCAGATCAAGCTGTTCGTTCTGGTAAGCCCAGTAACAGTCACCGCACACGAGAAGTTTCTTCTTCTAGGTCGCCCCTATGCTAACCGAGAAACAGTCAGCCGTACAAGATTGGTGCCTTTGCGGGGTGCAGCAGAAAAAGCGGCAATGCTGGAGCGAATCCAAGGAGCAGAGAGACAAGACTGCTGGTGGAATCCAGATGAGGTCCTGTGGGTACCTAGCAGAGCTGTTGTGTATCGTCAGCTGACGAATTGGATTGCTGCTGTACCTTTAATTAGTTTCTTCTCCATGTAAAAAGCAGCAAGATAAGTCACCAGTTAAATTGGCAGAGCTTATAAGAGCAAAAGTAGGTTGAAATGTAAATTATAAGGACAATGAAAATATATAGTGCGTGCTATGGAATCATCCTGCAACCTTATAAAAAAATCATCTAAATAAGCATCAAGAACACTGAAGAACTTAGAACTTGATACAATCCATAAACAGCCGTTAAGTTAGTTGAGCTTACAGACTGTGAAGAGGGCAGTTAAGATTTCCAGGCTCCTATCCAGCACAAACAACACTGCCCTATCGACTATTTTCACCTGAAAACATCTACAGTCTCTTTCCTTACCATTGAAGGTAATACAGAAGAAAATGGTCAAGCAGTTAATTATTTAAAGAGGCACTGAATTACTTGAAACAGATAAACCCAGTAAATTGGAGGATTTTTAAAAGGTTATAGGGAAATAAGGCTTTGAGGGGAAAAAACCCAACATTAGCAAGCGTTGATATTTTAAGAGATTATATTTAGTAATGCAAAAAAAATTAAAAGGAAAAACTGAAGGCTGCCTTAAAGCAACAAAGAAGGAAAGCATGCGGCAGACTGTCACTTATACTTTAGAGTCCCTTTTATCCGAGACGCGCACACTAACCCAGCCAAGCAGCTGCTCGCTGTGGAATATGAATGTGGGCATCCCCCGCACATCTGAAGGACATCAACTGCAGGATGGCTATTCTACTTCAGACTGTACGATTTAATTATGTAACTAATGAAGTTGATATATCAAGTGATACATGGAAACTGTGACCCAATTCAGATATCTAGCTATACACACATATATTCCGTGTGCGTATCTGTGTACATTGAAGATATAGAACAAAGAAATTTGTAGCCAGCTCCTTGGTATGCAAGATATTATGCCCACAACACTGTTGGTTCACGTGTACTAATAGGGAATACAGCCACAGGAACTATGCAAGCTGTCCATCGGTGCCATGGCTTCAGGCTAAATTACACTCGCAATGGCATTTGCAATATTAAAGCACTAAAGGAGTACTTACATCTTCTGCTTTAATTTTTGCCTTGCCTGACTTCAGAAGATGCAAAGGAGAATAATCCAGCAGCACAGTACAGCCTGCATTAGTCAGGGTCTGGGCAATTAGCATCCTTAATAAAAACTGCTTGAGGATAAGGTATATTTGGAGGCAAAAAAAATTTTAAATTATCTAATTTTGATATGCTCGGGATTCAAAGCAAAGCCTCCTGCTGTCTTCAAAGCATCACTGAATGTCAGTAAGAGGAGAAAAGTATCACTGCGTCTCTTGTTACAACATTCATTTATTACCATCTATTCACTCATAAATGTCAATGTTATTTCACCCTCCCGTTCCTCCTCCCTTCCTTCACCCTCTCCCACTAAAAAAGCACGGCCTTGCCTTATGAACCTGGTTGTATGGTTTTTCTACTGCTGGAGACTTAAATAAGGCAGAATCCTGTAGAGTCCTGCAGTGCAACGGGACAGCGTGTGCTAGTATGTATGCATATATTATATAAAACAGAGCATGTGTAATAAAGAAGTCTTTATGGGTGTTAGATTTATTCCTATTATGATCTAAAAGCAAAAAATTGCATTGTATTTCTAACAGATAGCACCACTTATACCTGGTAATGTAAATCACACTACCATGGAATGACATTACAGAACTGCACAGCGTCTCTCGCTTTACACAACTGTCAATAGCTACAATGCCGGCAGTCCGGCAATAGATGAGTACGTAATGTATTCTGAGCTACAGAGCCTGGAAAATTTACTGAATCTATTCCAGCTATTGAATTGTGATCAAGAGCTCTGTCAGACTGATGACATTCATCAGATCAGCCTGATCTAGCAAATTTATACGTTATCCTTTCCGTTTTCTTCTGCTAGCAAAGGAACATTACTTAGGATGGAGACCACACAGGTGCACAGACAGGCAACACTTACTGCTGAACTCCCCTCCCAATGATCCTCTGACCTTACCCAACACTACGGGATCAAGAGCAAGGAAAACAATAGTAAAAGGCCCGCGACAGAAATTCGAGCACATCCCAGTGAGGCGTCCCCAGATGCTGGTCTCGGACAAGAATTCTGCTTTCTAGGAAGGGGAGGAAGGAACAAGACTTACGATACATCACAATGGGGCCCAGATCATGCCTTACTCATCCCTCCTGATGTTTGGCCAGGCTTATAATGAAGGAAAGACCTGTCAATTAGTAATGCTATTTTGAAACTATGATAAATGACACTGTAAGACAGACCATTTTTAAGGGTGCAAGAAGTCAAATACAAAACTCCGCGTCTGCTATTTGCAAACAAGCAGTATCTTGTTTTTCAGTGCAAACAATTGTGTATTTTTTGTGCGTACACAATGACCATGGCTTACCTGGGCTGTGTGTGTCTGTAAACACCAAGTCTTGCTCCACTACATATAACTAGTTTTTGAGCTACAGAGACAGAAGACATCAGCACGCTGCTCAGACCTCTGGGAGGTAGCACCTATGTGCACACTCGGTTTTGCTGTAAGGATTTCCAACAGAACACAAAACCCAAGCAAGGGAAGTTTTTAAACAAACATTTTTGATAATTGCATACATGGCGGGAGAAGATACGACAGGAGCATGAAAGCTGACTGCATTTATCTGAGAGGATGAAGCAGTTTGAAACGTTTCCAATTATGGAAGTTCTACTGTAAGAACTTTGTCATTTCAATTTTTCTTGTACATTTTGTGGTGCTTTACATTTGTGTGAATTCTTATCTCTTCAGCCCAATGCCACAGGCTGCAGGTCTGGAACATAGCCCAGTTCCTATTTTAGTCATAACAAAAAAAGGGGGGGGAATCTCATGTCAGAGCAGAGCTAAGTACTGCCACTTCCATCCCCATAAGACTCTGCAGGATCTTCTAGTTCACTAAGCAAACGTGAATCTGAGGGGCATCTTCTAGTGCTGCTGCCACTTCTTTCTCCATCATCACTGCTGTTTAATTTGTCTGAGGAGTCCCAGATGAGGAAGAGGATAGTAGCACAGCAAGTTGCTGGCTGCCAACCAGAAAAACATCTCTACAGCTGACAAAAGCCCAGGGTCCATCTCTTGTTCCTCCAGAATGATCCATTTCCGGCTGGCTGACAGAAGTGAGTGAGAATCTTCATCACAAAAGCACATCCCTTCATAGGATGCTGGTGGTGACTCACACACCAAACTGGCTGCCCTGATGTTAACTGTTTGGTCAAATGGTCTAATTTTACACAGCTAGACCTGGTGGAACTACAAGTTCAAATCTCAACAGGATCTGCTTGGCACCATTTCCTTTTAAGGTAGGATAACAAAATGTTATACCATTTTATAACCTAAAATTTGTAAGAGTTCTTCTGGGGTCTTCAAATGGGCCCCCCCATATTTGTTTTCCTGGCTACAGTACTGGGTTATACTGATCACACACAACCTCCCTTACAGACATGAGATTGCTGTTGTCTCTGCTATCAGCTCCCCGATGCACGGAATAAGGACAATAATTTCTTCAATACTTGATAAAGCTCTTGAGATCTAAGTGTTGTTTTATTCTCGTAAAGACATTTTGTAAACTTGATGTCCATAGCCAAAGTTTTTCATCCCTTTACACAGTTTGCTACATGCCAGTTGCCACACTTCACTCACACAGGTCACCTCATCTCAGCGGTGTCCTCTGCAAGGAGCTATAGCACTGACTTGAAATAAAAGTAGATATGGAACAAAATGTTGAGGGGAAAGAAGGAAAGAACCAAACAAAGTAAGAGTCCTTGTAATGCCACAAAATTACTGTCTCACTCTTCAGTCTTTGTCTCCTTTTATATCTATGCTCCTAGGGACAGCGGAGGAAAAGAAAATAATTGAGTAAGTGTCCTTCATAGGATGCTAGCAGCACAACAAAAAGCCATGCTTTTAATGGCTTGGTTAACCCATGTGCAGGCCAGCTATTTCAAACCCATCCAATTTGTACTGGCACTACACAATTAGAAGTCAGGTTCGCTCCTGGTGTAAAAGCTCAGATTAGGTTACAGACTAATTTGTACCTTTCTAAACTAGAGCTTCTGGAAGCCACCGCAACAGCATGTGTAACCAAGGAGAGGATCTGTGCTCATGCAGGTGAGGAGCTCTTCTTTCAGTCAATGCAAAATTAACCATTTTTCCAAGAAGAAACAGCACTTCGGATTTTCCTTGACATTTTCATTTTCCTGTTATATGCAGACAATGCCACTTCTTTATGGCTACAGAGAAAATATACACAGTACATCAGAGCCTATTTTATGCGTGGCACTTTAGCACTGTAGCAATCATTACACTTAAGGGCATACTATCAACCAGCTTATTCCCCACGTTATTCATCCTTCGCTTCTCACAACCATTCCGGTGCGAGACCACATATAGTGTTTACCATCTAATGGGTCCCTCTGGGACGCTCATGGATTTCTCTACAGCACCAAGTTTTTATCTCATCAGCAGAGCCCGCCCTTCCCACAGCTCATGCTACGCTACGACCACCAGATTCCTCTTCTCCTCGGAAGCGTCATTCCTCCTCCCTAACTGGAGGCCTCTGTTTAACGTTTGCACAGTTTTCTGCCACTTTGTCCAATTTGCTCGCTTGTGAAGGAACACTTTTGCCCTCGCCTCCGCGAGCATCATTCCCTCAGCAGCCTGACACAAAGTCTATTGCATGATGTATTGGCCTTCAGTTCTGCTCCTCTCCTTATATGCTTTAATAATTCTACATTAGGTAGAAGTGACAATATAATCCTTGGGCTGATTTTACCATTACTGTGTTGAAAGTCACTAAACGTTTCTTAAAGCTTGCCCAGTGTTTCAAAGACCAAATGCAATACTTGCTCTTAATAACAGCTCTACAATCTAGTTTATAGCTAGTTGGCATTACACTAAAATAAAATCAGAATATGAAATCAGTTGGGCACTCAGGTGTTTGCATGTCAGGAAGTTTTAGGTGTTGGGTTTGTTTTTTTTTTTTTAATATATGAACATCAGCTTACTCAATACTTACAAAAGGAGAGACATTTCAGAAGCTATGTGCTACCTATATGCAAAGGAAAGGTTGAGTTTTTTGTGTTATATCACAGTTCTGACCTTTTCTTAACCAATTAAGCGTGCCACTGCAGGCTCCACTTCTGTATGACGCAGCCAGGCCTGCCGAGCACCCGACCACTGCTCCCCCCAGCTTTCTAGTTCTTTAGACACAGCCACAGTAACCAAACGTGAAATTCAGTCTGCAGCTACAAATCCGGCACCATTAACAATTACACTGTATAATTCAAATACAAGTGTGAAAATAAACAAAAGCATGTTTTCCAGTTCCAAGGATGTTCCACCCCATTCCCAATTGGCAACTCTCCTATGGGTTAACTTCCCAAGCAGATATCCTCCACCAAGGAACGGACTCCTCTGTCTCTCTCCATTCTACCCTTGCAGCAAGTACGCACTGAGAAGAGAAGTGGCAGTGCCTTGGTGCTCCTCGGAAGATCCCTTAGGTGAGGGTCATGACCTTTTAGATCCAGATACCACCTCCAATTCACACCCCGCTGTAAGCTGAAAATACCCATCAGCAAGGAAAAATTACCTGATCAACAAATTTTAAAAAGGCAAAACCAAAGACCTGCAAGAGAAAAAAGAAGGTAGTACCAACAGAGCTGAGAAATAACTGATCACAGAGAAGTGCAGAGATTAAATCAGGAATTATCTCACTGATGCTTAATAAAAAGAGAATCAGGACCCCCATGGCAGCCAGAAGATTTGCATTTCAGAGTGCAGGCAACATTAGCAGTTTACCAGTGGCTGGTGTAATCTACGGTACACGTCAAACTGATGGTAACTCTGTTCCCGGGCTGCGCTTCTAAATCAACCTGCAGTTTGAAGAGAGGTCTCCCAGATTTACTACAGGGCTCAGAGATTACTGAGCACATCCTGGCTCATCTGTAATAAAAAAAAAAAGCTGCTGCTACGTCTTGCATCTCCCTGTAGTGATTATAAGCCAGCACATAATCGTTGTAAGTGTTGGGGGCAGGGATCTGCTCAGTTCCAGGATTTTTTTTTGCAGCTTTCCATAGTTCCTCATGAAGCTTAGGGAATACGGCAATGACAGCAGGTTTCTACCAATCCTTTTTTCTTATTTAGAAGTGTTTAAGATGTGACTTGGAAAGACAACAAAAAAGTGCTTTAATTAGAAAAAAGTTTGCCCAAAGACAGAACATCCCTTTTCAAGGTTCAGATTTTCTCCTACAACTCCATCCAAGAAACTTTGAAGCACTGTCAAGTGTACATTTTTTACTGAAAAACAGATTCAGACAACATTTTGCTGTGCAGTACTGTCTCCTCCTGCTCCTCCCTGCTTCAGACCAATGCTCCTTCACATGGAGTAACTGGGTGCTTGGGTGCGCAGTACCGCAGCTCTACGGGTACAAATAAAACATATTTATACAACCGTTTGTTAATAGTTAAGAACAAGGACACTGCATCCAGCTGCAATGACATGAGGACTGATACAAAAAGGCAACTCTCGGCTCAGTTTGGGCAAGGGCAACATTTCAAATTGACTGTTGGTATCAGTAAGCACTGCATCATTATTATACTGCAGGAGCCCGGCAGAGATGTTAGCATCCATGAAGAAATGCCATTTTGCTAACCTCTCCCCTTTAACTTCAGCTTGCGAGTCCTTCTGCCGAGATGCACAGAGATTGCCCGAGCGCTCAGGACAGACCGACAGCCCTCGCCAGTCACCCCGCAGGTGCTGGGGGCGGGTGGTCAGACCTCCCGAAGCATCAGCGCTCTTCCCTGTCCCCCGTCTCCACTTGGCAGCAGGACACGCCTTTTGAATTATTTTCTCCCTCCCACTTTAACTTCATTCCACAACGCAACATTGCACAAACCTGCCACAAATAACAGCCTCCCTGTTTTCAGGCCACCACCGCACTCTCCCGCTGTCAGCACAAGGGCATATGTGCTCTTCGGCTGCCTCAAGTGAGCTATTCTGAGCCCTACTAAGAAAAATCTACGACTTTACACCCTGTCTGAGCCTCAGCAGCAATCACTAACACTCTACGTTTTCAAATTTAATCTCATTTCTGATTAAACTTTTCTCTCTCCCATTTGTAATCTCACTTGGCGGTGTGATTTGTGCAGCTCAGTATAAATATGTGCTTTAGAATTAAACTGGTTCAGCAATTTTGACAATGATTTCTCGGAAATTAAGCCTGGTCAATTTGTTTGGCTGAAGTAGAATCATTTGAAACATATATGATAGAAAGGCTGTAAAGTACTTTGTAGTGTAGCACACTAATAAATATTAGCAATGGAGATCTCATTTATGCCTGATTGCAAGGGTGTTAGGAAGAGGCTAGTGACAATGTGGTGCCCTCTCACCAAATGAGCAAGCAATATTTTTGCTTAAAATGTAAAATAACTGCAAAGCAAAGGACTATACACAGGTGGCAAATGTCATCTCCCCCCAGGGAATAACCTGATTAGTAACAGCAGTTTAAAATACAGCTGAACAACCAGAGGAAAATGTCTGAAGACCAGGGTTAATGTCTCAAGAACAACAACCCCAAACCCATGCTGTCCCACTGCTCAACACAAGGCCATTGGACAACTGCTATGGGCCAGCTGAAAAATAATGCCCCCTTTTTTTTTTAAAAAAAGAAGTCTGAAAACTTCAGGTGCTTTCCTCCAGGAGCCTTGAAGTCCATGATAGCAGGAAAGGACATAAGCAGTCGCAACCATACAGCCCCTTCTGCCCCCAAACCCAAGTTCCCCAATACTGGGGCTTCCCCAAGAAGCTTTGACACACAGCAAGGCACCCAGGAGCCTTGCCGCAGAGCTTTGTGTTCTCCCTTGCCAGGGACCATGATGTATAAGTCCAAGAGACTCATCGGCCTGAGAACACAGATTTCTTCACTCATATGGGAAATATTACACACGTGATTAAAGTTTCCTAAAATCCTTGCCAAATAACGTCTTCCTAGACCCCTAGTCATCCTTGCTAGATGTTGTCTTTGTGTGAGGCTTTAGTAACTGCTTCCTCAGTCTCACAACCGCTTTGTTTTCTAGCAACTCCTTTAGTCAACCTTCCTTATTTTTAGCTCTTTAGAAGTGTTTGACTTTTTCTTCCCCCCCTCCAAAAAACACACCTTCCTCCACTTTCTCCACAATTTTTCCTCACACACTTAAATTCTCCTGTTCCTTTGTTCTCAAAAATCTCCTCCTCCTGTTCTGTTTCTTCTCTACAGTCTATTTTACCTCTACGTGTTCTCAGTCACCCCCAGACATTACTCCATGGCCTGACCCTGCCACATCCTGGCTCAGAATAAACAAATCTCACCACCACCTCAGCATTCACTCATATTTACATCATGCAAAGTTTACAGTACAGCAACCCCCTGATGGACACCACTCCTCTACGGTATTTCAGAGTTCATCACCAAACGTTTAATATCCACCTCCATTAACCATCATTCATCTGATATGAACTTCCCATATGAATTAATGCAGGAGGGTCAGAGGAATGAATTCGGGGACCTAAGAAACGCATTGGGTGAATACACAGGGGCAGCATACGTGCCTCAAAGGATGGAAAAGGAGAAAGATGACTGGCCAGAGGAGATGCTTTCACTCTTCTGAAAGGTGCCAGCAGTTTCACCTGGAAGACTCAATGTCCAGCGTAAATCTCGGTGTGAGCGCTCCTGGTGCCTCTTTCTGAACGCTTACATATTTGCCATTGCACTGTCTTCAAATGAATCAGCAGCACTCATGGTTAAAGGAAGGAAAAAAATGGGTCAATAGCTGGGCATTCAGCTTAGCAGATGGAGCCACCAGAACAACGATCCATCCCCCAAAACAGCTACCAGAAAGCCAACATATTCTCTGGTTGACGATCCAAAAGGTCCTCCTCCTCCCCCTCCATCCTCCTAGCAACATACTCATTCGGAATACACAGGGCAATATACTACCTAAGTCCCTACACATATCCTCCCCCGCTCAGCTGCAATATTGATGCAAACAAAGGTGGTCTGCTCAGTAATAATCAGTCATGTACACTTTTCAAGTCTTTAAATAGGAGGAAATCCTCAGATCTGCTGTAAATACTTACCTTGCAACGTCTGTTTACAAACTGCCACTGCCCTATACTGGACCTTTAAACACACCAAACCATTAACACCCTTAGATCAAGGATTTTTTTTCTTCCATGTTATTCAGAACCAAGTTTCCACTTCTGAATAGGACCTCTAAAAACTAAAGACAGACACATTACTGATGGATGTCCAACTGCTCAGGTTTTAATCCTCCACTGTTATCTCTGCTCTGTTGGTCTACTGATCTAGATATTTAGCTATCTTTTCTAGCGTGGCAAAATTGCAATTTCTTTCCCCATAATTAATCCAAGGTGCTGCTAGACAAAGTAAGACAAAGGGACTAATTTAATCCTAGCTGAAATTTCTCCAAAAGTTAGTAATGACATACTTACAACAGTGTTGAAAGGAACTGTATCACTGCTTTTTTTTGCAAGTTTTTATTCTGTTAATACTGCTGAAGGACTTCTTTACTAGCTTTTAAAGAGAAATATAGTAAAGATAAACAATTCTGGGTATTTTGCTCTAGTAACTATTTTCATCAGCAGCAAGAGAAAGAAAATGTAATTGAAAATAGCTACAGAATACAGCCATTCTCAACTAGCTGAGCCAGTGTAAAGCCCAATTATAATACCCACACACCTTCACACAAGAACTAACAACTAAACCAGCCATCCTGTCTTTCCACATCTTCATAAATACACCTCTAAATTTTCCCTGTTTAACTATGTACTTTTACTGCAGGCATGAGTATATATTTTTCTAACTATGTGAAGCAGCAGGAGAGACCATGACAGGGCCAACGTGCTAAGGAACGCGTAGGAGGCAGCAATAACAAACTGACATGAAGAAACAAGGTTGTAGTTAGCACAAACTGAGTTATGTGGAAAAGTTGAGGGGTTTTCTCTCCAATCTAACATGCCGTGCCATCCCATTCACCACTAGAGCCGATATGTGTTATATCCCTCTGACATGACCGAGCCACCCTGTGCAAGGGAAGCTTGTATCTGGGTAACCAACGTGCTCCCGAAAAGTGCCTTCATTCTTCAGAAAGCACAAACACGACCTCATTTTCAGCTGGAAGGAATTATCCAGGATGAAACTAGTTTCTGTATTGTCATTATCCAACAGTGTTTTCCTCACTAATTACCCTGACTTTCAAAGTGGTGCAAAACATTTACTGGTGCCTGCATGAATTAATTCAAGTAGGGCTTACCCAACCACACCACCTTCTTCTAGCTCTCCACCTTGAGGCCAGATTTCTGTAGTTTAGCAGTAACCCCTCATCTAAGGTTTGGGAGGCTTTCGGCTAGCTGAGCAGAAGCAGCTAGCAAAGAGCAGTACGGCTGCAAATATAAGCAAGCAGGGACTCGATTCAGAAAAAGGACAGATTAGACTTTTGCTGTCCGTAAACTCATAGGTGCACACGGCAGACTAAAGCAGCCTATGCATTTTAGTTTGTTTTTTCTATATCCAGTCTAACAGCAGTGTGAATTCCTACAGCTCAGGTTCTCATTAGTCCGTGCCTGCTTTAGGCACACAAAATACATCATCCCTTTAGGAAATGGTCTGGCTATCTTGTCCACTTGATGTTATTGTAAGATTGTTTGACCTCTATCTCAGTACGTATCGCAGATCCACACTGCACAATGAACAGAGCTAGGCTCCGAGAAGTCTTAACTGATTCAGTGTTATCTCAAACTTTGCCTTGTGCTTCCCTTTCTCCTGTGCCACGTGGTCTAGGGTTTCCTTAAAGCTTATACATAGCTTGCATCGGAAGGCTAACCGGCTCAGGATTAGGTGTACACTTAAGAACATGTCCCTGTCTGTGTTTCGGTGTCGTATCCTATGCTTAGATGCAGTGTTGTGCTGCCGTGGGTACCAGCAGTATTCTAGCTGTAGTGGCACAGGTCACACTAGAGGCTACCCAGCACAGCTGAGGATTGGGGTGCATCAGCCCGAGCTCTCAGCTGCCCCATCTAGATAGAGCCTGATAACCAAACTGAGGTGCGTCTACTTTACACACCTGTGAACGTAGCAGCAACATTTCCAATTCCCTCATGTGAATCTAACCCCTCTTATATTGTGTTTAATCAGATAAGAACAGAGATGAGGATATTCTTACAGGAAAGTAAGCTAAGTACCTTGGCTTTCCTGTTTGGCAGACAGCTATCTCTGTGCACAGAACTCAGGACTTTTGTTTACCGATTGATTTTTAAATAACATTTCCCATTCTGGATGCATAGAACCGTTCCCTGTAAATCTTCCCACTGATGTCTCAGTGAGGCAAGTCAACAGCCTGAACCAATAGCACTGCCAGGGCTGTGACCTTCTCCATCCATCTTAATTAAGCGTTAACTTCAAAAGCCTTTTTGTTACATGTTACCTGCCAGCATCAAACAAAAAGACAAACACCAGCCTTGAGTCATCAAAAATGTAATTACAGGGTCTCTTGGAGAGGTGGCTCTGCCTGCTTCTCTGGTTTTAACTCTAGGAATTTATAGCATCGAAGCAGCACTTCAGCAATACTTAGAAGAGCCCTACAATGAGAAAATACACCAAGAGACACTGGCACAAAGTACCATTTTATTTCAACCAGGCCCTGAATATCACAAGCACTCACATCGCTTATTTAGTGCTGTCCCACCTAGATTTTCAGAAGTCTTACACCACCACCACCCTTTTTTTTGTCCTTTCACACAGGTATAGACAGCGTATGCAGGCTTGGCAGTCTGATCTGTTGGCACCCATCACTCCATTTAATTACACGATCCGGAATGAAGCAAACGATTCAGGAGAAAATGGGTTATCATACAATGTAAAGTTACTAAGACACTCAAGAGCTCATCCATTGCATTTGGCGTAGGACTTCCTTACACACCACCAGCAGGGTACCCGCACCTTGCACATCAGAAATCCAGCAGATATCAAAACGCAGTGAGGAGTTCTGTCCAAACCTGCAGCACCCAAGGTACCTTAACCCATGTACGGACTAACTCACGTACCTTCTACACTGCCTTATGAAAGCTACCTTAGTAAATACTTTTGAAAAATAATTAAGTTTTAAAAAGTCATACTGAGCACACTCTGCAAACATGGTTTAGTTCACCCATAGGCTGCTGTGACAACATCATATCCTGTTCCTGCAGATATAAACTTGGGAGAAAAAAAACACATAAGGGTAATATTTAAAAACCTGGACTGGGAGACACCTACTAATACACCACACCTCATCCAGGAGAGGATTAAAGCACGACTGTCGAGAGGAGGCCAACAACCAACTACCCGGAGAACATCTCGGCCTTTACGGATGTTCAGAGCCAGCATTTTCACAAGGGCATGTTTGCAGGTGGGGAGATGGGAATAACCAGCTAGCCCTAAGCTCCTTTGTGACTTGTCAGAGCACAAGAGAGGAACACAACTATTTTCCAGTCTATCCAGCCAAATAGCTCACCAGGGGCTTCTCACCAGCATCTATGTTTTTCTGCCTGATAGAAGGAGTCCTTTTTTTTTTTTCCTTTCCGTGAGCTTCTTGAATCTAAAGAGTGATCGAAGCACCAAGGACACCAGCATTTACCAGTTTTCCTATCCTTATTACAAAGCTAAGCAACTATGTTTAACAAGAAAGTTCTTGATCTGGATTACATCAACATTCCCCCACCTTTTATCCACAGCAGCTCAAGCATTTGCACGGTACTGCTGAATAAAATGGTTGTTTTCTGAAAAACAGAGTTGAGGCTGCACAACGTGCTGCTAACCCACACAACAGAACACTGACATTTATGCTTACAACTGAGAAATAGCTGTATTTTACAGAAAAGACTTCAGGAATAAGAGACTTCCAAATCAACGTATCCTTGCCTCAAATCTATTAGCTTTTCCTATGCTAATATATTAAACCAAAGTTCCTTAAGAAATGGTATGAAGCAGAGATTACAGTGGGAGTGGCAAGAAGCCCCAATTTTTCTTTTATTTGATGACTTCAAAAAATGAACTTACATCATTAACAGAGCAATAAAAGCATCGCAACCGGTCAATTTATTATTGTAGCAAAGTGTTAAACATAAGCTTCCCCTACACCTGTTTTTTTCTCTTTTCATTTTAAGAAGCTTCTTGCTATTTCGAGCAAGTTATTTTGAAGCTAAGTCTGTTTATTCTTCTGCCAAGTGGTTGAAATCCTTCTTTCGCAGAGACAACAAAAGAAGGAAATAAATTATTGCACAGAAAGCAGAATAAGAGAATTTAATGCAATAGCGAAGGACAAATAAACTGTTTTTAAAACAAATCTTTAATCCACTGAAAATGTTCTATTACGATAGCAGTACGTTGAAGCAAACAAGCAATGTAGATCCAGTCATTTAGCTGTCAGTGCAGCACAAGAACAACCATTCATTTCTTACACAATAACTTTTTGTTCCAAATGGGCAGGCATATAAAGTAACTGGAACTGTAGTTGTAGGAACATCACCTGCGACTATCGGGTGACACGAGGTTAAGAGTGCTCGCTAGTGACGCCTCCCATGCGCCATTGTAAATATAACTGCATTAATGTGGATCATGTACACTCCAAAGCCTTTAAGCTGGTGAATACCAGGGTTCAAGGGCTGCTTAGTGCGCTACGTATGGTGGGCGATGGGAAAATTTCATCCAGCACAGTAAGTCACAGCCGGCTACTGTACTACGCTTAACAAGCTAAGTTGTTTTAACCTACTCCCTCACCCTTTGGAGGCAAAAGTATTCTCCAGGGCAAACTCCGGCTCATCTCAGTACAACTCTCCAAAGGTTAAAAAGTTACTCTACATTTCTCCCTTCCCTTTTAGGAACTGAATGCTTCTTCAATCTTAACCAGATGCTTTCTGCAAATATACTTTGACTGAGCACCTTGCTGCTGCGGACACGCAGCCTCAGACTCCCCCCGCTTCGTTCCTCAGTCACGTGTATGCTGCCCAGCTTCTCCCAGGGGCTGCAAACCCCAGAATTCAGGTCCAAAAAGGCTTCCTTCTTTGTATAAGATCCCTCCTGACAAAGAGGTATGCCCACTTTCCTGCTAACTGGGCTGGGCAAGAAACAATTCTGCCGTGCCAGAGTTTAAAATGCCTGTAGTTCTCAGAGGTGTCAGGAGACCGACTTCTTCATGTTTTGGGGAGTCCTTTCAAGTTGCCAAATTGGATTTAAGAAACTGAAAGGTATTAATATCATTCAGCTGACTGTTTAGCAATTCTTATCAAAACCCTAGTCTCTGGTGATGACAGTAATCAGCTTCACAGGTAAAAGCAAAACATAGGGATCTGGGGTTTTTTTTGGGGGGTGAGAGGAATAAGGGGTGGTGTTGTTTGGGTTTTTGGTGGGGGTTTGTTTTGTTTGGGTTTTTCTTTTTGTAGAAGGCAAAAATAAATTCACAACCATTTATATCTGGCACACTGGAAGTGACTTTCACCTAAAAAAAACCAAACAGTCTCACCTCTTACGAGTGGGATGAAGGAAGGGTCAGGTCACTATATCAGTCTTTATTTGCTGTACAGGGAGATGTTTTGTTTGTTAAAGGCCCTCAGAAACACAGCCGAACTATTTACTGTGGTCTTTCAGCTAAGGCGTCACAAGGGCTTTTAATACCAGGTTGAGCCAAAGATGTGCAAAGAAAAAAAGCCCAGTGTGATCTAATCACCAAAAGCCTGCAAAAGATGAATTTTTCAGTCTGCACCAAACCAAATGCTACTTTATTTTATTTGACCATTTTCAACAAACCCAATCAATATCTCAGAGTAGAGACATCAATCAATGCACAAAACTTTTTCAATCATTGTGCTGAAGGAAGAGACAACCACAGGAGAAAGCCTTTCACTTGCTCAGAGCTGCACTCTGAAGTCAGGGTGTGCCACAAGCAGCACGTGGCGTGAACACAGAGCCACACGAAGGACACACTAACACTCCACACAACTCCAACACCAGACTTCCTGGTACAACCACATGCCGTGGTTTGGCCTCAGTCAGCAACAAAGAACCACGCGGCCGCTCGCTCAACCCCCACGGCAGTGGGGGAAAATCAGAAGAAAAAGGCAAAACTCATGGGTTGAGCTAAAGGCAGTTTAACACAACAGGAACGGGAAAAGGAAAACAACAACAACAGTGATGGAGGAATGTACACACACAGTTACTGCACTGGCGCTCACCGACCGGACCCTGGGCAGCCCCAGCCCTCGCCCAAGGCACACCTTTCTCCCCCTCCCCCGGCCAGCTCCCCCTATGGATTGGGAATGGCCTCACATGATATGGAATACCTGTGTCCCGGGCCAGAAAATTAACCCTATCCCTGCCGCAACCAGGACACCATATTTCACATCGTGGGGTGACAGAAAAACCATGAATGACATCTCCTACAAGTCATTTCTCTGGGAAAACTGTACCAAGCATATTAAATATTGAGATATGGTATACTTGGTCATGCTCTTTGGCCGCGCACCTTCTCACCTCACACTCCTCAGCCCATGTTGGAAGGTCCCCATTGCAGGCCGGTGCAAGGCAGGAGCAACACTTGATAACGGTAGCCCTGCCCTTGCTGGGAGAGTTGCAGCTGCTGTCTTGAAGCTTCAAGTCCCTTTGCGCTGCTTAGGTGTTGTAATCTCATTTATTTAATTTCACAGGCCATTTGATTTTCCCATCTTGGTGTGTGGGTTTTGTTTCTTTTTTTTTTTTAATAAAGAACTTCAATTTTTCAGGCATTTTAGACTTTTAAAAAAATGAACTTGCTGAAGCTGATCTTTATTATCTATGTATTTCCTCCCCACCACCCTCAAGTACGCAAAGCCAAGGAAAAGCAGCTGAGCCAGTATTCTGCTAAGTTATGAAAGTATCTAGTTGTCATTTTTGATATACCCTGATGTCTTGATGTGATCTAAACCCAGAAAAGAACACAAAATGAGACTGCTTTAACACCTTCCTCTTCAAATAGAAACCCACCAAAAAAATAGTACTGTAGCATAATCAAATGCTTCCTGGAAATTCCCCACCAGTTCTGAAGGAAGAGATCTGGTGATAAGCCATGGAGGGAGGGAAGTACCTTCTCAGCCCTTTGGGTTACAGCTTTCCACTTCATTTACTTGAATCATAAACACAGATAAAATTTTATTGACTTAGAAGATGAAACAGAAACAGCCCCCACTATACACAAGGTTCCTGAGAACTGCCAGCCTCCCTCATCCATTTTTACCCCATATGCAGCCTCGAAAGTACAGAGAATCCTTTTCTTGTAAAATAGACATACTTCTTGTCCTGCAGATCTGCTGTTAGTCCGAATCCCTTTCTTGCAGAAAAGGCAACATCCTCTCCTCCTCCTTCAGATAGTTACTACTCCAAGGAAAAAGACTCTAGACCTGGTTTATTTTCTCTTAACAAGATGACATGATCTGGATGATGTCTTATGACTGTCATTACAGAAGTCCTTTTTCCTCAAGGAGAGTACCAAAAGCCACATTCACTTACAGGTGTTGAAACTCTGAGGATGCACTCCATGTTCAGCAAGATGTTTTAGAGTTTGCTTGTCCAATGAGCCAACTCTTTGCTATGAATCTCCCCATCTTGGTCTGAATTAATTTGGAAATTACTATCAAAAGTTAGGTCACCGTAGTCTGTTTAAAGAAAACACATTGATTCAGCTTTGATTTCAACTACCAGTAGTCATCTTATTCCTGCCTGCTTAGGGAAATAAAACAAGAAAAACCCACCCTAAACTAACAAGTCTCTCAGCTAGAACATTAAAAGCTGGAGACCGTAGGGAAGATAAAGCCAGGCTGTTTGAAGGTACACAGTGATAGGACAAGAAACCACAGAGACACAAGTTGCAATAAGGGAAAATCCAATTAGATTTTGGGGAAATAAATATATATATATAATTATATTTCATAGTGAAGACAGTCAAAAATTGCCAGAGGGGCACAGGGTAGTGATGAGATCTCCGTCCATGGAGATTTTCCAAACTCAGCTACAATAAGGCCCTCAGCAACACACTAACTCCAAAGCTGGCCCTGTTTTAGGCAACAGAGTTTATACTAGATTACCTCCAGAGGTCTCCTCCAACCTACATTTTTCCTGTGGTAAAAGTCAATTCACAGGTTTGACTCTTGCTCAAGAATCCAAGCCTTGCTCAAGTCTCTGCGCTCCCCAGGGAAAATGTGGTCCGTTGTTGGCGAAGAACAGGATTGACACCTTTGCATTCCTTTAAAAGCCCTGCAGCTGGACTTGAGACTTGTCAGAAGAATAAAAAGCTTTTCAGAAAAATATTACATTTAATTTAAAACAAAAGAAAGAAAAAAAAGATTTCTTTCCAGAGCTGGGACAAACCCTGTTCCTCTGTGGGTGGTGACCTTGACGGATATGCAGTAGATTGTTTGCCAATAACCTATGTGTTCTGGGAGAAAAAAGCAGCTGCTTCGTGCGAGATCTTGGCTGGTATCATTTTGATGCTGGCAAAGAACAACTCCAACAGTTCCAAGGACCTTAAGAATGTCAGGCTTTTGGAAAACCCTTTCTTTGCCCAATGCACATGGCACCTCCCAGCAGGTGATGGATGTTGAACATGTTGAAAGCAGAGCAGAAAGCTGCAATAGTAGCACAGCTCGTCTAACAAGCCTGTAGAGCATTTGCATTCAGAGAGCAGCCAGGCATCACTCTCTCCTACCAAGTGCATCCTTCCCCCCCATCTCAAGTATTTCACATCTGGTTCCAGAAGGAAAAGAAGGAGCAAAAGCATGCTTGTTGTCATCTTTGAAACACCTTTTCCAACACTGACAAATGTTCGGATTCATTTTTTTCAGTACGGAAAGCCCATCAATCCTCACTACAAAAATGTGTCTTTCGACAAGTTTTCCTCATCTCGGAAAACTCCAGGCTTCCCCTGGGATAAGCCAGCTTACTTATAGCATTTAACCTTGATTATACCTTGTCCAGCAGTTCACATGCGAGGCGTTCACCTAACTATCAGTTTTCTTCTTCCAGTCACGCACACACTAATGCACAGCACAAGCAGCAAGTCATGTGTGTGCAGAACCGAGTAACCACCTAAGCTAAAGACTTGATTCATAATAATTTTTATACTCTCTACATGCCAAGTCATGTCTATCAATCATCTATGCTGATCCATTCAGAAAATAGTTCTACTAAGATGCTGTCCTCATTTTCAGACACATTTAAGTCTCTTAGTATTCTCTCTGAAGATATACAGTAGCCCTGCTTTCTCGTATTTTGGCTTGAACCCCCCCATATGGGTATGTACCTCAACCACAAAGTTTGCTAAATACAGTAAACCTCCTTTATAAATGGCTGGCTGAAAGCCAGGTCTTCCTAGAGCCCTGGCATTTGGCTACAACCTATTTGTAAAGCTTTCCCCAAATGCAGTTTTAGTTTCTTGCAACCAAACTTTGTCTTTGGCCCAGTATCATAAGACTCAGCAATTTGTTTCTTTGGTCATTCCAATGTCCAAACAGCAGGGACCAGCTCGTGACTGTTAGCACGTGTAACCAGTTCTACAATCACCAGGATATTTAACTTTGCTCTGCATTGCTGAAAAGTGTATTACTTTATTTCAACAATGGAAGTCCACATACCAACATTTTATGACTAACTCTCCCCATTGCTTCACAGGAGTCTGCTTGCTTTCAAGGTAAAATTCCTTTGTTTTCTGCTCACTTCCAGGTTATTTGCCTGAGTTTGCAAAAGCTAAAACTCTTTGTATTTTCAAATATCCAATTGCTGAGGTATTTATAACACTGGGCCACTTACGTTTTCAACAGGCCCGTTAAAGATGAGAATTAAGCCTTAGAAACGAGCACCTTTCAAGGGGCACATTTAGCTTATTAAATCCTTGCACTCTATACATGAGCCTTGCACGCTTTTTTTGGCTTCTGCTGCTACGAATTCCTGCAGTTCTGAGCCACACGAAGTTGCTTTCTGCCAGCAATCACCTGCAAATTCTCATTATTAATGCCACAGACTGGTCTATCCTGCAGCATACACCTTAATGAGCTACGTGCTGCTACTCTCTTTAAATAAACTCTCCTCCACACACAGCTACGGTTCCACCTTGCCTCCTCACCTGCTACCAAGCTTGAAACGGTTTCCAGTGCAGCCTGTCTGTGGCAGGTACTGCTCTCGTAAGATCCTTCACAGGTCTGTGCTTTCATCGCCTGATTTCTGGGGTTGCTAGACTTCTGAAGAGGGAATAAAGCTCTTATTGCCAGACATACTAAGAAAAATTGATTTCTGCTTGTCATTATTTCCTTCTTAAGAAATCTGAGAGCGAGGCTATTACATGCTCCTGCTAGCCGTTCCACCTCGGATTCATGAAGCTCATGATTTTCCCATAGCTGTATTTTCCTCATTACCAGCAGGTTCACTTGGTTATTTATTCCACTACAGGCCCTGTTTTATGAAGGCAAACAAGATCACCTTCCCCTTTGCTCTGCTCCCTACCCTGTCCAGGCCATATGGCATCACCTAAGTACCTTGCCTATCCTTCAGATCTTCTCCATGCAACCTTTCAATTCCCACCCAAATCAGGATTTTGTCCTCAAAACACTGCTTGGAATTAGCTGCTTTTTTATATACATCAGACTGGAAGGACTGCCAGTGAGCAAACATAAAGGAAGGGGCTGTGTGGCTGGATAATCTAGTTAGCAAAGCACACACAGTTGCTAGTAGCATCTCAAAGATGAAAAGAACCATTTCAAGCATCACATCACCTCAAAAGCAAGCAACAGAAAAGGCAGCAGTAGTAGAGCTTTGTCAGACTAAGTTCGTTATAAATCAAGCACATCCACAGATCCAGGTCACAACATTTGGGCTCAGCCAATTAGTTCATTAGTTAAAAAAAGATTAAACAAACAGTGGCATTTCCCTTTTACAGCAGCAGAACCAAAAACCAGCTTTCAAGTTTTGCTTTGGTACAGATTCCTAATAAAAGGTATCTACTCGTATCCTGTCTGCTTTCAAATGATACTGAAAGATATTTTGCCTTTTCTAAATCAGTTTTGAAAAACTGACTGTCTTAGTTTTTAGCCACAATATCACAAAGTCAAATAAATATTCAAATAACGTTCAAAAAATGAACAAGAGTTTACTTGGATAACCAGCAGATTATTGTACGCTCTGTATTAGACTCAAGTTCAGAATAGATTTCAACCTCAAAATTACTATCTAAAAAAAGCACCACTGAACCACAGTAGCAGAAAGCAGTTCATTTAAATGTAGTAATTCTGAGAATCATTTCAGCTTTGATTACCAGGAAGACAGAAATATGGAAAGAGGTGTCAGGATGGCAGCTTAAGGGCATCCAGTCTACAGAAACCAGGGAGAGTTCTCTAGGAAGTCTTGCCATTATCCCTAAGAAAATACATTTCAACTTCCCTGGAGTGTTATTCATCCTCCTCACATCTGTCTTAGAAGTCCAAGTTTAGAAGTAGTGCCAATGATAAATGAGATTTCCCCTATGCAAGTTCTACTTCTCCCCGAACAGTTATATAAATCTAACAAGAAAGAGATGCTGCTCCCCCTTCCAACCCCAGCTTTCCTAATGTTTTAGAGCTGCACAAAAAAAAAGGAGAACAAGAGACTGCCGAAAGGTATTAAAATACAAAAACTTATTATCCTCACCCTAAACTATTGGTCCATATTATTTCTGGTAAAACCATGTCATTTAAGGGGCACTTTTCACTTTACAACCATTTACAACGCAATTCAGTTCTGTCTACAGAAAGCTCTCTAAGGAAGAAAGGAACAATATAGCAAGCCCAGAATAAGGTTTAACGAGAAATAAATTTCAGCCCCCTTATTTTTCATTCCATCTATTTTTAAAAAGTCTTTTTTTTTTTAAACATAAAAATTGTTACCTTTAGGTTCCAATATACTGTTCACAATGTAGCATTTGCCTTTCTGTTCGAATATATTTTTCTTCTAGGTTTCCAAGGCCAGGAGACAGTACATCTCTGCATATGTGCCATGTCTCCAAAGCAACATCTCCATTTATTTCCTAATCTTATCTGAAGAACAGTCTGGGGATGTGGTAGTTTTTTCTATAGATATGGGAGACTCAGTCTAGTAGCACCTGACTCCACCTATTCCAACTGAACTGGGGCTGAGGGAGAAGGAGAAAAAACCAAAACAACAAAAAACAACCAAACAAAAAACCCCCACTACACAACACACCAAAACAAACCCCTGAGTAGGGCACCACATTTTGCAACAGATGTTGCTCCAGCCCAAGTTTAGAAACATTTTTGCAAGTTATAAATATGTGTAATTCTAAACTTTTTTTTTTAATTTCTATTTTTGTGGCATAAATCCGTTCTCCAAGAACACTCAAAAGTTAATTACTTTCAAGAAGTGCCATGAGTCTTAACAGGTTGCACAGTATAGGAGTAGCTGCAAGAGGAGTGTCCTCTGTCCGTTACCTGTGTCCCCTGGTTAATGGAAGAAGAAAAAGGCTCCCAGTACAGGCGGGAAATAGACGATGACACGTACACAGGATGCAAGACCTGTCTGTCTACTGCAAACTGGACAGAGACACCAAACTTGTTTCGCACAGGCTGTTAGACACCTACCAAATTAAACCTTCCAATTCTGGAGAAGTTTAGTTTGATAGCCTAAAGAGAGAGATTTTTGTTTGACTGGTAGGAACGAGACAATACTGTTTCAAAAGACAAAAAAGTTACTACACCAGTCAAGTTGCTAATGCTTAGCGGTTCTATTAAATTTTGAAAACTGGTTGAAACCTAGTTGATTCATAAGAGTGATTCCATCCAGCACAATATTTGAGAATTTTTTAGAGATATAAAGGCTGCAAAATTTGAAGTAACTTGATGACAAACACAGGCTTCGATGTGTTTGAGGATACATCTCTCAGTATGCAAGGAAGGGAGAGTTCTTGCTCTTCATTTGTAGCCTTAAACTGCCATTTCCTACACAGAAACTTTACACCTTTACTGAAAGTTGCCCTTTCAACAATCCCCTGTATAACAGAAGTGGCCCACAGGTAATTATCTCAGACTGTACACAGCTTGAAAGCTAGACAGGTTTGTCAAAATGATTTTTACTCCTATGGTTTATTATCTTGTTGTGAAGATTTTTATGAGAAAAAGATTAAATCACTGCCCCAATGTGTGCATTTCATTAAGCTTCTAATCCTTAAAGAGTCACTAATGCAACTAGCCATTGAAAAGCATTAAATCATAGTTCAGTCATATTGACCAAAATAATCTCCTAATTATTTCAGAATGGAGCAGAGCACAGGAGCTGTGCTGTAAATTACACCTCAAAACTCTTTTAGGCTGATGCACAAAACAAAACAGATAGAAAGGCAACTTTGATTACTTTTGGCATGCACGGACACAGAAAGGTGAGAGACATACCTCTGCTAAGCAACTCACTCAAACTAGATGGTGTTTTAATTCACTGTTCATGCCGTGGTGCTTAGTTCAGCAAGTCGCTTGGGTGGGGTGGGGGATGTTGTTCCTGCTGCAGCTGATGAGCCACGGCCATCACAGTAGCAAGAGAAGAACTACAATGAGTAAGTTAATTTCAGATGCTGAATTATTAGTAAATTTAATCTGCTTCTGAAGAAAATGCCCCAAAAGCACATCCAGTCCATAATAAAAAGAAAGTGTCTGCCATACAGCTGATAATTAATCTTACATTATTTAAAAGTCTTTTGCTTTTGCTACCGTAAGGTTATCTAGAAGCACATGTAACGGGTGTCGTTTCTAAAGGCTGGAACTCACTTCTGACTTCATCCCCTCCTGCTTCTCCTTCAGGGAGACGCAGAGGAGACCTGGACAGACACACATTATTTTCTAGTCCTTGTTCGTCAGGTGATGACTTCTGCAGTTTCCCAAAAGCACTCAAATACAGTTGCTGAAGACTCAAGAACAGGTAGCAGCTTTTACAACTAATGCAAACAAAGACCCACTAAGGAAAGCCATGACTGATACAGCTTCTTATTCAATGCTAGATTTACTATACCCTATGTGACTGTAGCCATAAATCTTTCAAGAGGAGCTTGTCTTGTAAAGCATGCTTTGGAGTATAATATTTGCAATTTAAACACCCGATAGACCAATAGTAATTCACTATCAACAGTTATAAACCCTTTTGAATAACTTACATTCTCATTACTAGAAAGATCACCAGAAAGAAAAAAAACCCCAACAGGTAGAAGCAAGATGAAATCACTCAAGTCAGAACATCAGTTCACAGGCTAACTTCTATATTTTTGTATCTTTTTTTACCAATTCTCTCCATTTTGTCACTGCAAACAAGGAGCAGGATCACCTTCCCAAGTAGACAGGCATGGTAGGATTCAGGGTAAGCCACAACATTCAGGTAGATGTGTCTAGACCTCCTGAGAGCATTGAAGTTTAAAACCCATTTTTACTTTGAACAGGCACTAAATGGAAGCAGTTTTAAAGCAGAGAAAACAGACACAGTAGAACTAAGTGGGGTTTTTAAAAGAAGCCTTCTCCCTACCCCTGTATCCATACACACAAGGTCTTTTCAGGTTTACTTTTAGTCCAGTTTAACGAATTTCTGTGTTGCTGCCAACTCTACAAAGTCCTTGTGTCTCTTGGAGAAGCCTTTTGTGAGCCTCATCTCAGCAGAGTCCCAGACTGGCCGTGTCCCTTCGGCCACCCTCTCCCTTTGCCCGGGTCACCCCAGCCCGGAGCCCTCTCTATCCACCTCCCTGTGCAAAGCATGACCTCCCTCTCTCCCAAAGAGATTTTTTTGCCTTCATTAAATAAAAAAATACACACACCCCCTCCCCCACAACACCATCGCCCATCTGACAGCACCACAAAACAAGGCAGTACCAGAAACACTGGTTGTCACAGCAGGCTTCAAACAACTAAACTTCTGCAGAAGTTAACAGGATTTATTAGTGGTGTTGGACAGAGAGGGATTTGACTTTAAGAATGGGAACTCTGTGATGATCAAAAGCATGTTATTTTTAAATATATTTTTATCTTTACTTGTTCTCTATGCTTTAGACCCTACTGGACTTTGCTGCAGGCTAGATTTTCTCTTTAATTAACCAAGCTGACCTGGAATAAGTTAGACTTATACTTAATTTCCTTCCAGCATTCTTTCTTTTTTCTAAAGTTGAATACACGTACGTACAAATACCACTGGGTACTAGCCCACAAGTCTGCATCAAAGCTAGGGTAGGCTACACAGGATCATGAATCAGAGGGCTTTGAGGCAAACTTCCCTAGACCTTTCCCTTACTGCAGGCCACCACAAAAGACTAAAACAGCTTTTGAGCTAAAAGAATCAGATTTTGGCAGAATTTAATTTAGACTAATTAATTTTTCTTCAACAGCAAAAGCACAAAACACCAAAGACAAACCAGAAATTTAAGAAGTTTTAAACCTTTCTCCACCAGCCTACCCTATCCATCCAGGAGAGTCCTCCTCTGAAGGCTCAGCTGCAGCTCTCAGGAACCTTTCCACACCACAACAAAGTCAGCACAGCCACCACCCCTCTGCCTCTCTGGGAATTTATTCTTTCCATGATTCCAAACACCTGTCTCCCCTGCTCACACCTGGGTTTGATTGCCTCTCTTTCTCCCTCCCCTTCTTTGTACACGGCAAAGTGCCTCCCCCAGCCCCGCACAGCTGGCTCCCCTATCGCACCCTCCACCTGGACTCACCTGACCTACTCACTCCTTTAAACAACACAAGCAAGCAAACTAGATGGTGTTTTTTCACAGCAGTCTGAGAAACTTAGTGAAAACCTAGAAAGAGTGTCAGCAGATTCTGTCTTTTGTGTAATCCCCTGTTTTTGTAACCACAACTGAATGTTTCTTAGCTTCTCCGGTCCAGCAGGTTAGTAGATTAACTGTAGTCCACAAGAAACATGTACTGCAAGATTGCTGCAAGCAGACCTTTATCAAACTACTTGGGCAAAATTCAGATTTTTAACAGTGACAGAAAACATCCAAAACTCTCGTTGGGTAATGGAAGCCCTGTGAGAGTGTTCCCGTAGTTGCTCCCTGGAAGAATACCTCACCCTGAAAACCTCCATATGTAACATCTTGCCAGGCTTTTTTCCACAACAATATTAATTGGTACATGAATAGATAACAGAAGACATTACGTTTGCCTACAGAGTTTTGCTCTCACTCACAGCTTGTCTGTTCTTACACAGACAAATCTTCCAGAAGATGCCAAGCCTGGGAGGTCTTCTCCTCCTCCTCTCCTTGCTCTGGAGCCTGACAAGCCAGGTGTCTTCCAGTCCTCAGATGCCTCCCTAGTCAGCTTCATGCCGTTATGGGGTTTTCCTGACTGCACTTTTGGTTGTCTTCCGAATGGAGTGGACAAACGCATTATCACTTGTAAAAAAGAAAGAGGATCGATCGTCGCCACCAGACTGCCCATATTTTGCAGTCTAAATTTATTTTGTGAAGTCTTGCCACCCGGGAGCAGAATACCTGCAGTGCCTGCAAACTCCGGCTTGCTCCCCATTGCCAGGACCTGGGAGTCTCCATGGTGGGGGCCTTGTTCAGGCAGGGCGAGTGCAGGTGCTGCAAGCGGCTGGCCCAGATTTGCTCATTCTCTGTTAAAATTCTCTTGCTCAAGCACCTACTGCAGACTGAAGCAACTTTACCCAGACAGAGAATTTAGGTATTAATAGGTAGCTAAAAGGCTATTCACCATGCTTCGTTTAGCTTGCTACGAGCTCTATAAAATGTGAGTGATTAAAACATGGTGTGGTATATGATTTATTCTCATCACCCACCTCACAAAAGTAGCACACAAATGCCAGCCAACACACTGTGACACTGAAATAATTGATTTTGCAGTGTGCTGCTTTTATGAAGGCAACTTTCCATATTCCACAGATATATTAAAAGAGAAGGTCAGTCAAAATATCCAGTATTGTCTCAAAGGCCTTTCTCAGACAGGGTTTGTTGGGGTTTTTTTTGACAGTGAATCAGCATTATTTTCTACTTTGTCTACCAGACAGCAATAATGTCACTTCTTTCTTTGTCTCAATATCAAGTGCATCCAACAAGATAGTGACTGAAGCATCTAAGTCCGTTTCTAATAACGCTGTCTACTCAGTACATTAGCTGAGTGTGAGAATGTGCCAGTGCAGGTTATGTACCATCAGGTATTTAGTTCTTTATTTTTTCCCTATGCCCTTTATTTCCTCAGGCTTGCTGAATCAAGGTTTCTTTATTAAATTGTTCATTATTACAACTGGTGCGCTTGAGCCTGGAGAAGTCAGTGGTGAGCCTCCCATTCACCTCCACGAGCCTTGAATCAAGGCTCTGCGTTGCAAGAATTTATTGGGTACGCTATTACTAATTCTAACTCTTGCCCACAGCGCAGGTAGCCGTCACATTTTCTCCAGAACCTTTTACATTCAGCTGCCTTGCCGATGTGGTTGCATCCATGCAGTTACGAAGCCAAGTGCAAAATTCACCCCTCTTCTCGCGGAGGGCAGTCAAACAGCCCCGTCAGCAACAACTCTGCAAACAGGATTGGCCAAATGCTGCCAGTTGCTAGCCAAACGTCTGGCAGGGCAAGTGTTGAAGATGTGGATAACCCAGTCCCCATGCAAATGGAGAAAACGCTTTCTCATTTAGCACGGATTCAGTGTGCTTTTCACCGCTTTGTAGAAGAAAATCCGGTTTCATAAAAGTTCAAGTTTAATATCAGCTGCAGGCCTTCAGGAGCTATTAGCTGATAATTCTCTAAGCTTTTGTTGTAGACTCCCTTACCAGCAGCACTGAAATTATCAAATTAAAGCAATATGATGGAAAACCTTTGCTGCAGCAATGAATTTGTCTCCCAATGGAATCGGTCACAGTTACTTACCTTCAGTATTCACACATGTATTAGAGATCCTGGCATACAAACAAAGGGCCTGAGTCTCTTTTTTATACTGTTACAGAATAACCAACGTCAAGAGACCAACAATCCGTAGGACTCTTCACAATTTTAACATTTCTTAAAAAAAAACCCACCCAAAACACCTAAGTGCAAGTATTTTTGTTATGTAGCCTGTGCCTTGATTTTCAAGCTCCCCGGCTGTTGCCAAATGTGTGTTTGATATGTTAGGAACACCCTCTTGGTATTCTCTGTCCGTGCACCGGGGTCTTCTGAACTGAAAAATAAGATAACATACTTCTCTGTCAAGCTCCGAATCCTGCTAAACCGTCGTGGCAGACTTGCCAATGCTAGTGCAGTATGACTTGGAAAAGATGCTGCTGCCAGAACTGTAGAAAACGAGACAAAGTTTTTTCTTACTTAAAGAAGAAAAGAAAAAAGGCATCACTAGAAGTGCCGACGTTTTCGCTGCTCAGGGAGATCTGGCTTATCCTCTGCTGGTCTGGCTCACAAGCCTTTTTCCTGGACATTTGGTCCCAGGGAAGGGTGGTTTTGCTTGCCCCTCCACGGCGGCAGGGTGCCGGGGGAGCGCCCGTGGGAGAGCCTGGCAGGCAGCCGGTGACGGCTGACAGAGGGACGAGGGGCTGCCGATCTACACCCACGGGCAAATTTTATCTAAGTGCTATCTGCCACTGGCAAATTTTATCTGCTGCATGGAGTCTTGATAAGGCGAGCGAGGGAGCCTCACCCAGCACCCGGGAGCTGAAGTTCAGAGACGACTGGAACCCTTTGAACAGGCAGGAAGATGCTCTCTTCAAAACGACAGTCACCAGGGACGTGTTGGGAGGATGCCTCCTGCTCCCCCTTTGAGGGCGCCTTCTTATGCTGTGTGAATCTTTTCATGAATTCCTTCACGCACTTCCCGTTTATGGGAGGCATCTAGCTGTGTGCTGGAGAATTTCATGGGTACCTTGACTAGCAGGAATTTGTTTTCCCTCGGTCATGGTTTCTGTAACTTTATAAAATTTTTAAAGGGCGGAGGCTCTGCTTCCACAGGGCGAGGTACTGCCTTGATGTTAACTGTCTTGTTGGTCCCTGTTTTATTTTTCAGGACTGAAAATATGTAACATTTTTTATCAAGATGTTTATCTAAGGATATATCCTTGAAAAAATTCAAATGCACGTAATGAAATTTGAATTAAATTTATTTGAAGAAATTATTTAATTGAAAAAATTATTGATCCCAAAGGACGTGTGCAGACAGAATAGATTTGTGGAGTCTTACCGGAACAAAGTGAAAAGGGGGTAAACTTTGTAGGATGAAATTAGTTCAAATACTTTTCCATCTAAAAGCTTAAACTAAATGTTACCCCAGATTTTCCAGCTAGTCAACCTTCAGGAATTTTCCAGGCTGAAATAATGAAGAATCAAGACTATGTTTAGACAGAGAGGAGCAAAAGCGTAAGTTAAGCAAGAAAAGCAAGCAGTTACTGGTTTCTATTCATCCTCCAAGATGTTAAAAATAAGTTTTCCCTTCTTAATTTTGAGATGCAATCCTTAGAAGGCTCCGAAAAGTGTAAATCAAATTTCCAGCATTATTTCTGCAGGCATTCAAACAAACTCCCTTGGCTCTTGCGGGGAGTTTATGAGAAGTGGACTAGCTGCCCTGTCTGCTGGTTGAAGGCGAGCTGACGGGTGGCCTGCCGCAGCGGTGGGTGGGCAAGGGGGGCACTTTTGGGAGACTTGGAAGCCAGGCGAATACTGAAGTCTGGGCTTCGGAAAGCAGTCCTAAAACTAGAAGACGTAGCTGTGAAGCGTGCGATTAGAAAATCAAACAAGTGGCTAATTGCAAAAGCTAAGGGTAGTTCAGCAAGACGTGCTCTAAGGCTGTTCTCCAGCCTGGTCCCATCTGACACTGGGACTGCTGGGACAGGCAGGGACTAAGTGAGCCGCTCCGCAGCGCCAGAACTGCAGCACAGCACTTTCCGTATCTACAGATCCCTTTTATTCTCCCTGTGGACATGCACAAAAAGTTCTCAGTGAAGTAAGTGCTGCTTTGCAGTGATTGTTCAGCATATTTGGGGTTAAGACGACTGGTTCCTTGTTACTATTTCTATACATTTTCCTGTGCCTCCTGAATAGATTTTGCTCACTGCTGCAATGCCAAGGCTTTACTGAAATAAAAGCCCTCGCTAAGTTTTGTACTGAGCGAGAGATTCTCGCACGAGTGAAATCCTGTGTTTTCAACATGGAAGAGACTCTGCAGAAAAAGTACTGCTCAGTACGCTGCAATTTTCTGGAATAAACTTTATAATAAAATGTTCTGCTTTGCAGTAGCCTCAATAAATACATATGTCTATGATACAAGTTGTTTGTTTGTTTGTTTGTTTTTTCTGTAGGGAGGAGGGACGTTTCTGGGGCTGAGGGAAGGGAGGAGCTGTGTAAAGGAAAGCAAACAGTGAATCCTATTTCTCTTCTGCCAACAGCCTCCTTTGGGGGCCCTTTTTGCTCCTGGCGGCACCGGGAGCGGAGCCTGAGAACTCAACCAGCCCTGAGGTGGGGAGGGCTCACCAAACCTGCCACCCCTGCGCCGTCGGGAGCGGCCAGTTGTGGCTGGAGTGAGCTGAGGCTGGTCGAGCCCTGCAATGAGAACCTTCACCAGTTCACAAGTGGAGACATAGCTCTGCGGCAGAGATAATTCACAGACACGTGCATGCCAAGCCCAGAGCGTGGTCCCCACTAGCCCGGCATCCCCGTGCTGCCGGATGGCTCATCGGCACGCCTTTCACCCAGGGCAGCTGTAGGCACATAGCTACACGTCTATCAGAGCAGTCAAAGCAGATGATAGCAAGATTTATGTTTTGTGATGGATGGCACCTCATTCAGCGTAAAACCTGCCCGTGCAACGTTAAGTCATTAAAAAAGCAGTGTGAAAAGACCCAGTCCTGGAGGCAGGTGCTGGGAGAGAGGAGCGCATCAGCCCTGGAAACGCCACCGGAGATGGCATCCGTTCTGCGCGAGCGGCATCTCCATCTTCAGACGAGGTAAAGCAAGCTTTGAATTGGTGTGAAGAGGGCCAGCAACTCCTCCTGAGCAAGTCTGAAGTAGATAAGCTTGATGTGGAGAGGAGGAAGATGTTGTCTGGGTCTAAGTTCCCCACCTTTTTTACACGCCTACACAAAGATACCAGGGTCAAATTTAAACCGTGCCTCCTCCCTACTGCTTCTCCCCCCTCCTCACACTGACACTGTGTCTGTACAGCTGTCCATACAGAGACAGAGAAACCAGTTCCTGCAGTACAAGCATGTGAGTTGCATGCATTTATTTTGGAGTGTATATAAATATATAGATGTAGAAATGACTGATAATAACAACAACGACAACAGAAAAATCAAACTTAGTCAGAAATTGTAACAACGGTGCTGCCAAGCACCAGCATTCAAAAGTCATGAGTCAGCCCTCACAAAAACGTGAGGTATTATCTTTCAGAAAAATAATGCGTTGAGTTATTTATCTTCTGCTTTTCTGAATCTTTAAAATGCCTTTAAATAATATTTTCAAGCCTTTGTTCTTAATCATGAAGTAGAAACTTACTTTTAGGGGGGAAAAAAGGCTGAATTTCTCACACTGGCATAACTCCAGGAACCGGGACTTTAAGGGAAAAAGCCCAAACAAATATAACGTGTGAACCATATTAAAACTGTGAGAGTTGGCAACACTTTGTCATAATAGAGTATTTTTATGCCAAAACAACTGTGTGTGACAGGGCTAAGCTCGGCCACCATCACATTCTGCTTCCCGCTTCTCACATTAACTCTTTGCTGGAGCACCAGCCGGCAGTGTCAGCCCTATCTTTAAACAGCAATTTGTAGATATATTTTCTAAGGAAGAAACTGCCGGAGTGCTCAGGGTCAAAATCTGCCCTTGAGCAATGTCTGCAGAGTCGTATTTACAGATTGTACTAACTAGATATCAAAGCTCCAACACCAGAGATAGCTGAAAGTAATATGAAAAAAGAAGTCTCTTGCTGAAAGAAAACTAATGCAGAAGGGCAGAGGGAAAATTCATTAGCTGGCAGTGAAAAGAATAATGGGTTTTGGAGCTGATTCTTTAGGCTTTTTCCAACATCAGCAGCTTTAGTAAATGGAAGTTGCAATATTTAGGGAAGAATAATTCTATTGGGAAATGTTTCCCGGTTTTCAAATCTGCACGTCAGTAGCTGCGCACAGCTGCCTCCAGGTGGATTCCCTGCTTCCTTCGATCAGGATATGGGATTTGATCTCACCAGAGTCCCTCGAGTGCAATTAAAATTCTGAATTCCTGATCCTGCCTCAGCTCGCTAAATGCAGGCTATATATCTGGAGTGAGGAACACTCTCCTCAAGAAGGACTTCGAAATGATGAAAGGGAATATTCCCGCACCATGTTGTTTTATTCACTCACAGGGTGCTCATCGCTTGGTGAGACATCCTTGACCATCAGAAGGCAAATAGGGTTACTTTCCTTCAGCACAACTACTTTTTCTTTCCCTAGTCCTGCTACTGTACATCTGCACCAAAACTAGGACCATAACCAGTGCCAACCGGGTGCTGCCTGCTCTGGTTTTTCGGGCATTTTATTTGGAGTCTCTATTCTTCAAGGTGATTGCAAAGCCCTGCTTTCATGCAGAAAGTTCCTAGCCTGATAGCACCCAAATGGTAGAGCATTTTTGATGAGCTGAGGCTCAAACCAGAGAGCAAATAAAAGCATGAAAACATGGTGTAAAAATTGGCTTTTTAAAAATCAGTCCTGGGTTGTCTGGGTTTCAGAACTTCTAAAGGGTGTGTAGTTGGTAATACCGTATCATGGGGTTTTTTGCAGAGAAAAGAGAAATGGCAAGTAAAGAAACTCATAGCAGCCTCCACAAAGCACCAGCTAAAGTTTTCTTTACTCCTTTAAAATAAGCTAATGCGGTGAAACAAAGGCAAAAACCCCCTATTTGGTCAAATAATCCCCTTGGCTGCAGCACAATCTTTTTAAAGAAAATCCAATGCTGTAAATAACTGCAGTAATTTCTCAGGAGACTAAAGAAAATAAGCTCACTTTCTTTCCTGAAAGAAAATAAGCTAAAATATCATTGACAGATGGCAATCTGAGCCTCGGATACTTTATTACAGGCTGATGACACCATTTTCTCTCTCATATTTACAAGTATGGCAGGGTACCTTTTGTACAGCTGAATGGAAAGAGCCTGTTTAGCTGAGTGCTGTTGTTTGGCTTGTTCTCCCCTTTCTCAGACGAGAGCAAAATACTCGCTGTAATGTCACAATAAATCTGGTATTTATGAAAATGAGCCCGAGAGCCCCAGCCAGGCCAGGCACAGCCTCTCCCAATGCAATGTAATCTTCCCGCACATATATCTCCGCCGGTGCACTCTGTCGCTGATGCGAGACACGCAGCAGCCGGCAAAGCCCTGCAGACCCTTTCCTCGCACAGCCTGCCACAATTACGCTGGCGCGTTCGGTGTTATGAGTAAGCAGCCTGAGAGAGACAAATAAACTTCTTTTTAATAGCGACCTGAGCAGCAATTGAAACTGGGGGGACGGCAGAGGATCACGTTGGCCCATGGCACTACTGTGGCTACAGAAATTGTCTTTCAAAGACGCATTTCATTCTTTCTACTCATTTTAGCTCTGGATATTATTATAGTTATATTGTAGATAGAAGAGCAGTGACAACGAGAGGGAAAAAAGCTTGTTTTCAGCTGAGTTTCCTAAGCTAGGTGAACAAGCTCCTGTGATCCTTTTGTCCAACAGTGAGTCCTCCCTCTCCCCCACACCCAATCTTTCAAGACCTTTGGCTGTTTCATCCTAATGTGACGAGCTTCCAAGATGTTAGTTGCTAAAGCTTTCATTAAAACAGGTAGACAGGTTTAGGAAACGTATCCTGCCAGCAGATCCGCTGAGGCTGAAGCATCTTGAGTTCAATTCCTATCAGGCAGCAGGGAATCCGCATCAGGAGAGCCTGAGCCAGCCCCTTCTGAGCCACCAAAGCTGGTAGGAGGCCAGGCTGCCTTCGTTCCCCTGCTCACACGACCACTTGCCCACCACAAGGACTCAAGGGGCCAGGGGACACAGGGACACTGGAGCATCTCTGTGATTGGTTAGGCACTGAGAAAAACCCATCTTGCTTTTCAACTTCTTCAAAAAGAAAAAAAAATATTTCAAAGTATTAATGATATTTCAGGTGGTGAATTCATGTGATTGTGAACAAGCAGCGGGTCCCTGCATACATTAGATATATGTCTTGTCTTGCAAGTAATTCAACTCTAATCCTGTAGGAGTTCCTGCAGACAATTTCAACTACTTTGCTGGAAGGGATACGCTTGAACTAGAAAGCACAGCTTTATACCCACCTAGTTAAGTCTCTAAGTCTCAGTTAAATCAGTGAAAAACTCCTGGCTTTGTGGGATTTTACTTCCTTGGGTTTGTTAGCGTCCTTACGTACTGCCATCCTTGGGGTGCTGTTGCGCTCACAGGCGTACCAAGGAACGCTAGCTAGAAGATGTTCACAGCTGGAGATTAGCGTGAGCAACTGAGGGCAAAAATAGGGAGGTATACATGGAAAAAAAGAGTTACTTCTGCTCTTAACTGACCAGACAGAAAAGGCTGGGAGGAAAGAGGGCAAGTCATTAAATCCAAGTCTTGGCTGATAGAAGAAGATAGCTGTATCTTTTCTTGCAGGGTTTGTGAGGAAGGAAGTAAGTCAGTAAAACATATTTTCAGCACTGCTGCTGTGCACTGTCATTGCAGTTATTTAACAAAGAGGTGGTTTAGCCTAAATAAATACTGTACTAACTTTGATAATGGTTCTTTTAATTTGTATAGGTATAAGGACTATGGCACAATTCTTTTCAAAGGATAGGTTCTCTTTCATGAGACCATATATGGGATTTCTTTTGCTTTCGTCCCAAGGATAATAGCAAATAGCAGAAGCTTGACATCATAATAGAGTTCAAGTGCCTTAGCTGTATAACTACTCTCAAAGAATTATAAAAAGCTAATGTACTTTTCTGTGTGCATGGCACAGGCAGGCCATTTTATAGCTTTTGCAAATAAGCAGACTGTTGCCTCTCTTGTCCATCCATTGAGGCAGCTTTTGCAATGATATAGTGCCGTTGATTCAAATCTGATCAGCTGCTATTGCCTAATTGTACAAGCAAAACAAATCCAGACTGTTTAAGGTAGAAGGGGGAGGTGGGAGGGGGAACTGCCATTAAACACTGAGGGAGAACTGTCTTCTCTTTTCTAACATGCGGTAAAACCAAAGAGTTGTTTTCCCCTTAAACAGGAATACTGTGGCCATGATTCCACAGACCTATTTACTTTTCTTTTCATAATGTGCCAGTCTGCATGCAATAAAACTGCCAGGCACAACTCAAGAGCAATAAATATAGGGAAAACTGTTATTTAACAGGCCAAGAATCATCTGTACAGTGTCACTATGTATTCAGAGCAGTGCTCTGGTAAAAAGTAATTTTGCAAAATGACAATTTGTGTTGCATCTGTTTTCATCTCTCCTCCCATTCCTGTTCACCCGATTTTCTCGGCAGGAGTAGGGAGATTTCTCCATCACTGCTCTGTTGCTGCGAGCCGCTGCTAACGAAGCAGGCGCTGAGCTACCCAGGGCGCTAACAGAGAGGGAAAAAAAGGGAAGAAAGCTGTAGGGCCTCTAAAAAGGCTGTGAAAAAAGCAGGATGGGAAAGTTACTCTCTGTTTTGCCATTCTCAGAGCAGATATGTAAACCTAAAAATCACATATATTGACAAAGAGAATGAAAGACAATACCCTAATGCACAAGAACCTGATTATGCATCTGCTTCAGCTACAACTCACAGAAACTGTTGGATACAGTGGTCCCAGCCTGAAAGGGACAGAAAGAGTCTAAAATCTGGGCCTTTTGTATCCCATCCCCACCAAGGTCTGTACACTCAAGTTCTTCAGGCCGAATACCTGAAACGGACAGTCTGTAAGAAATACAGGCTTGATGCAGTCCCAGGTATAAAAATCTCATCAAGCCCACCAAAAGCATCACCTAAACATATGTTTCTTATTTTAAAAAACTTCTCTGAAAACACAGCTCACCTTTCCAAGATGTTCACCTCACAACTCTGAGAGAGAAAACTGTTCAAAACAATTCTCATGTAATGACTTGTCTTCAAATACTGGAGCTCCATGTGAAAATGCTGCGCACTGAAACTTGCCGTGAAGACTCCAAGAGGTGCCAGTGACCCAGCAAAAAGACCTCCGAGCCAAAAGCCCTCAAGGAAGAGGAATGGTGACCAGAAGGATGTACAAAAGAAATGAACCTGGGGACTTAACTCAGAGTCAAGTCACCTGAATGTGGTCTAAAATCAAGAGGCATCAACCCTGATGTCCTGCCTGTATTGTACCCTGGCTATTTATGTCCTGACACCAGAAGCTTCCCACATAGAGGCAGATGGGTAGAACTGTCTTTACTTCCAGTCACTTAATGAAATCTATGGCTTGTGTTGGGCAGGAGGTCAGACTCAGGGATATCACTGTCCTTCTGGCATTGCTGTCCAGTGTTTTCATGCACTGTTGTTTTCAAAAAGGCTGTATATCAGTAGATGGTTACATGATCCCTAAGTTGCTGTGGGCAACTTAGTCACATTTATGAAGTGTTTTGAAATATCCATTCTCAATGCTGAGTACCAGATGAGAAAAAGATATTTAGGATTTAAGAAACATCATTCTCAGGATGTCTTGCACCCAGTGAGGAGAGGAAAGGCAGCAACTGGAAGGAAAAAGTACTTTTAGGTGTTCTCCTATTGGAAAAATCTGCTGCCAGGCCTCCTATCCAGCTAATGATCTCATTGCTGACATACCATCTTGGAAGCCTTTTAGCCCTGAGAGGAACACAATGACACAGCATACCAACAGTGTAGAACTGCACTTACACTGAACTTTGGCATCCGTCTTCTCAAAATACCACTGCTGCCATGGTGGGAAGGGGCTTGTTGAAAAGAATATGAAAAAAAACATTATTGGGCTTCGATCTTCTGTCATGCTCCCAATACTGCTGCGTGATTTGCTCTTTTGAGCATCTACAGGAGGTTAAAACACAGTGCAGTGTCTGGCAAGCCCCCTTTCATGAAAAGAAATGGATTCCTGAAAAAACCTGGTGAGCAATAATAGGTTTAACAATGGCATATACAGGAAACAAGAAGGCAGCATATAGATCTGAAAACAACCATCACCACTACTTGGTTCAAGGATCATATTTATTTATGTACTGCAGTTATCAAGCGATACAATTACTGGAGAGATTGTGTTGTATCTGCGGTCGCAGACAGCCAACTGCGTAGATGGGCTGGAGATACACGGGATTTGATTCAGGACTTTTACAGCCACTTGGCAAGCCTGTTTTTGTTGCGGGAGCATTGGCAGCCCTATAAATAAGTTATTGATTTTAATTTGTGGACAGAATATTGTTTAATCTCTGCAAACTGCCTCCTGTTCCACTGCATAAAGCCAGCAGAAGGAAATAAAAGTATCAAATATCTGCTGAATTGCACTGGGTTAAAAATCTGCCATCAGTGACATTTTATCCTTCAAAACCAACGCCGAGTTGCTACATCCCATTCCCCTAAATTAAGTTATTTCTTATGGTGACAGTCATCCCTCCCCAGAATCTCCCTAGAAAGACTGTGGGATTTAAGTGATATCCAATAAACCAAAAGAGTTGTTTTAGTTTAACTTTGGCTCATCTTGGGACTTTCTGTGGGGCAGCAGACAGGCTCTCCATCACCATCAGCAGTCCGTGAAGCAAGTGTGGCTTTTTTGGAAGAACCAGCTGCATTTCGCTCAAAGGAAACTACTGGGATGAAGATGGGTCTTCTTTTACTCCTCTGATGCTACACAATAAATCACTAAAACACTATGTCTTAAGTGACCAATTATTTTCCAGTGCCAGAGCATAACAGTCCAGAAAATGCAACAAATTCATCTCAGTTCAAACACAGAATTTTAACTCAGCCATGCTCACAACCGATTTTGCTTCCCATTTGCACTTTTCCCATAAACAGCCGGCATCTTGAAGACATTGTCCTGGGGAAGCTGAAGCGGCTTGCAAGGGAGCGGCGTTCCCGAGGTGCCCACGGGACGGCCATCCCCACGGGGGAGCACGCCACTGCCCTTCCTCCGTGCCTTTGGCAGCACTCCACCATCGCCACCGACTCGGCTGCTGGCCCTGCACCTGGCGGGAGACAAAAAATCACATAAATCAAGCATTGAAACCACCCTGTATGGGTTTAACATGCTCAGCCAGTTTATTCTAGTCAATAGTTAAAAGTCTTTTTAGTAGAAAACTGCAGTTTGGACGTGGGCTTTTGGCCTGGACATCGACATCGTATATAGGGAGTAGAATGAATCTATTACTTTTACTTTATTGCTTTTATTTATTATTGTGTTTTACTTGGAGTCAAGCTGGAGTTGAATACTGATACCTGGAAATGTCAGGCTAGTGTATTCCCACTGCAACATCCAGCTCACTTTTCCAGCTGTAGTATCAGCTATTACGATACCATGTTTTCAAGTAACCTTGCAACTCAGAAAAGTTCTGTCGAGAAAAGCGTTTTCAAATTAACCTTTGGAATGATGGCTGCTCACAGCCTTTCCCCAACTTAAGTCATGGAGCGAAGCCTGTCTCCCCTGAAATTCTATTAAAAATGCTCACAAAATAAACCCATTATAGCTATAATAGCTCAAATTAATGTCAACATGTCAGGACATATGTCTAATTTCAGTTTGGAGACTTGAAGATTGGAATCCTCATTATGGGCATCATCAGCTGTTTCCAAACAGCCTTCAGGTCTAGAGAGATTCATTTTAAATGAGGAACATCAACGCAGAGCAGACAGAACTGTTCAGATGGTGCATTAATTTCAGTCAGTTTGCTAAGGTTATGATTATCATCACTGTGGATTCAATAATTTTCTCAAACTTGCTACTGATGCGGTTTCGTAGGCCTTTCCACGCATCTTTCCTCTCCGTGGGAGACAGCAAGGGAAAACATACACTGTGGCCTTCAGGTGGGATTGGTGGGGGATGAGGACCTCAGTTAAATGAGACAAGACACCCGGTCTGCTCAGCCCGGCCATGCGAGAGCTGTTAGAAATCTGTGCCCGTCTCGTAATCTGGCGGTCGTAACGATTCAGCACAACGGGACCGCAGATAAGGACTGCCTGCACCGGAATGAACCTGAAAATTGCACGGGAAGTATTAAACCACTCAAATTGTATGTACTTTAGTGAAAAACTAGAACACTAATCTATATGCATATTGACTCTGGCACATAGAAAAGGAGGGTTGAACTTGTATTACAACAGTATTCAGAAACTTGGTATTGAAACCCTTTGCATTAGATGATATATAAACGCAAGGCAGCAAGACAGGTCTTTTCACAGATTTCCTGCCATTTAGCTTCAGATGACACAAAGGAACAGAACAAACAGGAAGGGAGATGGATGGGAGTGATGTGAGATCACAGGGCTGTGCATAACCTAAGCATATGCACGACCTGATTCTTCAGACAGCATGCTTATAATCACTGCTTAATCTTTTCTCTTCTGTCTGTTCTGAATTTTATAAGTATTTTTTTGCCAATTTCTCCCTCTTGATATGCAACCTCCAAAAAAGAAGAAAAAAAATATTCTCACTCATGTTCTGTTCCCATTGTCACTCACTGCTTTCAGGAGAAGCCTTGTTTTTTCCAAGGTTATACACATTTGATGCTTCTGAATATAGGTTTTCAAATTTCTTACTGCTGAGCCTCTGTATTCTCAAACAAAATAGTGCTACTCAGTTGGGTTTTTTTGTCAACTTCAACAATGAAAAAAAAAAAAGCTGACCTTTTGACACAACTGAGACATGAGGGTGGACTCCACTGTTTGCAAAACTTCCAGGACTCTGTCAAAACTCTATTTCTTGTTCTCAGCAACATTTCAGCTATTCAATGCAAACCTGAGAAATGCTGATGAGTACAAAATAATCTCAGCTGAAACATCTCACAGTGAAGAAAAGCTTCTGCCCAAATTCTGGAATAAAGACCATCAATACTGTGTCTGAACACAAGCTAGAGGAAAGAATAATATATTGTATACTAGGAAAAAAGAGAGTATCTAAAGCCTTCATCTAGCCCATTAATCGTACTGGAAAGCTGCTTAGTTATGGACATAGAGTTTCCTTGGGCATAGAACAACAGATCCCCACCAAAGCTGGGAAACCACCAGGACCAATCCCGAGCACTCAAGAAGCACTGTACTGTGTGTGCATGTGTGCGCATACACATCTGTACACATCTGCATACATATATAAGAATGCCAATGGTCAACAGAAGACAAAGTCTTAAATGTCTTAAGACAGTTAAGTCTTCGTTTTCTCCATTGTATTTTTTGGCTTATTTGGCCCGAGCCCTAAAGTACTGACTGCTGTTGTTTGCCCACTGGATAGTCAAAGGTGAAGGCAACATCCACAGCACAGAAAAAGCAGATTGACCTGCATTTGGAGCACTTGGCACCGCTGTTCTCTGGGCAATGGGTGGAGTAGACTGATGGGCTTTAATTGGGATTTAAGGAGAAATTACCCAGAATGTCTAGCTTGAAAAACATTTTCTGAAACAGGTCCAAAGGTTTCTCAAGAGCAAGTCATCAGAGACAAATTAATGGGTAAGCTTCATGTGATATGGTCAAAGTACATGATAAATGCAATTAATAAGGCACTAGATTAGATTTTCACATTCAAACCTGGACAGCAGATAAAATGGGAAACTGCTCTTCTGTGCTAGGAGCAGACCAGCAAATGAGGGCCAGTTGCGATGCTTTCCTTCACCCTGCTCCTGGAGATAAGCAAAGGACCACAATCTTTCCCTGGGTATACTGTCAGCTCTTGACTATCCCTCGCACCAGCCCAGCTCCCTTGGCAGCGGCTTGGGAGGAAGCTGTAGTCCAGCCTACTCCTGCTTTTCTCCAAGCCTTTTCCACCTTCCCAACAAATCCTCCGCAGCTAGAGGAAGCAAAACAATACAAGGAAATACCTGTCCTTCCCATCCGCAGTCTGGGCCAAGCAGTCACAAACCTGAACCTCTAAAAATCTTTTCCCTTCCTTGTGGACTTTCTCCTCAAGTAATTTTTCTTTTTTTTTTTTTTGGTAATAGATACTAATAAACCTGGTAGGAATAATTTCAACTGAACACAACTTAAAGCAGGAGTGTTATATTTACTACCATCGGCAAGTACTCATCAGGTGAGAAGTAGGTTGAAGAGGAAAAGTAGGTGGGGGAATAAAAGTAAAAGTAGGCTGGAGGTGAAAAAAATGGGCCATCTGCCCAATTTCATATTTTGCGCAAGGTAACCAGGAGTTGTACATTTTGTACATGATTAGGGTAAAAAGGGTTGTGCTGAATATAAAACTGCCTTGAACACTTCAGCTATGTGCAGATGTAGCGTTTCTCATCAAAATATTGCCCAGATTTGGCAAGGGACTTAAGTAAAGGCACAGACAAGTTCTTCCCCAGGGGAATTTACAAACTTAAGCTACACGTGCTCACGCTGGCAGAATGGGGGCCTCTTGGAGAAGAGTGGGCGGTTCACATCACGGGCTCCTTTAGAAGCCCTGTATCTGCCCTTCGTTAATGTCTGAAGCACAAATATAGTTTTCATGGTTCAGCATGCAATACGACCCTGCAAACAGCACTTCAGATCTGAATTCACAAATGTACCAACGTTTCAAAACTCGTGAAAGTCACTGTAGTGTTTTGACGGATCCCTGTAAACACTGTGGCCGTTTCACAGTTACCTTGGGCTATCTTCTCAGCCCTTTAATGTAATATTTAGACCAATGTTGTTATTAGATTTTCCCTGGATGAAAGGATCTGTAAACGTAAATGCCAGTTGCTAATTCTTGCTAGTACAAAATAATAGTATTAGTACATCACACAATAAGAAAAAAATTAAGCTGGTAATTTATGCTGCTGAATTAGATACACTAACAAAAGAGAGAGGCAATTAAGTACCACAGTAAAATCTTCAGCGCACAGACTTAAGCATTCCTCAGTCTTTAGTGTTCAATTAGGGTGAAATTTACTTTCAATACAAGACATAATGCCAAGGGCTCTCATGCCCTCTGTAAAAATATAGGATTTCATCTCATCTGCCTCCATACAAAGTCTTTTTTATTCTGGCAAAGCTCAAGGTTTAGCTCTAAAGAACAATTTGATTTGCATTACACCTCACTAACAGGCTGCAGCGCGCAGATTTATCTGCTGAATGAATATATTCTAATAGGTCTGATGATCTGTCTTTATGGTACCATTTGATTAACAACAAATTTATTCACTTGGCAGCTGTATTCCTTAATCAGGTACTCACTAAGCAATGGCATATAAATATGTATAAATGTCAGATTTATGGATCAGCGACTACAATAATTTCATTTGAAGAAAGGTGGATTGTCTATACTTCTAATTAGTTTCCTTTTAAATAGGCTCATCATATGTACACATTCGTACATGTCTAGGGCCTGATTTTCAGAGCCAAGGGTGCGCATCCGATTGGGCAGCATTCCCTTCCTCGGGAGCCCTATTGCTTGGTTATATTGGACACTACACCAACATTTCCCTGTATTAGATGTTTTTATAGGGGCTTCATTTCCAAAACCGAGTAATTCACATATTGACACATACACACACTTTGCACCTGGCCAGTCTCTCCTTGTCATTCCATAACCTGGACACACAAAAATAGGTGCTGGCAAAGTATATGCACTGGCAAATGGCAGAAAAAGAAATTACTGAGGAGAATATCTTCAGTTAAATGGATCCTGGTTGTGATAATAATGAAAAATGATTGTAATTACCAGGGAGAAATATTCTGTCTGTGGAATTCAACCTAGGCTTTTAAGGTAGGTTATAGACTAAGTTGACAAAAGTATTTTTACCTTTCTTTTTTGAGCAGATTCCCTAGCAGCCACTTCTACATTTCATGGGAGGCTGGAAGGAAAAAAAAAACAAACGTATCTGAAATAATCCTTGGTTTAGCAGGGCTAAGTACTGTTATTTTTAATCTCTACAGAAGGCAACAGGACTGGAGCTGTCAGACCCCAATTAAAGTAAAGACTGAACTGGCTGTGAAGGCATAGGCAGCTTGAACAGTGTGAGTGGCCTCTACTTGGGTGCACTACAGGTATCCAAGTGGAAATTTAGAGCACCTACATTTAGAAGATAAAATTGTCTACCAAGAACTACGGATACCCACAGAGTACTGTCCAGAGTAGCTACATTACAAACCTAAAAAGGCACGAATATCCTCAAAATTATCCAGTTCATCACATTCGGTCTAAGTAACTTAAAGTTTTCCAGGAAACCTGGAAGAAACCTGGTGGCTGGAGAGGAACATCAGCCCTATGGAAGGGTCATCACCCCACAGAAGGGGAACACGCAGCACGTTGCAGGTGCTCAGCGGCTAGGTTGCTGCCTGGCTGACCCCGGCTCTGCCTGCGTTGGCACATGCAGTCCCCAAAGTCTTTCTAGTTATTCTCTAACCAAACAGCTGAATGATACCGCTTGACTCTCCAGGAGGTCACCAGGAATGAGGACACAGAGCAGCCGAAGGCAGGAGGAATGCAAAGACACGACTGCGTTGTTCTCGGAGGTGCGCTCTCTGCGAGGCGGGTTGTGTTTCCCCGAGACCGGATCGAAGCCACCAGCTGCTGCTTTCAGCCCTGCACGGCAGCGGAGGCGACAGGCTGACAGAAAGCAAGACAGATTTATGCCACGTATTTTATTTTAATAAGGTACGACACACACAAAAAGATAAGAACAAAGATGTATTCCCTACTGCTCCAAAGTCTTACCGGAGCGTGCTAAACTCCTAACTTTGTACCTTGTAAACACTGCGTATGCTGAAGCCGCATCTTTGCATCTTAACTGAGCAATTTCCCTGTGGTGTGTCCTTTTAGTACAGCACGGCACACACGCAGTGTTGCTTTACGTATCGTCTGTGCCACTGCATGAACCGGTACGACCCTGGAGCAAGTCTCCACAAGCAAAAGGAGTTTCAGCACCAGCAAGATTTTCACTGTAACTCCATGCAGAGCTGGCCTGTGTTTTTGGAGCAGAAGCGATTAGAGGTCTAGAGCGGACTCCCTGACTGTGCTGTCCGAGTGTGTTACAGGTGGAGACCATGCTCTAATCCTGCTTTCATTTCTAGCTGGAATAATTTCAATAAAATATAGAAAATTACATGCCGGTCTCAGAGATCTTAACGATGTTCCTGCACCATTCTGGTATATCCAGCTGTGGCTGTTTTGCACCCATTGAGGGGAAGGAAATTTTTCTACGCAGAAGTAATGTGTAAATAAATGAATAGCTAAAAATCTTCCTTTGTACAGTTCCAGTTGAATAGAAATTTGGACTGCTTTTTTTTCTTGTTAAGTTACTGAACTATTGTCTTTCAAAAATGTAACAAGCGTAGGGAGACTGATCCATCGCCTTTTAATATTCAGCATACAATGGTATGTTGAGATGGATATGACAGCAATAGTTCCTTGCAATATTTTAGTCTACTGAGCCCTGCAGATCTCCTCTTCTAATATCACTTGATTTATCAAATCTGATTTGGGACTTATAGCCTATATAGAGAGAGTTCTGAAATTCCTAATCCATTTGGCAACAAGTATGTTGTCTGCTTTGCTACTTCATCTTCCTTACTCACTGATCTGAAGGGTTGGAGTTTCAAACTCATTTAGCAAGGACAAAAAAAAGGGGTTTTATTATAAGTTTTGACAATTACACATGTCCTGATTCAGAGAGTAAATAAAATGTGAGCGCCTATTTGCAGTGCCACTAAATGCAGGCCACCAAACTGATGACCTGTGATGGGAGATGTACAAGACTTGCTGCCGAGTATACAGAACTGGAACCAGTTTGTCACTGATGATGAAAATAAGAGTTTCCAGTGGCAATTATCAAGCAGCTGAAATTGCACACTTTTATTAGTTAAAGCTTTGTTGAGGCATCCTCCTTCCCAGGGACATTTCATGGTTACGTGTTGAAAAGGAGGACTGTCTCCTGTTCCCACAGGCACACTTTCCACCCTAGGTTTGAGAGACATTTTGGTATGCAGGCCAAGTTGTTTAAGATTAATGTCAGCCCACTACTAAGGGCTGTGGATGACTTTTGTCTTGTATAACACTGGGTCAGTCACTTCATTTTTCCTAGCCTGTGCTTTTCTGCAACAGAGGGGTTTCTGCTGCAAGATGTTCCCAGCCTCGCTAAGAGCCCCGTTAGGTTAGCCCCATCCAGTCCAAGCCCTGGAGGGCAGTCAATCCCAGGCGTCTTCTGCTGCCTTGTTCTGCCTGGTTTAGCCACACCGAGTCACGACGCTCATTCTGCCTTCCTTGAGGCACTCTCCCATCATCCAAATGTTTTTTTGAAAGCAACTTTCTAAAGCTGGCTTAACTTTTTCAGCTGACATGGACTGGTTTTGAGTGAGTAAATGTCTGGCCCTCTGTCTTTCAGTTAATGACTTAAAAAATCCAATAAACAAAAGCAACCTAAATTACAAATACAAAATAAAAAGTACCAAGCCCTTTATTTCTTGCTCAGAGGCAAATTGTGCAACTTTAATTTAACAGAAAATTATCAGCTTTATGACTAGATGTGTTGCAAATAAACTGACAACCTTTATACAATACAATTACTTTATTTTATGTGATATTATTATTATCTGAGCCATCTGACACTCTTATGGCTCATATAAAAATTCCTATTTTAGTGTAACTCTGTGCTTAAATAGATCTCTTTGTACTATGTGAAATAACCCCCCTCCTCTCACCTTCCCATTTACAGCCTCCAAAATATACAGAGCTCTATCATATCCGTTCCTCCTCAAACAGTTGGATTTAGCATCTTGGTCAAAAGAGGGGTTTCCACTGATTTGAATGACTGTTAGGTCATCCCAGAAGTGTACCCATGGGAACAATTCAGCCCCATGGGACTGGAGGAAGGATTTCCTTAAGCTAACTGACATTTTTGACAAAAAAGGGTATGTTTCTGGGTGGAGAGTCATGGTAACTCAGCTGTTTTGCTTCTGTTCCCTAAATATATTCATTCAAGTGTCTGTCACCAAGTGGCGCAGTGCTGGGCCAGGCAGATATACCCGTTCATTATCATCTTCCCTCACTACATGCTGCATATTTAATTCTTCTGATCCTTCCTCTCAAATCTCTCCTCAACCCTGGGATCCTGTTAACAGCTCTTCCCCTTGTTCAGTACAAATCCCTCAAGAAAACAGGCAGGTAACTGCCATTATGTTTTACAATTACTTAAAAGCAGGAAAATTTTACCTGCTGTGTTAATTCACTCTTTGCCACTTGGCAAAAGACAGCCTCTCCCTCCCGTTCGCTGCCCTGCAGCCCATGGTTTGAATGCGGCTGGTGGGGACAAGGTTAGCTTTGATTTAGCACAGCACAAGGTATACAAGTGGCTTCAATTTCCCGCACCTCCCCATAGCAGCATCCTCACTCACCGCGTGCGGCTGGAGCACGGAGCTGGGTCTCTCTGCAGCCGCAATCCACCGAGAGCAGGGCTCGCAGATGAAGATACCTTTATACTCTGGTTTCTTTTAGCTTTACTCTGACAAAGGATCATTCAAAGCCTGAGGTAACGAGGCAGGCAGAACCAAACAAGTCTCACTCAATCAAGCATCCAGATACGGTGGCGTGATTCCCGGCATAAGGATCACATGCACCTGCTTTGAAGGACCCGCACAGGTTTTCTTGTCACCGCTGATGATATTGGCTGGCAGGTCAAGAAACGCACTTCTCTAGCTGATTGTCTTCCAAGCACATGGGAAGATATGTGGCATCTGCCATTACAGTTTTATTCTTCTACCACAGGACTACCTCCACGTGCCCCACGGTCTAACCTGACGCTGGGGTTGGATGTAGAGAAGGAGACCAGATGACAACTACCACCTCCAAGCAATGTGATGGGGTCTGGGGGAGGCACCGGGGGGCTAAGCCCCCAAGAGGGGCTCCTGCCAGCGCTAGGTGGAAGAAACCCACCCCCATGGCTCCATCAGGTTATCGGCGTCGCATCGACAGGAGGCTGTGACTAAAGCAGCCCTCCTCTCACCACGCAGTGCGTGGCAGGATGTACTGTCTCGCCTGTTTTTTCTGTACTAGCAGGACTGAAAATTCTTATGTCTTTTCCAGCATTCATCTCTTCCTGCCTGCTGCCAGTGTGTGATCCAAATCATTTAGCTGTGTATCTGAAACCTATTTTCTCCTGAGAATGTGTGGAAAACACTTTGCTTTTTTGGCAATAAGTGCATTGCTGCTGTAAACAAGATTTTTCAGAGCTCTTTTTAATGAAGATAATTAAGAACACATTATAAAACAGATTATTAGTAGTAAACAGCAAGTAGTAAACCCCATCTATATAATGTCACATTATTATTAGGTTTCTTCCACTAGAACTGCAGACACACACACCCTGGCCATTCCCTTAACACCATGAATTCTTGATATATGGTCACAATTCTTTAAACATGTTATTCAGAGGTTTATGGTCTAAGAGTAATAATTGCTATTTGCTCTTAAATACAACTGGATGAAAAGGTAAACAGATATTTGTCAATATTCAGTGTGTTAAATAGTAAAAGCAGGAAAAAAATGGTCCCAAAAAACTATATAAGCCATTAGCATTTGGCAATCTTTTAAAATAATAATAATAAAAAAAAATTAAAGGGGGGGTGACCAGGTATTGTGACAATGGACAGAAAGATACAAAGATGAAGCACTCTGTTTACCATAACAGCAAGTATTATTTCCTGGATTGCGGATACATTTGCAACTTCATGCGATCCTGAAAGGCATCTTGGCTGATTCGGAGAAAATACATCTCTGTCTCCACTATATGACTAAAACCTGAAGCCCCCCTCAGAAGGAGAGCTCTGGTTCCCGCTATCACCACTTGCCGTATGTCTCCTCTTTCTTCCTCCACCTTCTCAGCCTCATTTACTATGGAAACAAGGCTTGTGTGATCCCGCTGTCTTTCTCATTCCCCTCACCTCACACACAACTTCTAAGCCTGTCTTGACCAAATTTGCCAGAACAGTAGAAAGCTCAAAGACAACTGGATCCTCAAAAGTCTTGTGAGGATAGGCAGCTGGGAGAAAGGAAAAGAGACAGAGAAACCTTTTCAGTGTTCCCTCTAAAAGCCCCATATGGGGTGTAGGACCTTATTGTAAGCTAATGCTACTGGACATAAGGTAGTCATTGTAAGATAAGGATCTCAAACATGCAAGAGTTTCCACTGTAACCTTCTTGGACAGAAATCCAGTCAGCCACTGGACACACATCCGCAGAAAATAAGGCTTCATTCATTTTTAGTGCTCACAGATCTACACAATTAGATACAAATTTTCTATTCTCCTTTTCTGTTTTCTTCTTCTATTAGAACAAAAAAGACAGTATCAGGCAAGCAAGACTTCACTATCTCTCTCGCAGCACTGCTGCGTTTGCTACTGAAAATGAACCTAAAAGCCAAGTCTTTAGTATCACCGCACCAGTGCTGGAGAAGCTGATCAGATCACAGGCTATCTCGGTTTCTCTACTCGTAAGACTGCCAGGAAAAACCTGTCCCACCAAAGACAGAGGATGCATCTTTTCTTTGATAATCTCTTCTTGCTCCTCTTGTGAGTGTCTTGGGTTTTTGGTGGGGTTTTTTTTTGTTTTTTTTCCCTGGGAAGCAGAATTAGATTTCGACAGGAACAATAGCAGCAGCAGTAACATCAGCTCTATTATCTCGACTAACTGCTCTTTTCTCCCAAATATATTTTTTTGCACCACCTGAAAGTCTGCAAACCTGAGCTTTCCTTAGAAAAAGCTCTCTCAATAGGTAAAGGAAAAAAAAGATTAAGGGATATTGTTAAAATGAAAGCTCTACTTAATACCTAACATCTTCAATTCTTTAACTATTTTCCCTTTTCCTATATCTCTAATGAAAGGTCAAAAAGATGTTTAAGGCTGATTGTTGCCATGGGACTAAGCAGCCTGGAGTCTATTAATTCAACTCCCAACAGTTTGTTTAACTAGTTAGTGTGCAACACCAGCAAGGTCATGCCAACATCCTTATTTCAGCCCTCTTTTCAAGTAAAATAATTGGGCTACTCCTGATGATTTACAATTAAATTTAAGCTGAAGTTCACAAGTAAAATTTCTGTCTATTAGCCTGTGTCAAGGAGGTTGGTGTTCTGAATCTTAAAATTTTAAAATCGAAGAGAAATGAGAAAACAGCATGGCTCATGTTTAGGTTAGACTTCTGCTAATTTGGGGTCTGATTCAAAGCATTTTTTTAACACTGAAGATTGGGTAGTGGGGTAAGGCGGGGCAAGGCCTACGTCTGTGCTAGGTGTGCAGTTTGCTCATACTTTTCTTCTTACTTAAAATGCTTTCAAACCTTTCTTAAGCTGTGACCGACTCAGAACCTATTTAATTTCCTTTCCTCTTTTGAATGACTGCTTCTACCTTTTCAAGGTATGCCTTGATATATTGGACTCACCAACGATCTGTTGAAGAGACTTAAATTAATAAATCTGATAAACTATCAGATGATAAATAAATTCAATCTTGTATTCCAACTGTATTTTACTCAGGCTAAGAACAATCTCTCTGTGTAGATCTACTCTGTGCTACCACAAGTGACGTGAAAAGAAAGAGCCTTTAGGCAAAGGATGAAAATTTGAGCATCTTATACATGGTAGATGTGCATACCAGGAATATATAGGCACATGGAAGTGCAAAATATTTTTGGCACAGGTCTTTATTTGATTTGTAAACATTGGGCTGGAAACTTATTCTAAAGTCTAAATTGGAGCTCTTGGGGACAGGGATTATTTGTTTGGTTTTAATTTTCTGCAGTAGTTCAACCTTTGCCATTTAGAAAAATTCACAAATATCATAAATATTTCATATGAACTGTGTATGTGTGTATACTGTATGCAAGCTGGGTAGCAAACAATTATAGTTAACTCTGCCCTTGTAAATAACTCACGAAAATGAAGTTAAATACATGTAGCCGTCAACAACTGCATAACCATGAACAAAGCAATGCAATCTTTCATTTAGAAAATTACTATAAATGTCAGCCATGGAAAAGTAAGTCTTTTCTGTAAGGCACAGTACAGGATATTAGAATCAAGCAATGTTGAACTTCGTAACATTGAAAAACTTAAATGGAAACTCCCAGTTCAAGTGAGTCAGTAGAGTCGACAACGGTGAGCTGAGCTGAGCTTCCAGTCCTTCCAGCCTCCCCATAGTGCTCCTGTTCCGTAGAGTTTTTTTCTACAAAGGTATTAAGCCATTAACTCCCATTTTAAACCAAACGAGAATAGGCAAAATTTCAGTTGGGATCATCCACAACAGAGCTCCCCTGTGTGATTAATGAGGTATTGAGAAGGATGAATGCACATAAGCCCACTCTGAGTAAAGCAAGCACCACCTTGGAGAAAGCTTTTGATGAGAGGAAATTGCTCTGTATTAAGAGCTCTCTGGAGCCAAGGCAGAGACAAAAGTTACATTCAGCTCTCCGTAAATGAGTTCTGCTCTCTATCTTCACAACTTTAACTAAACTGAAGAAAACAGTTGAACAGGAAGACTTGGTTGCTCTTGAGACTCCATAATTTGCTCGGTGAATGCTTTAAAAAGAGATGGGCTGGAAAAGAAGATTGTTGAATTTAAGCAAAATATAGCAGTCAGATCAACTCTGGTATCAAGAGGCAAGGCACATGATTCAAAGATGAGAAAGGAGCTCAGCTGAAAAGTCAGGAAGCCGGAATAAGAATGAACAAACGGTTTGTGAGGAACGTGGTCCTCAGTGTAGAAAGAATACTACCTGTCTCAGGAGAACAAGATAGAATTCAAGTATTGTTCATTAGATGGCCAGTTTCATCAGATATTTTCAAGGCAAAAGGAAGATATTAAGATGGATAGCTTTACTCAAGGAAGGGGATGTTATGATGAAAACCTCTCCATTTGGTGCAACAGGCCTCGGATAAGAGGCTGCCGCAGAGTTCGTGGTTCCTTCCTTTCCTTCTTGTACTAAAGTTTAGTTCATCAAGTTCCCAGTCCCTCCCCTCTCTTCTGTTTGGAAATTTCTAAGTTTTGTACACTAGCTCCTAGTTTGAAGAGTTTTTCACCACCCAGTGTTCTGGACCATTTCGCCGCGAGCGTGACAGGTTACAGCAGTAACCCGTGGAAGCAATCTTTGAAACTCCTGTTTCAGAATTACTGCTGAATCTTTTTTTCCCCTTTAGTTCTGTTTTTAATCAAGCTTGAAATTTTCTTACTTTAAAGAAGCCTTTAAAATCTTCTCATTTTCTCTGGATAATACATCTCTGAACTACATTGTTATACTCTAAGAAAAGGACTATTTTCTGTCACTTGGAAACCCACGCCTCATTTTGAACTGAAATAAACCCACTAATAAAATTAATCAGAAGCACCGCTCCTCTGGAGAGAGTCAGGGAAAATATGACAGGTTATAAACTGAACCACAGGATCCAATAATGCAGCGCAGGCAGTACTGAGGAACAAGACCTCCGCTAGCTGGGACACAGCATACCTCAGCAGCCAGTTGGGGAATTACTGCAGGAAAACAGCACAGATAAGGACAAAACATAAATGAAAGCCGGATAATAAAAAAGTTGTAAGCACACTGAAATTCTTGCAGAGGATCTGCAAGGATCCTTAAGATCCTTGACTGTCATTCAAGACCAAAGCTTCAGTTTTAGTTGGGCTAAAATTGCTATGGTGTGCACATCCTTTTGGGGCATCCCGTTAGGAATGCTTTCTTTCCAGAAGAATGAAGCACACATGTATCCTGTTAGAGTTGATGATTTAACAGCAGTGAAATTCAGGCTGAGGTGTTCAGAGCACAACTAACAAGACATCTAAATTACTGGCTCCGAATGAAAATGGGGGTATCACTTCTGTCTGAGTCTCCTTTCAAGCTTTTCTGTAAAATAGAGATAGTTATGGCAATTTCCTAAGCGTGAAGGGAGGGTCAGGTAGTGTCAGTAAGGTATTTTAGATTTGTAAAACACTATCTGTGCCAAAAGCTAATGTCAGATGCCCACAACGAAAGTGCAGGGCATGTCTAATGGAAGGAATATTAGACAACAGACAGTGGACTTTGTTTTAGAATTTTTATGACCGAGAGATGAACTGACAGAAGCTGACAATGACGAAGAAAAGGAACTGCTCTGGAAAATGGCCAGCTTTTCTGAAGCTGCTATGAACAGAAAGGTAAGAGATGCAGTAGTTCAGCAACAGGCCATAAGAAAATACAGCCAGTACATGTAGTAAGACACCGACACTTGTTTTTAACCTCTTTCAAAACCTTGAGAATTACAAATTATTAGTTAAACTACAAAAGGAGGCCTAATTTAGTGATCATGAAAAAGTAATGTTTACAGACTAACATTAGTTTCTGCTATGAATTCCACTCAACTTTGGTGGATTTTCTTTTTTTGGTGCTGTTAACCCACCTATAAACAGGCAGTAAATCTGTAACAAGACTGACAGTTCTGGTGCTGTTGGGAACCCTTTGTAAGTTTATGATACATGCCATAAAAAAAAAGGACCAGAACCCATGACCTCCTATTCCACAGGGTTGTTTCTCTCTGCTTTGTCTGATTGAGGAATTGGATAAGCCACAGTCCTCTGGCATGCCAGCAGCTCCGAGTCCATCCAACAAGAGGGCCATGTTCATGATATTCAGGATGACGTGACTTACCTTGCACCACTGAAGTGTGACAAGGTCTCTCACTCAACATTTTCCTATACAAGAGGCACTGCAGAAGTGCCAAGCGCGGAGTGGTTTGGGGCTGAGAGCTGGAAGGCACTCTAAGAAATTTCCTTCTTATCATAAGCCAATGCCGCCTTCATTTGCTGGGCCTGAGAAACAAAAGGGGGACTCTGCTATTTGTGCTCTGTGACACTTTACTGATGCTAACAGAACAAAACTACATATTTTTACTTTCCAGCAGATGATGCCTTTATCTGGGCACCCAGTCTGTGTTTGTAACAGCCTCAATCACGACTTGCTGAATTTTCCTTTCTTTGTCTTTTCTTCTGCTGGTTGGTGGTCATCTGCTACACGTTTCTCTGTTGTTTTGCTCCATGCCCCAACCACTGTTTCTCCCTCAAGCCCCAAAGGTACTGCAGGCAGCAGCTCTGCTTCCCGAACGCCACGGTTATATCCTGGATGCACTGCTCTGCTCTCACAGTCTAAGTGCTGGGCAAAGTCTTGAGGGATACAGGTGTTTTATTTTTATTTTCTGTGTTAACGTAGATTTCAAGTAGCTTCCTTTAAAAGCCCTGTCAAAAGCTTGAAGAATTGGACCATACAATAGAAATAATCTTCATTTATTTATAGAGCAAGGGCTGCAAAGGAGAACAGACTCAAATGTTCAGCTTACCTGAGGAACGGGGCTAGCATTCAGGGAGGGCTGAAAAGCCAGTTGTGTAGACAGATTAAAAAGGACTTGGTTTGTCTCTAGCACAGTTGTAAGAGGATGACTGTTAAAATCTTCACACATGCAGGAAGAATATACTTGACTAGAACTTTTAACCCTGTTTTCATTCAATGACAGTAACTTTACTGATGTTAACAGAAGAAAACTACTTAGCTTTACTTTGCAGCAGATGCCACCTTGATCTGGGCACCCAGACTGTGTTTATAACACAGCCGAGACCATATGAGCTTTCCTTTCTACATCTTGTCTTCTGCTGGTTGGTGGCCATCTGCTATATGTTTCTTTGGTGTTTTGCTCCATGCCCCAGCTTCCTCCTTCAGAATTTGCCCCAGCTGGGCAAAAATACCCGTGTCTATTTGATTCGAGACAATCTGTTACAACCAGCTCAGCATATTTATCTGAATTCCCCTGGTTCCATTATTGTCACTGTGGATCTGGAAGCGCTAACCACCTGCTGGGACATCAGCATCTCAGAAAAGTCCTGGACCCCTCAACAGCCTCACCCAGTCAGTCTTCTTCCTGTGTGTTGCCTTTGACGGGCAGCACAAGTTCTGTTGTTGTGTTCCTCAAAGACCACGGCCCAATTTCAAATATAAGGTGGCATTTGCCTCCCCACAGATTCGCTCGTGTTTAACTCTCTGCCACAGCAACTAAGCTAACAAATAGACAGTGAACCACTTCAGGTATCAACTCATATATTTTTCTAAGCAGGATCCTGATACTTAAACACAATGAGTAAAATACTGCGATGATTTCACTATTGCCATTACTGCGAGTGCATTAAAAGACTTCCGTCTGGTGCATTTCTTAATAGCTCAGCTCTTGCAGGGAAAGGATTAAGTAAAAAAATCCTTAAATCCTTTTCTTTTTTTTAATCTTCTGGTTTATGGGGAAAAAAAGCAAAAGGACACAACTTGCAGTTACACATAGCGGTATTTTTTTTTTTAAACCTACAAGTACATTTTTTAAAAGCTTATGAGAAATGAAAAATGAGAAAGACAACTAAAGAAACCTAAGGAGTTAGTGAAATATCTGAATTGTATTTAATGTCAGAAAGGATTGACACACCGTATTACCATTGCATTTTTTATTATTTTAAAAGTTGCTTTATTCTACCAGCACAGTTTTGGGATTACTTTTAATTTATTTACACATAAGAAAATCTTCTTCAAAATCATAGCCTCGGCAGAGGAGGAAAATGTGGAGGGTGGGGGGGTGTTTGGGTTTTTTGTTTCTTTGTTTGTTTTGGGTTTTTTTGTGTGTGTGTTTGTTTTTTGTTTTTTGTTTTTTTTTTAATTTTGGACAACAGAAGTGTAGGAACTACAGAACAGAAGGGCAGATAACATGAAGCACATCCCAACAACCAGAACAAACCGCTCAAGTCCAGCATGGGATGGCTCTGGCCAACAATGAACATCGAAACTGTGGTTTGTATGTCATATATTGGTTTCTTCATTTGCTCATGTTGACTTCTTTGTTGATGTGCCCAAATAAGAAGATGACCAAGAAAATGGAAAACTATCTGCCACTTAGTACTGCTGTGCAGTGAGTTGGTACCACACTGTAACTCACTGTCCTGTGCGGTGAAGCACTGACCCACATCAGAACTGTCATTGCCACCGACCTCCCAAAAACTCTCCCCAAGAGTACTCTGGCTTTAAGCCATCAACTTCCCCCTTATTCATTTCTGCTTGGTTTTACTGATGTAGAAACTGGTCAGAGCCATAGGATCAATAAAGCAGAGGAAGAAAGAGCCACATTCCCATCTGCCTCGTCCATCACCAGCAAACCTGGCAGTCGAGTTCTGCTGCCCAAACTCCATTTTTTCACTTGACAAAAAGTCTCTCTTGGAGCCTGCTGGTGGAGACACCTAAAATCTCATACACATTAAGGAAACTGAATTGATACCTGTCAGATGAAGAGAATCTCTCTTTATCTGCTGAGGTATAATGATGATTTATTAGGCAGAAAAGACAGGTCCCAGGACATATTTGCAAGGACTTGTCAATCAGAAAAAATTCCTCCAGAGATTTGGACTAAGCTTATTTCATACTTCTTATTTAGGAGACATGAGAGGACAAAGAGACTTCAGTTGAAGTACTTCTCAGATAACACGAAGCTTTAGAAAGATAAAAGGCTAGATGAAAAAGGACCTCTTAAGACCTGAATACAATCCCATGTCATCACAGAAATGCCACTAAGGAAACAGGTATAAGTGAATAGGATTAGGGGCATGGTAAAATACACATGAGAGCTTGTAGGGAAGATTCCCGATGAAAAGGAAGGTCTGAAATTAAATCAATGCAAAGCATATTGCCTTAGATCTCAATTAAAAAACAAAACAAAACAAAACAAAAAAACCAACACAATGAAAGACAAAACAACCAACCAACGATAAAACAAAACAAAACAAAACAAACAAACAAACAAACCCAAACCCAACACACAGAACAAAACACCTTCAAATAACTGAATGCATCATCTCACCATGTAAATTTCTGACACTCATACAGCAGACTCATGGATCTATTGACCCATCAGGGTAGGACTCTTTGCCCAACAGTAAACGTCTCCATTTCAACGAGTCACCCTGGACCGCCTTTGAAGTCAAAGGAGAGAAGTAACTATTTTTAGGCTGTGCTTCTCACTTGTGTTAGCACAGCAGAGTCGGGTGAATCAGACCCTAAAAGCATCCACTCCTCTCTAGTGAGCCAACGGTCACTCAGTCCAGTAACATGTCTACACCATGGACCTCTAAACCTCCGAGGGAAGAATCCTCTTCAAATGACCATCCCACTATTTGCCAAAGGCTAGTACATGGGAGGCTGAACAGGAGGTGGGAGACATTTAATAAGGTTCTCTGATTTTTAAAAGTCTTGTCTGTATTTTAGTTTTCATCTTTCTGGATCCATAGCTGTTGCTAAAGGCAGGTTGGAAGGACAGAGGAGCGGTACCAGAGTCATCCTCCTGTAAAACAGGGTTTGAAGGAAGCAGGTGCTGTCTGAGATGTGCTTCAGGATGTGCAACAGATATAATAATGGAAAACTAGCTCCCTTTAGACTTTGATTAGAAAGCACATGCAGTCAGGACCATCTTCTTTGACTGTGTCCAGAAGCCCAGCAGAGGCTGGCAGACCACAAGTGCGTGGGAAACACTTCCCACACCCAGTAACCTTTCTTAAGCATCACTTCTCATATTCATTTTGACTGATCCCTGTCTTTACCAAGACGGACATGACAGAAAGGTAGACAAAGCAGTGTGCCTGCAGCAGGAGCATGTAAAGCACTTAGCTAATAGTCTCAGCAGGAGAAGAAACCACCAGATATTTAACTCAGACATGTGCGCCGCACAACTCCAGCTCTCTGCAAGGTTGCAGTAGCACATCTGCTTGAGCTCGCTGACCCCCAGGAAGATGCTCGTGCTCTGCTCCCTCAGGAGACTCTTCTCCAGCTCTCATATATCCTTTGAAACGAGCCTTGCAGACAGTGAGCGTGTGGCTGCTTGGGGTGTGGGAGAGCAACATTAATCACCTTTAAAAAAAAGCCTCTTAAGTTCTTGTGGCAACAGTCTGTACAAAACCAGAGCTGAGGCTGCATCATCGCTGTTTTCTGAGATTTATAGCAGAGCAGCAGGAACTTGCTTTGGGCTGCTGCAAGGCCTCTGTCACACAGTGCTTTTAGTTTTGAAAACCAGAACAGAATCTGCCTTCCCTACCTGAATTAAAAATATAAGCTTTCTCTCTGTACTCCCTTAAAATGAACTTTACAGAAGACAGCCAACATTTGCAAGTCTTTTTTCACTCCAAAAGACAGAGGAGGTGAACCCTACCTTGGCAAGAGACACACGTTACAGGATTTGACGTGAATAAAAAAAAAGCAGGGTGTCCTACCAAAGAAACTATGTTCTACAGCCTGCAAGCATCCAAAACCTCTCTCTCAGCAGTGAGACAGGATCTAACTCCCAGAACAGCCCAAGCCATAAGAGAAAATTGCTTGACATTGATTTCATTTTCCTTGCAGGACCGAGTTTTCCCCTCGGAGCCACCTCCCCAGACAGCCCTGCAGTGATGGCATCTGTGATCTTCCCTGCAGCCATGGGAAGCACATCCCTTCCCTTGCAAATCAGAGGTCATTGCTTGCTCACGTTCCCTTTATGGGAAGTTATGGCAGCTCCATCACTGGCGCTTGGCGTCAGGTGTCAACCACCAGCTCTTGGGCCAAGCTCCTCTAGAAAGAAAAAGAGCTCATTTGTACCCAAACCACAGTCTTGATGTATTCACACTATGCTACAAGGCAATAAAAAAACCCTGGAAAATCAGTAAAGGATGAAACGAGGGATGCGTTTTCCTCCATGGCCTGTTGGATAGAGGTATTCTGCTGTGTATATCTCTTCTCTAACTGGATTTACTTGCACAGCTTTAACATTTTTAATATCGTTTTTGTGTCTGCAATAGAGATTTTCTTCTGTCCTTGCTCCCTGCAGTTAAGCAGCCCATTTCTCTTTGTCACTTGAGCAGAACCATGCCTCCATGGAAAGTTTATCACCACAAGAAGTGAAAGGCAGGGAGGAGAAACACCCACTGTTCAAACTAATGGTTCTGCTGATTGATGCCAAAATGCAGCATCAGCTTAGTTTGGTTGTCCCAGCATTTGCTGCCACTGAGCAGAAAGTCCCCCCACTCCAAAATGATGCTTAATAAATACATACTCCTTCCACCTTCAAGTCTGTGGCCATTAAGTGGTCCTCATGGGAAAACCAGTCATACAATATTTAAGTTTGAAAGCAGACTGTTCATGTCTGTCTACTCTGCGACCACCAAAGTCAAGACCAAGCTACAGGAAAACAACCCTCATTACATTTGGGCCACATCTGTCTGCCTACATTGCCTGTAGCTAATGTTTATTATTATTATTATTATTGCTCCCTGCCACACTATCGGCTAATGGCACCTTGTGGGAAAATCCCTACCAAGCTCAGTCATTTTTAAAGAACGCCATTGCCTATTTGAAGGGAAGTCTATTGGGGAGAAACCCCACTCCAGCCAGCCTCTGACTGATGCTGCAGATGGCCCCATAGGTGCAAGAGGGGGCAATACAGTGAACCAGCCTTGAGGGAGCAGTTTGAGAGCTGGCCGGCTTTGCTGGACCAGCACAGCTTGTGTTGATGGAAAGGGGCACAGAAAGAAATTGTCTTGCTTGGAGAAAAGCGTGCTGCTTCACAAGCCTGCCTTAATGGGGAGGCCAAAGACACACCAAAGGATATTTTGGCCTCTCTGCCTGTGCTGCAAACCTTAGGCAGCCCAGCAAGGCCCCAGAGTGACCCTCCCACCAGGTTGTCCAAATATTAAAATAAACCACCGTTACCTCCATAGCGCAACTCAGCGCTGCAGCTCCTGAAAGTCCAGTGCAAAAAAACAATGAAAGCCTTTCAACAGAAAATTTCTTTTCCAGAAGGCGTTTAAGTTGTTTGGGAGATTACATAGAAAGAATGAAATTACCATGCGTAGGTCACATCATATGGGCCATAACATCTGCTCCCATATGTTTAATTGCTTCCAGGGAAGATAAATTAGTCCCTGTGATAATATTACATAGGATTATCCTTCCAAAGAAGGAGATCCACACTATTGCATTTTAAAACTCTATAGGATTGTAGAACAACAACAAAAGTTATAGAAGAGCGTGTACATCTTCCATAAAGAAGATACCGCCACTGATTCATGTATAATAAAACAGCCTCCTTCTTGCCTGGCTGGATCTGGCCCGTTACTTTTTACTTAATGCTTTTTTTATTTTTATTTTAGATTTAGTGCGCATTATAAACACCTTGCAAAGAATGGATGTGCAAGTGCTGTGATTTAACACCATCGGTGCTACAACAGCTCTGCCGCGCAGGAGTGGAAAGTGACAAAGTCATGTATTGTACAGCACATTTGCTTTTCTCTCCCTTTTTGTTTAAATTAAACTCTTTGTATAAATAGTCATTCTGTCTGATTATATAATCTCCCACATTTAGATCGTCTGTGTTGCAACCATGGCAACTCCCAGAGCCAAATGCTTTCGGTTCAAATTTCTTTCTAAATTTGCTGATGAGGGTGAAGAAACAGCTTTGGAAACCCTTCTCAGACAACCTACATTTGTTCTTTGGGTGTAGTCTGGCTTGGAATGACAAGACCAAGGACCCTAAATAGGTTAGGAGCAAGTGTCCATCCCATTCCAGTTCAACTGATTGCATCTCTGACACTAGCAACAACGTCATCAAAGAAAATAAATATCTGTATTTTGTTTAATTAGAATTAAGTAGAAGAATTGAGCAGTGGTGGAGCTGGAGAATGACATCTCTGACGTGCAGAGCAGGCAGCACCCACAGTAGCTGTGCAGATTTTCTCGCTTTGCCTCACCAGCGTGCTTCACTTTGGTTTGGAAAAACAATACTCAAGCTAAAAGGATCCAAAATTATTTTCTCATGTGGCTAATAAACCATTTGAGGGCGATGTTAGCTGTCTTGAGTGCTGATATTTGGTCCTAATTTTCCATCTGCAGAATGTGACTGCCTGGTCAGAGGAAGGGGAGCAGCTCAGCCATGGAATTATGGAGACTCTGGCCAAACTGTGCCAACACTGCAAGAATTCCAGAGTCCAGTCTGACCCTCTGAGACTGCCAGCCCCCACCTCTTCCCACTGCTCTGCATTGAATTTGCAAAGGAAAAGTAAAGCAAGGCCCTGCATTGTGTGCAAAGTGGAAAAAGCATAAGCAGATTTTAAATAACATTTAAAAAAAAAAAAGAGTTTAATTAGGTAAGTTTTCTAATTAACTATCATGATCACTTACTGTATTTTTCTATTTATATTGTAATGCTTGGTATTTTCTTCAAAAGGATGAATCATCACAATCAGGTCTTTATTTTTCTTACGGCATAAATGCCCCAGATGAAACACGTACTCTGATTTTCAAGTACAGTGACTGTGAAAACGCCCTATACTGGTTACAACTGCCAAAATGTGCCATAAGCAAAATCAGATGCAGTGATTTTGCACTTGCAGCATTTCCAAATTTACTGGAACTGAAACCCTACTGTGTTTAGGTATTGAATAAATCCTATGGTCAAGTTGGAGAATTTATGCAAGAAGTTAAAACCTGCATATGCAGTTGCCCATCTGTCTAGCAGAATTAGCTTCTTCCATACCAGGCTAGGCTTTTGTGGACATTGCAAGATACGACCTGAGAGACTGCAGACCCATTTTTGGTGTAGTTATAAATCTGCTTCACAGTTTAGAGATTGTTATCTTCATACAAATACGACAAGGACTGTAATCTAATCCAGGAAACAGAAAAATATTCCTTCGTCCTCAATTTAAATCTTCACAGCAACAAATGAAAACAAGGGTGTCACACTTATTTCAGACGCTTTAGAGCTTGTACAGAATTTAATCTCTTGCTTCAGCTGGATATTTACAACAATAAAAGGCCCAGCCATGCACAGACAGTTCATGCTACAATTACAATTACACTTACAAAAAGTAAGTGGCAATCAATACCTCATGTAGACACTGATTTTGATTATACTTAATCAATGGTGATGCTAATAACTTGTATCAATTAATTTCTTTCCAATTACATCTTAATTACTAGCCTGGCTATACCAAAGAGGCCTAGAAATTGTATTACAAGAACCCATGTATATTTTTGTCGTACGTTAACATGAGCTTTGACACCATTAAGTGCTGGTCTGCATGCTGCAGACTGGAGGGAGAACAGAGTTTAAATGCAATAATTAATTATGTGCATTTGAAATTGAATAGGAGACAAACATAAAAAAATAAGGTTGCTGAGCTTGTACGTTGACAGTAGCTTGTTGCATTAATTTGGTTTCTCAATGATGCTTTCTAATTCCTTTTTCATTACATGAGGAGAAGGCATTCATTTTTCCAGAGTTAAAATTTTTGTGGAGATGCTGGACTCATTTTAAAGGTGTCTGTTTTCCTACCTGTAGATGATGGAGCTCTTTGTTATCTTCTTCCTTGCCTGATAATCCCATGGAGAATTGAATAAACTCAGACATTCAGGGGGGTAACAGTGGCAGTGTTAGCCTGACATATTCACAAACCCACCAGGACTCAGCATAAGGTGAGGAAGGTGTTTACATAAGCAAAGAAAAAGCCACCTGAGCCTCCTTTGCCGAATAATGTAGCAGGAGCTTTTCTGGGAGCCGAGTAAACAAATGAATTAATAGAAGTCTTAGCCTCTCGTTGGGTATTATTCACATTTCTTTATTAGGTTGCTCCCTGGAAACCTAGGTAAACTTTGACTGTGACTTTCTTTTTGATCTTCTGTGCCCAAATTGCCTGCTTTAATGTAATCCTGGAAACCTTTCAAGAAGTTTGTATTCACAGACCGGTCTGTACCTATTTCCATTTGAAAGGGCGGCTGGTGCAAATCATGGCTGGAGCAGCTCGGTGGGGTGGCCATAGCTGGTTTGAGCTGTGATCGTGAAAGGGCAGACAGGAAAAAGAGAGGAAGGCTTGTGTGAAACTAAAAATGCATACCAGGTGTCCAGACTCATGATTCAGGAGAAAGGGTTAAGAGATAACCTCTTCCCAGCTGAGTTTTGCCCACCGTCGCTGCTTAGCCCTGCCCAGTTTGTGGTGGCTCACGGGGAGAAACCTTTACCACTGCCCTGCAGCCCTGCTTTGCTGCTCCAATATTAGGAATTAAATCCTTCTGAGTTTAGGGACATTTGCTGGTAATACCTTTAGTAGAAATTAGGCAAGACAAAGTCGCTGTTGCTGGTGGTTTTTTCTGGACATATTTTCAAGCCTGTATCCTTTTCCCCGTACCGGGCGTGTAAAGCATTTGCCAACCACAAACTGATCCAGGGGTGTTTAAAGGCAATAGTCACAGTATCTATCTGCAAGTGCTCTGAATTTATGTCTGCAGCATTTGTTTAGCCAAGCCACAGTAACTATTTTAAGCTTTTTACATAAATGCAATCTCTCCGGTTTCACTTCTATCTTTTACACTGCTTTACATCCCCGCTAGTCTGACACCTTTCCTTTTTTGGAGAAATTCAATTATAAGATAGTATTATAATGGTGCTTTTGATATTCCTGTTATTTCTTTCACTTTTTCTCACTACACATGCGCTTTGCTATTGCATGACCAGTGCCGCCTTCTTGCAAGCCTCCGCGAATGAGATTATTCATTTGTCATCTGGTCTATTGAGGTAAACATAGAGGTAAGTAGTTTGCGTGAGTCTGAGAGTCCAAACTTAATGCACTCTTTTGGCAACATCTATATTTTTCTATACACATGACAAAGCAATCTTACGATTAGCTGCAGAAGAACACGCTCATTAGTGTCCCTCGGGAAACTGCCCTGCATTTCAATATGAGATGGTTTACTTCTCTTAACAACTTCACTGGGAAAGAATATTTCACTGTGAAATATTTCAGTGGTGCTGCATTTTGCTGTCTGAATTTGGATCACTTTAGATTGCCTCAGACGTGCTGGCAAAGATTCTAGAGCGAGTTCAGCGCAGGTAGAGACTGAGGACAAACAGCTCCTGGGGAGGTGGAGGAGACGATGTCGCAGGACTTAGATGCCAAATTACTTCAGTACCCTGGCAAAGGAGTCACAGCACCAAAATCCAGCTATACGCAAAATATAAAATAAGATACAAATAAAAGCAGTGGCTGTTGCCGTCAGCAGCTGAACATTTTCTAGTAATAATCAGTGTGCTAGAGAAAGTACTGAACTATTCCCCTACAGTTTTTTCTACCCTGTATTCATTCCAGAAGCAGGAACAGAACGAACGAATACAATTACTATGGTAATTTCCTATTTTCTAACTACATAGAGGCCATTTGGATATCCTGGTATCATAATAGTTGGTAATTGTTGAGTTCTTTATGGCTTCTGTACGGTTGGCCCAATAATGCTGCAAAAATAAGTAGGTAAAGAGCATAGCTGTTTAGACATTCATTGCTATTATGAGTGGACCTTACAAAAGGAATTAGTTTATGTAACTCATATTTCATGAAGGCAAATGAAATCTCAAATGTCCTATAATTATAATAATTATTTCTGCTTGATGTTTAATTACTCTGCCTAATGAGGCAGCGGCACTATAATGGACAGGTAAAGCTCTGATGAAATTGTCTTTCTCTTATAATTTGGTTTCTAAAGGAGGACAGAGGTTTCGGTGTGTACAGCAGCACATGATTAAGTAATGCCACAATTTCCGTGAATTCAAAAATGTGATTAGTCGCGTCCATCCTGCTTCTGCAAATCGCTGCTCGTGTCAAAGAAACGTGAGTTAGACTGTGCACTAAACTCTTGTTCCTGAAAGTACTTCTGTTGATGTCGATTATAGCACAAATAAATGATCACTAATGTGTGAGCGAGGTGACTATAATGAGAGGTCTGGGAAAAAAGAAACAGTCCATTAAGATCATCTGGAAACAGCAGTTAAAACAAAATGTATAAATATGTGAAACCGTGGTTTAAATTAAAAAAAAAAATATTGTTTTGATTTTGGATACTTTAAAAAGTGAAGGATAAATGGAAGTAGAGTGGTGAATCTAGAAAAAGGCTTTGCCACCATTTACAAAACAGTAGGGGAAGTAGGATGCAACTCTTCTGATCTTGAAAACCAAGTGTTAAAGGACTCATCCAAAATGATGGAAATTCAGGTTCAAGTCCTCCATTGCACTGACTTAGGGCAGCAATTTGACCCAAATGCTCCTGCGTTTTATGAGAGTATCCCAGACACGAGACTTGCAAATCTTCTGCCGCAGGTCTGTGCCTCTTGCTGTTAGGGTCTCCAGCCTGGTGGCCAGGCGCTCTTCACAGAAAGGAGTGCACTTCGGTTCGACCGCTGTTCAAATAAAGAACATCTAAGTCAGCTATTATCCTCCAGTCCAAAGTGTCCAGTCATGGTCATAACCTCACCCTAAGAGGTAGGCCAAGATAGATGATGAGTTCCCTACTCTCCACCCTGATGCTGTCATTAAAGGAAAGCTTAGAAGGTGTGTAACAGACCTACCTATTACGGCGTGGGAGCTAGGACTATTATTAACCAGGTAAAATCCTCATTGCAGGCAGCTGAGAAATGTGCACGAGCACCAAGATTCCTAAAGCAAAAACTGATACCAAAGGAATGCAGACATTGATTTGTTGTGATCCCGTTTTAAAATGAAGGAGAAACAATGCATAGGGATTCTCAAGTCGGAGAGCACGAAGGTTAAGTGTCAGAGGAAGTAACAGCAAGAGTAATTCTCGAATTTTCTGTTCTAATACTGAGGGCAGCAATAAGGTTAAGGCTTATGAACACATTGCATACGAGTCTGGTGGTATTTCCAAAAGCCATATACCTCCGCCGAATGTAGATTTGAAATACGATATGTATGTATGTATTTCAAATACCTGTCCTGAAGCCCACTGAGCTGTGGAAGGACAACACCGGCAGCATGAATGGGGAAGACTTTCTCCCTGTGCTCCAGTATTTGAGGAGCTATTGCTTAAAAAAAATGAATAGACTCTATTCAAAGCCTGCAGCTCGGTTACCCAGACCTGGGAGGAAACAACCTGTTTATGCAGAATTTGTCCTCGCAAGTGCTGGTATTTTAGCAATACAAGACTCTAATTTTAAGACCATCAGAATTCTCCCAGGCTGCAGGTGAATCTAAGCTGCAGAAATGGAGCCAGGTTTCATTTTAGTCTGAAGTATCAAAACTGCTGACAATTAAACTTAATTGTATGAATAAGCTCCTTAACAGAATGCACCGCTGGGCTTTCATCCAGCCTAGTGCTGGCAGGAAAAGAGAAATCTATATGCAGAGAGTCTGTCAACGTCCTGCAACCTGGGAGAACAGGGCTTTATCACAGATTAATAGAAACATATAAGGCTCCTGATCTCCCTGCCTTTCCAAGAAAACTTCATTTTTCTTTTTCGTGAAGTGTTGCATTAATAGTCCTTATCCTCAACAACCTGTTTTTCCCTCGCCACATTTTCTTGAAGGTAAATTTCTAGAAAAAGGATTACATCTTTTCATAAGGTTTAATTATTGGCTTTGGCTCTTCCTGCCCAAATAACAGACATGAAACGTCTGAACAAAAAAGGCCCAATAACTTTTTTTCTGGAGATATCCTTTCTGAAATATTAATGTTTTGTTCCCTCTAGGGTGGCATCTTTATTTGCTGTTTCTTATACAACCAGTTTGTTACTGTATCTGCCTCTGCAAGTAGGATTGCAGGAAGCAAAGATGTTCTTGGGGCCCAGGGATCAGTTGTTTTCCATCTCATTTCTCTTTGGTTTAATTTTAATTTATTTTCCTTTATTCTATCACTTACGGAGATCTGATCAAGTTGAATTGGATATAGCCTTAGCATGGCCTTCTGTAACACTATAAACCCACCTATTTTCATGCTACATAAAGTAGGCTTAAGGAAAGGACAGCTGACCAACATGGCATTGTGAAGCTCTGAATTTTTGTCCAATGAATCAACAGATTTTGTCTCCATGTTTTTTGATATGCTGTGATTTTATCACATTCTTATAATTACTGACGGGACAAGTCCAAACCCCAAACCAAATGCCACAAGACTATGCAAGATTTTGGAAGCAGATTCTTCTGTTAATTGGTGATTCGTTTCTAACCCTGATGGTGATAAACGTCCAAAATACATATTTAACATCTGTGAACTGTGGCAGAACTCTATCCTTTTCCACCCCAACAAAGCATCGCAGAGCTTTCACCCTGCAAGATACAGACCTTGATTGGAATATGGGATAAAATATGGTCCAGCGGGGAGTTTGTGGAGCCGAGACAGTGCATGGATACTCTGGGTGCTATAGAGAGCATTAATTACTCCAGAAAAAAAGAGATGAAGAAAAAAAAAAACAAACCCAAAGGAAAACAGAACCCAAAAAGTTGAAAATTGGATCCTTTAACCCAGGACACAGAGCGGACAGTGACAAAGCACCACAAAATGCAAGCCAGGTAAAAGAACCACTGCTGAAGCAAGATATGAGGCCCTTTAGATACTTAGGCCTAATTGTTTCCTTTAAGTGAGTGTAGCAAGAAGTAGATTATAAGTAATTTGGACACTTTTGAGATTCAGCTGGACAGGGTGCTGGGCCATTTTGTGCTTTTGCCAAGAACGGTGGACCAGATGATCCTTGAGGTCCCTTCCAATCTGGCGTTCTATGACTCTGCAATTAATTGGGGCCGGTTCACAAACCTGTTACTCCATCGGCACAGGTCAGGAGGGTCTACAGACAAATAGATCCACTGATCCTTCAGTGGAGCAAAACGACTGTGTTACAGGATACTCACAGGAGCAGGAGCTAAAGGCAAAACAGCGACAAATTAAAAAAGCCATAAGAGAACCCATACCTGAAAAGAAAGTTAACTCCTTGTTTGGGGAGCCCAGAACCTTGTACCTGCTCTTCAGGAGAAGTCATATTTCTCATGTCAAGTCTAACTCCACCACCATGCAGCTATCCTAGGGTGGGTTTCTCTTCCCTTTGCTTTGCATTTGTGTGTATTATCTGATATTTTAGTAAGCTTTCAACTTTATTTAAATGTGTTTTAGATCAAATCAAAACCCCTGAATTGATTCAGGAGGATTTACGGTATTTTAATTACGGAGTGTGTTTTTGAATGATTTAAAGGCTGATAAGAGCTTGAAGCAGCCCAAGATTCTGCAAGGAAATGAGAAACATGACATTTTGAAAAGGAAACCAATTTTCCTCAACTTAAACTGTTGCTCATATAAACCAAATTATAAATATACTCTGTGACTGTAATGCTACAGAGGACTGCTTACGAAAATATGATTAGTGGTGCAATTTTCTTAGGTTTCAGCTGCTTTCTTTTCTTTTCTGGCTTTAAAGCAGGAAAAATCAACATCCTTCCTCCTCACCCGCCCATCTTTCTCAATGAAAATAAAACAAAAAATCAAATTCTGCAGGATAGCTTGGGGATATCCTGATAAAACTCTGCTGTACAAAGAGAACTCAGGACATTGGTGGAGCGTAGAAGAAAATGTATCGATACGAAGTGTAAAGTAACTTGAACATGGCTATGATCCCAAGTTTATGCCTCATCCAGTGCCACGGTTTGGTTTGCAGGAAACAAAGACCAAGAGATGTGGCAACATGATCTAGTTTTTCTGCTCCAAAGACCACCCCACCATAATATGGCAGTCAGAGGGGCATCAAATGGGACAAACATGTTGAAGACATCATTTTTTATTACCTTCCGGCAGGTCAGGCACATCATCAATGAAAACAGCAATAATAGGACCACCAATAAAACCTGTCTTGAGCTGCAGAATACTTAGCTACCCATCAATACATTAGGTTGCATTGGGACTGTGTGGGATTTGTAGGGCACCTGATGACTTCGTAACACTTCTTTACATCAGTGATCTACTCCAAAAGCTTTGTAGTTTTGGTGTTAGAAAACTCAACATTGCTAAATTTCAAGTCAAAAATAGAAAAGTAATCTGGCTCGCCCCATCTAGATGTTAAAGATCTTGTACTACCTCTCCTGAGAAATTGGGCTTTATCCTTGTGTAAGTAAAGGAAAAAAGAACGCGTTCATTGGCATTCTTCTTGCACAAATAACATGTATAGCACTTCACAAAGGCACCAGATAAAAGTAAGATTATTTTATTTATCAGTAATGATGAGAAGGAAAAGGCAAGAGAAGTACTTGCTTGTAGGTGTGTGGTAAAATGACATTGTGTGTGAAATATTAGTTTCTTGGAGTTTGGCAGGGATTTATTACAGAATTACCTTCTTCTGAGTGTTATTTCCAATAAAAAATTACTGTCAATGACATATGTAAGGGTGCTGGAAAGCTGAGACTTTGGAAACTCATTTGGGAGCATCTCCATTAATGCATTAATGCATTAATTGCACATGCAAGGAAGATGGTGGCCCTAACGATCTACAAGCATACTGCATTTTGTCCTTGAGTCTGTGTCTTTACACAAAAATAACTTGTGCTGAGAGCAGCAAGGTGACCCAAAATATAGAGCAGCAATATCCTTTTAAGTCCTTTTTTTTTTTTTAACATTTCTCCTTGCTGCTTCTTTTCTTTCATGGTGCAGTCCTGGAGAAACAACAGAATAACTTCCCCCATACTTAGTTTCTAATGTGTATTTAATCTCTCCGCATTCAAATGGTAATAGATTGTTAAATGTATACCTTCACCAACAGGTGCCTGGTGTGTATAATACCTCTTCATTACACCAGTGAGTGAACTGTATCTGTTTTTTTTAATATTAATCTCTTTAGCTTTTCAAAAGCAGTGGCACACATTGTAATTTTAAGCTCCCAGCTGATGACTCATTCTATTACTCCCAAGCCCATGCAGAGCAAGGCAAGAGACTGCCTGGCTCTACGGCTCTGCTGGATAAAACGCTGTGTTGCACCAGTGCTTTGTGAGGATTCAGAGGAGGAAGATATTGCCAAGGATGAAGCTTTGCTAAGACACAAAGACGACAGCTGGAATGGAAGGAACGGTAAAGTCCCTCTGGTCCCTCCCAGCCTCTACCTGGATTCACCTACCCTGTGGCATCCACATGCTGCTCGCTCCCAGTGCACAGGTACTGAAATTGCAGTGTAAATAAGTTGGGTTCCGTCCCAGGATCTCAAATTAGATCAACTGGCACAGCCGCATTCGCAATGATTCTCTGTGTTTGCTCTTGCAGAGCGATGTAGCTCTGCGGAGAGGTTGCAGGGAGCAAAGCAAAGCCCTCCCTTTCTGGAAGCTGCAGTGGGGTGGAGGCACAAGGAAGCTGTGCCAGGAGCCCTCGTCCGGTGCAGCCAGGTGGTGACTAGCGCTTCTCACTGCTTGTTATCTGTTACAGCTATCAGACTGGTCATGGGAATCACAGAAAACCCCAGGGAAGCTGCTGAGGTCGTACCTGCAGCTCATCTGGACCAAGGCAGCCCAGAAGGGGATTAATGTAATGGAGCTTTACCAGTTTTGCCCCTCCGTGCCCAACATCTTCTGTCCACCTCCTCCTCGAAGTGTCACACATAATTTAGCACAATGTAAAGATCTTGTACTACCTCTACTAAGAAACTGGGCTTTATCCTTGTGTAAGTAAAGGAAAAAAGAATGCATGACCTATGCAGGACAGATTGAGCTATTCTCATTGGCTCAGTGAACCTCTGCAGATGGAGGGATGAGGCACCAGTCTTGTGCCTGCCAAGATTATACCTGCTCTGACAAGACCCCGAAACATGAAATTTAGGCTTTTTGTTTCCCCCAGGACACGCTTAAAAAGAATTCCCCAACAAAAAAAGGCAGAAAGAAAATTAATAAGGCTGATAACTACAGTATTCGGGTTCTCAGAAACAGGGATTTTGAGCATGACATGCTGAAGAAATTCATGCTCATTTAAACAGAAGCAGTTGCAAGTGTGAGACTGCATATAGACCATGTGTTTCAAGTGGTTTGGACCCTGAGAGATCACTGAACACTGCACACTACCAGGTGTGAAGAAAAATCAAAGAAAATATCCCAAATGGAAGACAGGAGCAGCTGAGAAGTTCCGGCAGAGCTGAAATGATCTGAAAATATGGAAGACATCTAGAAGAGATTTATACAGCAATGCTGTAGATAGAAGGGAAGATAGAGTAGATACATTTCTGACAGTAACAGGTCCTTACAAACTCTAAGTGTGTGAGTTTCCTACTCCCTCCTGCCAGCTGTTTTCAACTATAAATGAAAACTAAAAGGAGAACCAGAAAAGTTGTAAAGGAACTCAAGACTTCTGCAGTCCATATGCATGGACCATGTCAATCTGTGTTGGTAACACAGGACAGATTACTTCCTTGCTTTTTCCTTAAACAAATCAGCCTTTTTTAAAAAAAAAAAAATCAATGAAAATTTTATGTATTTATATTATTGGACACACTTGCTTGAAAACTCTGGTCCAGATTTACTGATTGCTAAAATACAGAGCATTAAGAGGAAACAAGGAACTTCAATGTTTAAAGTCTGGAAAGAGAACAGAGGGAATTTGAAGAAGTGCAGAAAGACACACAAAACTCTTACTGTCAATAGAACTTCCATGTCTTGAGTCATTATAATTACTTGGAACTTTGAGTTTAATAATTTTTGTTTGTTAAACCAGGTTCTGGCTGGGAAAAGAAGACATATTATTAGGCTTCTTCCTTGAAGAGGTTCAGTTTCCAAGATACTAGAAGTACAGAGACTTCCAAAGACACATTTCAGTTAGGCACAGACCATCAAAACTGCACAACAGAATAAAAAGTCTCTTTCAATCACTCTTGGCCCTGGTGATAGATGAATACTATATAATTAGCATCATGTTGGCAATTCTCCTTAGAACATTTGACAGAGAAAAGTGTTCCCTCCCCTGTGATCAATTCTGCTAGCCAAAGCCTGCACTGCCCGTTCCGCAGGTTGCTGTAGAAGCCTGAAGAGTGTCTACAAAAAGCCTCAAAGTGTTTTTGTTTCCTACATCTTCATGTCATAGAATCATAGAATCACAGCATGGCTAGATTTGGAATGGACCTTAAAGATCATCTAGTTCCAACCCCCCTGCCATGGGCAGGGACACCTCCCACTAGACCTGGTTGCTCAAAGCCTCATCCAACCTGGTCTTGAACACCTCCAGGGATGGGGCAGCCACAGCTTCCCTGGGCAACCTGGGCCAGTGTCTCACCACCCTCACAGTAAAGAATTTCTTCCTAATATCTAATCTAAATCTACCCTCTTTCAGTTTAAAACTGTTCTCCCTCATCCAATCACTCCGCTCCCTGATGCAGAGTCCCTCCCCAGCTTTCCTGGAGCCCCTTTAGGGACTGGAAGGGGCTATAAGGTCTCCTCGGATGATTCTCTTCTCCAGGCTGACCAACCCCAACTCTCTCAGCCTGTATTCATAGGAGAGGTGCTCTGGCCCTCTGATCATCTTTGTGGCCTCCTCTGGACTCACTCCAACAGGTCCATGTCCTTCTGATGTTGGGGGCCTTTCCTGGGATCATGGGAGTGTTGTCTTCTCTGTCATTTGCAACCTACATGCAAAACATGTCACTTCTGCTCTCCCAGGCAACGATGCAGGGCAAGTCTATCTTTAAAGCTCTGCATTATGCAGCTGCCTGCAAGCATTCACTTATGGTTCTTGGATAGCAATCAGCTATGCAAAATGACAATCATCTATCACTTTGTATGTGTCTTCAGGAAAGAAGTGAGAAAAACATTACCTTCAGTATTTTGGTAAAGAAACCACATGGTAAACAAAATCTCTGAGGCTGCACGCAGTATAACCTGACAGCAGAAACTCCGTATACCAGACTCCAAACTTCATCTGGAGAAGCCTACATTCTGAAAACAAATCTGGGGAGAGTTACTATACACTGGAACATCCCCAAAATCCAGAAAAGGAGTGATTACCAGGAAAATATCTGCTTTGCTTTCTTCAAGTCTTCAAGTAATGTAAGACATGTACAGTATCACAGCACTTCCACCCAGCAGGAAAAGGAGTGGATTAACAAAAAATCATCTCCTTAAGCTTTGTATGGTGAAAAAATACATATTTTTAAATAGATTTTTCCAATAACACTGCAGCCAGTATATATTTTTGTAGTGCTCTAGCCACAAATCATTTCCAAAGGGAAAATTATAATGTGACAAACTGGATTTCTGGTATTGTAATGAATCTGGCTGGAAGACATGGGAAAATCAATAAACTAACAAAACTCCTGTGTGCGAATTGCCTACAGAAAAGCACTTTTGGATGTCCTGGTTCTCTCAGTCATCCAATCACCATGGCAGCTTCAAATCTGCAATGCTGGAGGTGAGGGGTGAGAAGGGTTATGCGTGTAGAGAAGTTATTGCAGTATACACTGGGACGTGAATTTACAGCATGCTGTCTTCTCCATAGTAACTTAAGAGTCTGCCTGCACACATGCTTTAATCCCACAGTTTTGTCTGAAGTAATTTCAGCTGTCTTACTCAACAGTAAAAAAAAAAAAAGGGTGAGCTACAAAGCATTTATCAGGAGGTTAAAAGCAGGTACAAGGGCACTTACAACAGAGTAACTAACAAATTGCAGGTCCGTACCCTTGCTTATCCGCAGTGACACTTCCAGGTGCTCAGCCTCCCTGTAAAAGAATAAAACGTTTCCCCTAAGTATACTGCTAATAGCAGTAATTGGAAGATACCATCCTGAATGCTGAGCTAGCAAAAACCCCGAGCTGGCCGCATGAACATCCCCTAATGTTCAATTAAGATAAGGCTTAGTATATTGTTCAGTCTGCAATGGACAATTTTTTTCTTTTGCTGGGTTGAAGCTTTTGAGATCAATAGAAAATGAAAAAAATATTAATATAGCACATCGCTTCAGTTACACTGGAGCCCTATTAAACATCTGCTCTTCACTCAGCCCTTGTGCCTAATTGCCGTCTGCCCAAGCACGTCATTTCTTGAAACCCTTTTATCCGATTTCATTTCTCCTTAACGTTGACTGGAAGAGTGTGTTTGACACTTATCACATGAGATTGGCGTGCCAGTTAGCGGTAATGTGGCTGCAGCACACGCCTTCCCAGGGCATGGAGGTAGGGTTTGCGCAGGGCTGTCTGCCGCAGGAGAGGACCCACAGCCCCGTGGGAAAGGGGGACGATTCTGCCAGGGGCAGGCACTGAACAGCACAAGGCTTTGAGATAGGTACTACCAAGGGCTGGAGTGGGGGGCGTTGCATACAGATGCTCCCTTGAATGCCCTGAAACTTTCCATGAATTTTGGTTTTACTTTGGAAAAATGACCATAACAACAAAAAAAAACCCAACCGAAGACAAAAAAACCCAACCAAACAAAAAAACACCCCAAAAGCAAGGAAAACAAATCTGAAAATGCTAGTTCAGTTAGACATTTGTAGTAGCAAGTTTAGCTTTTTTTTAACATACACTCAAAGCAACATTTGATCTCCAGGTTTATTTCTATTTTATTTCAAAATATGAGGGGAAACTTGGCATTTAAATGAATCTTTCAGCCTGGAGTGATGGCTTTTTCTCTACTCTCCTTCACTGAAAACGTCAGCAACCTTTTGTCACAGTTTCACCCCAGACAATTATTCTCTTCCACTTTGAAAATTTGGCCAAGAAATCAGCTATTTATACCGCCTTGGTTTCTTCCAAGGCCTCAGAGCATCCAAAGAGCAGAGCCAGCTCCGCTGATTCCCTCCCTGCTCCGCAACCTGCTGTCCCTGTGCAGAGGCAACAACAGCCCTCCAATTTCGGAGCCTCCTGAGTGCCATGGGCTCCTGCCAACACCCAAGAAGGAGATGACAATGTTTCCTTGCTGCCCTCCTGTGGCCGTGCCACGACCAGTCAGTCACTGTGATACTTTACTAAAAATCTCTCAATTTTAATACGAAGATTGTTTGCACTTGGCTCTTCACCTGGATTGTTTTCTCTGCTCAAATGTAGTTGGCATTTACCAAGACAACGGGTGCTTTTATGTGAAGGGAGCACGGATGTGTTTCCAGATCATAAATTTTAATCCAAAATCTCTCAGGTTCCCAAGGATTAATATTTAATGGCTGCTCTATAATGTAATTTCTACAGGCCAATCTTTCATCTTCAAAACTTTATCATCATAGACCTACAAAAGTTAGACTTCAATATGATAACAATAGTTTATGAACACAGTGATTCTTGAATTCCCTAGCTGTCTCCTACAGGCAATGATGGTCTTCCTGTGAGTCTTAAAAAAAGAGCTAACACTTTTAATTGTCTATTTTCTATTCAACTTATATTCAGTACTGTTGAGCTTCAAGTGTGAAATGCTAAGAGGAACTAGATCACGCCCAGGACAAGATGACAAGTAATACCTTTGAAATTGAGGTCATCATCCCAAGATTAAAAAGAGACTGTGATCTAATTCCATCTGTTAGGGGTCTTGGGACTCCGTGTCTAATATAGGAGAATGATCAGGATGTCCTTATAACAGGAATTTTGGAAAGATCTTCAAGAAATATATCACCTTTCCCATGGGTTAAATAATCTTTACCCTTTTTTTTTTAAAAAAAATGTTGGGCCAAATACTTCATAGGACAGGCAAAGGAAAGTGTCCGTGCACCAGATTTTTCTCCATGCTTTACAGCTGCTGTAATTTATATTTCCCCACAAATCATGAGTTTGCCTTTTCTCCTTCCTGCCTTTATCAGCGAAGGAAGTGAGAACATGACAGGCTGGCCACAGAAAAAAAAGACAAAACGCTCAATTGACTCATCATGAAAATTTCACATTACCCCTGATGCAACAGCCCTCTTGAGACCCACGGGCGGGAACCAGCCAGCTCCATACGTTGGCTAGTTCTCCTCCCCTAGAGGAAGGCAGCAGCGAGTACCGCTCTCCGTGATGGTGCTCACTCTAGGAATTGCTCCGTCTACAGCCTCCCTTCTGGCCTCTTGACATAATGCAAGGTAAAATCTTGCACCACAAAGTGTGAAGAGCTGCTTATAGGACAAGATACTGGTCACAAATGCAGTTTGGCACCGGGTCCCGTGTTTCCTAGCTAAAGACTTGATTACTTTCTTAACAGTAGTCACTCTTCCCTTGCTGGCAAGTAAACCCATTCCTCACCCCTGAGATGAGACATTCCACGCACCCAAAAACCTTGAAGAGGCCCATCTTGCTCAGATTTACAGTAGGAATGTTTCCATCAGCTTTGAATAAACAAACCTTGTGGAGAGCAAATGTTAGTACTGAGGACTCATTTCTAACCTAGAGTGGGATTATGAATAAATCCAGCTAGTAGAGGATAAAGCTGCTTATACAGTGGCTTGTAGTCACATACCTGCTGTGATCATCTAATAAAAAAAATCCCCGTAGAGTCAAGATTCAGGTCATGGCACCTGTATCCATTCACGTTCCTTGAATAGAGTGTATCTATATGACCATTTTAGTCCCCATCATCCATTAGGTCCACAAAAATGTATGTGCCTTAACTTCTGCCTTCTGGGAAGGCTTTCCTGAGGATGTTACTTAAGCAGGTACATACAAGTAATCCTCAGGTTTCTCCGGAGGTGTAGAACACAAGCCTGCGTGGGACAGTCATACCTAGACCAGGCACTGGGCTTTGCAGCTTTTTCTGATTTTCAGTACAAGCCTGAGTGGATTTCAGTAATTGATGTTCATTTCTCCCCAGCCTGCTTCACTGACTCTTGTGGAAACCTACAGCATTTAACCTTACCTGACCAAAGTCAGACCACGAAGATGTGAGTCCTTGGCTTTTGTACAAGGTCAGAATTGGACAGAGGCATTTGCCAGTTTAACCCAGTTCAGATCACTGTCAGATGGAAAAAAGCCTGACATTTCATTCCCGGGTGTATCTGTTATGCACAGTCTTTCTAACACAGTAGTATAAAATAGCCGCTTCCCTTGCGTGTTACAAAGGTTGTTTGAACAAAGAAAACTGTATCTATGTTAAGTGCCCAATATGGCTTTCAAATCAGGAGTGACTCTGATGCTCACCTCTGTCCAGAAAACCAACAGCAACCTTACTGTTAAAAATATTGTGATGACAAAGAGTGAGTTCCATTTGATTAAATTGCAGTTCTACTGCTTTCTAGGTTAATTGCCAGGTGGGAATAATATTTTGGCTAGTTGTTCTTCACACAAAAGGTAGCACATCTTAAATGAAATCCCAACTGCAAGTACTTGCAGTGATCCTCCAGGACCATAAGTTGCATGTAAAATAAACCTTTCTTTAACTGCCATGTTCACTAGCTCCTTATTTCTCAGATGGCTATGAGCTTGGGTTTACCCTAGAAGCAGGAAAGCATCACCAAAAAACCCACGAGCTTTACTTACTGCCAGAGCATGGTCTCTACCAGCTGCCTTTCTTGTTGGGGAGGGACTGCAGGAAAAGCAAAGGCACATGCTCTGTTCCCCAAACTGCCTTTGAATGATGAAATGCCAATTTTTAAGTCGCCTTCTTCTCAGTATTTGAGATTTGATTGTCCTAGTGAAGGATGCAGAAGCTTATTCTAGCTCTTGGAGCATCTCAAGAGCTTTTGGAGAGGGAAGGTGGAGGGAGGTAAGGGACAGGAACTGTGTGTTCCTCCACAATCCTCAGACCTTCGCAAGGGGAAGGTGAGACGTCAGAATAAGAAAACACCTCTCAACACACACTGGAAGAAATTCCTTATCCTTACAAATCTGGTGTTGTGAGAACTAATGGTGTCCCAAAGTCAATGACAGTTTCATCAAAAACACTCTGAATGAGCACAATCGGGGCCAGGTGCTCATCTTGCGATTCCCCCTTTTGTATCTGCAGATTTCTTTGGGATGTGTTTTTCTGTAACATCTATGACTGATGTTATTTTTTTCCTGTGTGCATAATATTCTTTTCATCCCCTCAAATTTAATTTTCTAACTTGTTGGCTTTATCGCTTAAAATTTTAGTAGAGGATTTGGGTGTGCTGCCGACAAAATAATAATTTATATTGTATCAGTCAGCATCACTCCATTGTCTTAATCTTTCATAATGGTTTTTCTGCAGCTTCCAATTTTCCTCAGAATAAAACAAATTACTTAGCAAGTGGAATATCTTCTTGTCATAATAATTTAATATTAAAATGTCAATAAGATTTGGTACACACAGCAGAGGGCACAGAGGTACAGAGACAGAGCAGAAATGAAGTAAACTTAATAAAGTGAGTGAGAAGGTACAATAGGGATTGAGTCTGGCTCCTGCACTTGATATGAAAGAACCTTTTTATCCTGCAGTGCAGCACAATCATTGTGTAAGCAATAATATGATTGCAGGAGCACTTATACCTGCTGCCTGCCCACTTACACTTAGTTGAGGTCCAGTAGCGGCGTACACCCCCGGGGCTGTGTATCCTCACCGGGGAAGGGATCAAGGAGCACTGGCTGGTGACAGCACGTGGCACATGGTGGCAGATGGGGTGAAACGTGCCACGGAAGGAGAGGACAACCAGAGGCAGGTGATACGCCCCGGCCTCTGCCCAGCACTGCCAGAGAGGACTCTTACAAAGCAATTCCACAGTTTTTGTGGCTTGTAGGTGGATGAAGGCACCAGCTTGTGGTTTAGCACCCTGATCCAGACATCGGCTCAGGATTCATGCCGGGGAGTCTGATCCTTGCATGCATCAGATCAGACCTTAGCACTCGGTTTCATTGTGATGCAGTCCTGGAAGACCAGATTCTCCTTCTGATTCAAACGTACAGACTGCACTGGCAGATGAATGCCGAATGCTGTGGATTTATCTAAAACATAATGAGTTTTCTGGAGGTCTCAGGAGCAGCTATGTCCTTTCCCTCAGTAAGAGGTGCTCAGCTGGACATGGTTTGGGAGCAGTCCTGCTCTTCCTTGGGCAACTCCACATGTCTTTGAAAAATGAAAGGGCAGAATAACAATGACAAAACCAGAATAATTCAGGTTGGAAAAGCCTTTAGAGGTCCTCTGGTCCAACCCACTGCTCAGAGCCAGGCTAACTTCAAAGTAGCCTAAAAATAAAAGGGAAGCAAATTTGCATGAGCTTCAGGAGCTTATTATCTGGCTCTGTTATGTCCCAGACTATAGGAAAGCCATTCCTGTATCTAATCACTCTTTTCTCTTCTGCAGCCATAGAAATGGGTGCTACAGTCAGTAGCTGATTCTTTCCACACAAGTATATCACCGTTTGAAGTCCCCATTTTCAGCATCTAATGTCTACTTCTGCAAAAACGGGCCATAGGGCTGGCTTTAAATGCTCAGTCTTTTCGTAATTCTTGGGAGAGAACAAAAAGGAGAGCCAGAGAAACCAAAAAGCTACGCTTGCCTGGTTTCTGCCTTTTCACAAAGGAATATCTTATGCCATAGTTTTTGCCCTGCTTAGCAAGTAAGCAACACTTTTATGTTATTTCAACCAAAAGCTAACCAGGAATTAGCTGAAATACATCTCGTGCTCTCCTACAGCTTTCCATGAGCAAGCACGAGGGTGCCTGGGCCCCATGGGAGGTCAGCAGAACGCCAGGGGGCTGCAGAAATGTTCCCACCAGCTCCGAGCATCAAAAAGTTTGATGGGAGTTTGTGGAGTCTTCTTCTGCTCACAGTTTTTACAAGGGATAAATAGGGAAGGTCCTTCATCCACTCTGGGAGGCTTTTCCTTATTAACTGCTGCCCTCCTATGTGTAAAAATAAAAGTGGTAAACAGCAAAGTCCTTCTAACGGGCACAGCATTGAATGTCTGGATGAATTAACTGTTAAGACCTATAAACAAAACTGCTAGAAAAGGAGGATTTTTTGAAGCCTTGTGCCAGTGGAAGGCTGTTTTCTGCTGTATGATTTGTTTCGCAGTTCTCAGTCTGAACCAGTTTAAAACCACTCAGCACTTTTCTTGAGAACTCATTCAACAGGACTAATTGCTCTGATAATAGGAAACTGATGCTGATGTTCAGCCAATATTTTCCTGTCCTCCCTAGTGAGCACTTTCTGGCTGCCACCAGGAATCCCTGCCTCTTTTTCTATCAACATGTTAATGTATCTATCTACATCTTAAATACTTGTTGATGCTCTCTATATTTCTCCCTCCCGCTGACAAAATAGCTTTTATTTATCAGATAACCCTCTGTCACTGCTTAATTGCTTTTCATTTGTTAGCTTCTTTCTGGTGTTGAAACGGTCATAACTGAATGCAATTTTCTACACGTGCCCAGCTGTGGTTTTATGGACAATATTCACATCTTTTCTCCCTCGCCACGCCTCTGCTTATTCAGACCTAACTGTAAGACAGACTTACTTGCAGCCATGCTGCATTGCCAAAAACATATTTTCAAATACCAGCTATTTTGGTCTTTCCATGTTGTCCCTTCCAGCTAAGTGAATATCATGTATTCCACCTACCAGTACCAACCAATACCACCTACCAATCCACCCATCCATTGGTTTCATCTAATTGTATCTTGCTTCATTTCTTTTCTCTCTTGGTCCATCAGTGTTTTTTCCAGGAAGGTTTTCCCATTGTTGTTTGCTATGCCTTCCAATTTAGGTATCATCTGGGAATTTAATTAATGTGCTTTTTACCTGTTTTTCCAGGTCATTAACGGTGCTTTTGAGCAAGATTGGACGTAATAAATGTCCCCGAGGTAATCCTAGTAAAGCTTCCCCTAACTAGACATAGCACACTGATGGCAGTTGTGCACCGCTAACAGCTTTCCAGGTACTTCTCAATCCATGTGAAATGGCTTGCCTCCAAGGCAATTAAAGCCAGCTAGTTTTCAAGTGACGGTTTGTGAGCCACTGTATAAAATTATTTACTAGAGTTCAAAGTGACCAAATACCCTAAAGGTTTGATGTAGCTGCATTTTCAAATTTAATGGAACAACTAGGACAGCAAGTTCCTTTTAGTATGGAATAACACCCACTCTCCTTTCTATATCACTCCTCTACCCTGAGATTTATACAGGTTCACTTATCTGTTGTACATCATTAACCTGAACGTTAGCTTCCCACTGGGATTTTTCAAGATTTCTCATTCCTGTCTGCATCCTGCCCTGTCTGGTCCTGCCTGGGAGCAACAGCACTTTTGGCTAAAGAGGGATGATGAGTTTCTCTTCCAGAGCTACCACTGCCAGCCTCTAGCACCAGTGATCGTAGCACATCGTGTACTAAACACGCCCCGATGTTCCCTCGTGCATCCCCACCAGCCTCCCCCTGGGCAGGTTTGGTTCAAGCATGTGACTGTGTTCAATAAAACTAAACACACAATGAACCTTGCATCCCACTCCTCAACAAATTGCTCATTGACAAGAAATTTTTTCAAAATTTAAAAGTTATCTGTACAGAACCATGTCTAAAACCTCTCCCTTGTACACATTGCATTATGTAGTACTGTTTATTTTCAAAGGATTGCCCTATATGTGAATAAATGCCCCTTAGTTCCTTGCTCCTTCTGCAAAGATCTGAGAAAAAAAAACACCCAGAAATTATTTGTAGGATTACTTAACAAAATCCTTTCAAAATATGAAGGGAGCTGGAAATTACTTAAGAGCAAAATTGTTAAATAAAGTATAAAATATTCACTATTATCTATGTATCACACAGAGCAGTGTTGCATCCTAGAGGGTACCGCATGCTCTTGATGGGCCAAGAACCGCATATAGATATAGCTATCACCAATTTATAGCAAAGCCTAATGAAGCAGTATTTGTAAAGCACTTGAGGCCTTCAATTAAAAGTATTACTTTTTATTATTTTCCATATTATAACACTTAGGGGCAAAAAAAGCCAGTCTGGCAACCAACTGCAGAACACTTAAATCCAAGTCTGTGTCCATGCAGAAACAATAGAAGTGGGTAATTACACATTGCTGACAGGAGGAACGTGAGCTAGAGATGCTGCACGACTGCCTCGGCTCTGTGGCAATCCCAAATGGCATTCAGAAAACATTTCAAGGGGATCAAAGCTGCCTCACAGGCACTATACAAATTCACCATCATAAACACTGAATAATACATTACACTAATCTGATTGCTATTGACTGTTACAGTTGCATGTGAGACCTTGGGCATACATTAATCAAAGGGAGCCGTTCATATTTCCATCCTGTATCCTGCAGCGACGAGCAAAACTCATCTCAAATCTCTTCTTGTCCCTCTATCTCTTTCTGTTCCGTCTGATGTCACTTGGAAATGGAGGCTGATATTTGGAGGGAAATGGCTTTTTCTGTCCTCCCCTCTTTGTTTGAACACACACGAATGCGCCGATACAGAATAATAAAAACATGCCCCTTTCTGTCCACCCAGTGCTCTCTGAACCCAATTTAGCAAGTGTCCTAATCTTAAAGAGCATTCGAACTTTAGAGTAATTGGTTTCTCAGCAAAGACTATAACTAATCGGAGAAGCTCTTTGGAATATCACCAAATGTGTTTATTATTTACCCTAAGAAATGAGGGGTCATCAAAATGAAGGATCCCATTGCTTTCATATACCTAGCACAATGCCGTGTGTATAACGTGTTGCTCACATGAGGTGCATCAAGGCTTAAATCAGAGAAACCAATCTCTCCTCAGTTCCTTTCCCCTTTGTCGTTAACAGAAGACAGTGAATACAAGAAAGACCTGACAACGTGTTGAAAACATATTGAATAGGTATTGCTTTGCCTGCATGGATTCTCTTATCCCTCCCCCAAGGCTGTGAGATGACACTTAGCGTATTATATTGCAAAAATCTCTGGCTCGCTGCCTCCTGCCCCAAGTTGGTTTTTGAGTATGGAGAGCCTTCCCCCAGTGAGTGTTTAACCCCAACGGCAGGGGTCTCTCGAAGCTTGGGGTGAAAACTATAAAATCAGACAAAACTTCACAATAATCTAATGAGCTGGGTTTGATATGGTTTTAGACCACCGGCATGCAAATACATTTCTTTAACAGCCTTATTCTGCTACCGGAGAGCTAAGTATGACAGTCAATAATTTAAGGTAAAGGACCTAAAGAGACTGGGATTTTTCCCCAAGCAAGCGTCGTAAATGCAGACCATTTATAGTTAAGATAAAATTTAAACAAGGTACAGTAATACTAATACTATATGAATAATTGGCTCTACAACCACAGGTACCTGCTTTTTAAATGTTTGATTTAAAAATAACTAACATTTTAAAAAATATTGTGATGCTTTTACTAAAAGGTCTCTCTGTGCCTTGTCAGAGTGCCGAGAGGGAGGTGCTGAAGAACACCCGGGCACAAAGGAGAAATAAAGAGGAGCAGGTTGTCTGTTGACTCCTGACAGTCAAGCAGTCCTCCCTCCTGGCGATGCGAAAAAACACCAAACTTAATTAAGAGGGCCCATTTTGTCTACAAAGCCTTTTACGGTCCATGGCCTTTGCTCAGATACGCTTACTTTTTCCATCAGTCACATCAGTACCTCCGGGTTGCTGCGGAGCGTCTCCAGGGGACCCCCTGGAAGCTTTCTCCTTTATAAATTTTTCACACAGGTTCTATTACCTGGAGTGGACTTGCGCGCAGTAAGGGTACAGCCTGATCCCCCCCAGACCTTTATCAACCCTCGGTGCATATGCCACGATGAAGAAAAATAGCGCATGTAGACCACTCTTCCTCCCTTCTTCATTAGGCAGCAGCCCTTCAGCACATAAAAGAGAGTTTCAAGACAAATTAATGGACGTTTTAGGACATCTGAAGAGTGGTCTTAGAAAGATGCACCGAATTTTGTAAGGAGACTCTCTAGGCCATATTAATCCCTTGGATATGGCTATGAAAGGCCATTGAAGTTGGAGGAGAAATGTTAGTTGTTGGACTCCCTTGGGAATGAAAACTGGTTAGAGAGTTTTGAGGTCTTTGTGGGCTTTTATCCAAATGACTCAACACAAAATGGTCACGCATTGGAAATCACACTGCAGAAGTGTTTTACTTGTCCCTACCAACTTCCCTCCTCACATCCCACAAGGAAAAATTAATTCAGCACCCACATGGAAGTCCAAAAGGGAGGATTGCTGGCTATTGCAGACAGGGATGTTTCAAGGGGAAAAACTAACTCGAGGAGGGAGAATCCAGGAATTCATTCTCCTGAAATCCAGGTTCAAGAGATAATTTAAAAGAATGGCTAAAGACTGCATCCTACAATACCTGGCTGTTTTGTACTCCTGTGAGTCAGACAGCTGATCTTTTTAAAATCTGCTCTCCGTTCGCACCAGGAGAGGCTGGAGTTAAGGAACCTCAATCTCACTTACTCAAGTTTAAAGCCAGCATAACTTCTGACTCCTGTGGGTGTTACTTTTGATTTATACTCATGACGCTGCGAAGGCAATCAGATCAAGGGAATATAAATCAAACAGAGATCAATACTGAGCATCAAGGTACTAATTCTATCTCCTGAAACAGCCCTTACAAGCTGCAGGAGGCCGGGGGACAATTCCCCTGGTGCAGGCAGAGCAGATTTATGTTGAGCTCTGGTCCTGGTGCAGGGGAGATGTTGGAGGTGGAAGGGGATGGGTCTGCACCACACGCTATTAAGAATCTGTGTCTGTCTGGCCTGTCAAACAGTCTGTAGGCAGCTTTGGGAGGCTGTCATAAATCAGTGCACCCTTGCATTGGGGACTGTTGATGAGAGCCAAGTTGGTTTAAAATTATCTTTCACTGTGTTTTGCCTTCAGGAACCACTCGAGAACCTCAGCTTCACGCTTCTCCTAATGGAAGGACCACAGGGTAAGAAATAGCAGGTGGCTGAGAGCTCTTCCCCAAAACCCAACTCTGCCAAATGGCATAGCAATGTTTTCTTCATCCACCTCCAGCGACATGACAACAGTAAAGCTGGTCTTTAAAGTGTGCTGAAATGTTTCATGACTTGAGCAAACACGCACTGGCTGGAAAGGGCTGGGCCACCGGTCCATGAGAGGACACGGGTCAACGGTTCAGCGTGCTCTGTAAGCAGCCCACGAAGAGCCAGGCAGATGTTCACACAAGCCAACAGCTTGTCTGGTGGAGTCTTAATTTGTTTTTAGGAGACATATTAAAAAGGATGAGGCGATTTGGCTGCTTTATGCCAGCACTGGTAAATGTGACTATATATATTGTTAAAGTTTGAAATCAAAGGGCTCGGAAGTGGGGGAGTGGGAGAGGCATAGAAAATGGGCAAGAATTTTTTACGTTAGAAAATTTTACAACTTACTGATCAAAGCACAAATTCTGCAGTTCCTCGCTTTGTAAAAATTTGCAGAGAAGTCCGATTGAAAGGGGAGATTTGTTTGGGGGTGTATGGGGGGGCTGGTCGGGAGAGATTGATGACATGTTAAATTGCAATAGCTGATAGCATAATTAAGTAATAAAACTCTCCAAGTAGTAATTATAGGACATGTCAAACAGAGTTATAAGGCAGGAGGCCAAAGGCCAAGTGATTAACCATCTGAGAAGTGTAACAATTCCCTGGAAATGCCCAGCCCAGAGTGCTGTTGCTGCAGTGAAATATAATTTAATAAATGCCAAAAAGTGGGACCAGCTTTACATTTCAACTCTGAGCCTGGCCGTGCCTCCCAGCAGTCTCCCAGTCTACATGAAAAAGAGTCGTGGGAGCTGCCCAGGGCTCTCATTGCGAGGCTAGGCACACGATTTCTTACTTTGCGCCTTCCCTTGACTCACCTCCTCAGAGCTGGGCATGACCCAGCGTGACCACGTCCCGCCTGTCCCAGCACAAGCTGAAGCTGGTGCACACTGAGCCGTTCGATTTTGGTGCAGACAGGACTGGGAGGGCTCAGTCAGCTGAAGGTGAGCGGTGGTTTAGAAGGCTGTTCTTCATCGTCTTGTAGCAGTCGGACCAGTCTCCTAGCAGAGGTGTGGTGTCTTACTTGAATGTATCTAAGATCTCTACTGAAACATGTGCTGAGGATAATTCCTGTTGCGACAGAGAAACTTCACTGAGAGAAGTTTCTACTTCATTAGCTCCAAAGAAATAAAGGGAAAAAGCCCTGATCTCTATCTCAACACAGAGATACATAAAATTGTATTTTTCTCTTAAAGTCATTCTGTCTGCTGCTTCAGGAGCGGAGACAGTAAAACCATTGATGAACTAAGATGCCTTGAAATCATTCAGATTTCAAGAACTCCTGGTTGGGCTGAGCTCAGGACTGTGATGGGTTTTACCCATTATGGGTTAGTACTCCTGATGTCCAGCTGGACCCTGTTTATACAGGTGCCAGTCTTCTGTTGAGCATTGCTACCCCTCTGCTAAGCATACATAAAAGGTCTAAACTAGTTGCTTTTTAATTTCATTTTATGTGCCTCCTGCTCAAGGAACAGGACTTCTTGACTTACCTTCTTAAAACACTTTGCTATTTTTTATATCTCTCTGTCATCACCCCTTATTCCTCTAATGTCTAAGATACATAGTTCTAATCTTTTAATCTCTCCACACGCTGCAGCTTTCTATTCCCTTAACTATTTTCACTGCCTTCCCTAGACCCTTTTTATTTCTGCTCTCTCCTTCTGTAAGGCTGGAGAGCAAAGCTGAGCAAAGTATCCATACTGAGGTGTCATTTCATATAAAAGCTATGTAATAATTTTGTGCTTTCATCTAGCTTTTTCTTAATGCAAACGAATATTTTGTGTGCTTTTCTGGCCACCGTTTCTTATTGAATAGATGTCTTGTTGGCAACGATGCCTTGTTCCTCCCCTGACTACCTACAGGTAATTTAACACCAACTCCACATATGAATAGTTTAAATCGTTTTCTTTTTCCTTTTGGTATCCTTCACCTTATGCTTACTTAAACTGAGCTGATCCCTGAAATGTAGTCCACCTAGTTCTTTAAGAGACTCCTGAAATGATTTACAGTTTTATTCATGCATTTGGCAATCTAAATCGTTATTTTGGCTGAATGGTAAGGCTGGTCCTGGAGCATCGCACCACTACCCTTATCCTGACACGCTTATTGCTCCTTCCTTCATGAGAGAACCGATGCCCGTGCAGCTGCTTACTCTCCCAAGAAATGTTTGTAGGAGACTATTTAAAACCTCTTTGCAGATGGGAACTGCTACTGCCTTCTCCGCTCTGCTGCAGGAACATGAAGGAGTATAATAGGCTGGAGAGAAATGATTATTTTTTTTTTTACAGAACAGTACAGCTTTGTCCATGAGATAACATTAAGCAGCATTTTATAACCACCGTATTTTTAGCTCATTTGTTTGATTGAAGTGAGTATCGTTTCTCTTTGCCTTCCAGGTGTTTCCTAATACGAGAAATTCACACATATTGTGTACCTGACACTCCTTCAGCGTACTATGTGCCTGACGCTGCACAAGTAAGTTTGTGTGATTGCCACCTCAGAGAAGTAGCACGCTTTGGCTCTGTTTCCGTACTTGGATGACACAGATCATGATACCGACTTTTTTTCATTAAGTACGTTGAATCCATTCACAGCAACTACGATATATTTTCATCTAACCACATGATGCACGCAAGTGCTACCACATTGTTCCATTTTTCCATAAAATCCACTCTTAAATCATCATAATACCAATTTCCAGTTGACCTTAATGACTGTAAATAAACGTGTGTGACAGGGGGGCACATATTTTTATTTGCCGTTAGAAAACATTCATAAACACAGCCTTATGAGCGTGCAGGGAGGCTGTGTAGGCACAAGAGCCTGCCCGTAGCGTTCCAAGGACCACGGCACTCCCCGCCTGCCTAAACCAGTGCATGGTAGAAGTTCTAGGTACCTGGTATCTGAGCCAGCTTGCTCTAAGACCTTTATCTCATTTCTGGAGTGTTACTGAACATAGTAACATTAAAAAATATCCGTTTATGTAAATAAGTCAAACGTATTACTAATATCAACGTCAGAATTAACTCCTCGCTTTAATAGGTAATAAAAATACCTGCCTTCCTCTCCCTTCACCCACACTCTTCCTCAGCCTCAGTTATGAATCACTTCTTTGTTCCAGCGAAGCGGCAGAGGAACGCTAACTCCTGTGCGATTTCCTCGCCGTGTGTACGTGTATGTGCATAAGAAACCTTTTTCTCCTTCCCTCTTCTCTCTTGGGTCTTGTTAGACGCGGTGCCCCCCAGCCCCTCGCTGTGGGCAAGGCTGGGGAGGACGGACCAGGGGCTCACACGGGTCTAGCAAAGAGGCTTGTGCCCGAGCTGATGGCTGCAAAGAGGCAGTAGTTATTCCTGGAACAGCAAAGGGAAGGGAGCATCGTGGTATTTGCCTCTGTGAAGGTAATTCTGGGCGGTTTTATGTAAGAATGAGAAAAGGATTCTTTAATAATGCAAAAATTGAAGAAAATAAAAGTATTATCATCATTGCCTACTGATAACCTTGCAACATACCTTTTACGAAGCATGTGCAATTGTCACGTTTCCAGCTTAAAAATAGAAACATAAACACCATTAAATGGAAAATTAATTATATAATACTGTTTAATGGTTGTTTTTATGTTTTGGTTGTGTGTTAGGTAATGCTCCTGAATTACCTATCTTCGCAAGTACTGAAAAAAATTAAACCATTAAATCTATTTCACAAATGTTTACTGTGCAAACATGACAAAAAGTCTGCAAATACAGGAAATTTGTTATGGGGGCCATGTGCTTCACTTGCATGGTGGACACTAAATATCTGCTTAAGTCTCAAAGCTGTATTTTAGGATATACCTTTCCAAACAAGGCTTCTTTGCTGAGCTGCATGCTTAAAATTAAGCAAATAAGCAAACTAAGAGAAATGCAAAGGCTTGTGGAAATATATTTCCACCTCTAGAGCTGGCTGTAAAATAAACATGGCCGTTAATGGAAACAGGCTTCAAAATTCAGCATTTCTTTATTTTTAAGGATACTGAGACTTTCTGAAAGTTTCCTTCTTTTCTTTTTTCAAGCACAGAGAGTGTAACCCTGTGGTCCTGGCACTGAGGAAACTCCATGTGATTTTTTTGGGTTTCTGGGAAGTGGTGAACCATTCAGAACAAAACGGAGTATTGAAAAGCTAAATTTTCCTTTGAAATGGAAATTTCAGGTACACTAGCTGGCTGTATTGAGTACTTGGTTACTGGCTATTATAGTCTAAGTGCTCCCCCGTGTGTTTGTTCTCATCCTCTTGATAAAATTTCGGCTAGAAATTACCTACAAGCTTAAAAAAAAAAAAAAAAAAAAAAAAAAAAAAAAAGGAAGACAAAAAAACGCTTTTTAGCANNNAAAAAAAAAAAAAAAAAAGCTGGGTGAAAAATCAGCTATTTCAGCGAAATTTCTAGCTCATCTCTAGAAATAGCAAAAGTCAAAAAAAAAAAAGAAGATATTTAGGGTTCTTAGTCATGGTCACACTTCTGTCTCTTAGGAATCAGTCTCTGAATTGCTCCGGAGTCGACTGAAGCAGTTTAATTGCACGATCAGGTCTGTGTGAGGTGGGAGAGGTGCTAGTGGGGTTGTCATCTCCCAGTCGGATGCCCCCAGGACTCCCTGGTGGCTGGAAATCGCCCAGAGGGAGTGAGGAGGCAGGGGAGGGTGCTCGTCTTGTCTTGGGGCTCGGAGAGGCTCTCCAGGAAGAGCCTGTGAAGAAGGAAGCTGGTGCCTCCTCCTGCCGAGAGCCTGGTCCAACCTGCTGAGCAGCAAAGAAAGCAGCACACATTGCACACGCTGGTCATTTGTGCCACAACCAGATGTCTCAGTAATCCATCAAAAACTAAGCTGTAGCTGATAAACTTTCTTTTTTTTTGTTTGCTGCTCATTATTAATTATGGCTTCAGGGGAGCCACATGCATTTGGAGAACAGGAGTGGGAAGTTTTCAAGTTCTGATGTAGTGTCTGCTCTGGAGGAACAGAAACAGTTTACAAATTTAGGCTGAAGTGCATGCTGCAAGTTCCCTGACACAGCTCTAGGTGAAAGGTATATATTTCTGAATTTTCTCGCTGATATTCTCCGCTGATTTTTCTGAGACAGCCTAGGCAAATCATTTAAACGCGGTGCCTAAGTTTACTCATGCCTTCGATGAGCAATGTATGATATAAAGTGACTGCCTCCCACGGACCCCACGAGTCTTTAATTTATGTTTGTAAGGTGACTTGAGCTGTTTCGCTCGAGAGTCTGTAACTGCAAGGTGTCATTAATAATTCAAAAGCAACAAGTGGCATGAATGAGCCTTGTACCTGTGGATAAACATTTTGATTTGTAGCAAACGTTTTTCACCTGTGAAAATAAAAGTCGTGTTTGCAACTTCATGTCATTTTACCTTGGAAAAGTCTTCCAGAGTCTCTCCCTACTCAGGCATTATAAGTTCTGCTTCTGTCCTGCAGGCTCCAGCTTCCCGTTCCCGAGCACGGCTTTGTAGTGACTAATCCTTTCCCTCTGCACGGTATTACATGGGTAATTGCGCAGATACTATATGTCTTTTAGCAGACTTACTGCAATATCTTGCAGTACCGTACATCAGATCTCTTTTATTTAAAAACTTCAGATGGAGTATTTAACATTCATTTTTTTAAACATTCTTCAATCGATTCACTTAGGCAAATTCCTGAGCAGATGCAAGAATACATTTCATTTGAATTTCAGGGGATACTTATTGCATGTTAAATACCACTAGGCAATTATTTAATGAGGTTTAACAAGTATGTAATAGATAGATTACTTATGACCTAGATGTGAAACCTCAATGAATATGTTTAATCAATTGGCATTCAATTAACATACATTAGGCTTTTCCTGCAGCACGGTGCTTTATTTTAGCTGTCTGGCTAACAGACCAGGCTTGCATACTTGTTAACTACTTGCTGTCCATAATTTTAGGTCCAATAGTACCTGTAATAAAAAAAAAAAAATAGAAATTAATTGCATTCCTGCTCTTGGGGAGTTTATTGGCCTGTAATTACCCATTTAGAAGTGTAAGTCCCATTTGGTGCGCCAGTATACTCAATTATCTTCTCGGCATTCACAGCTGTAGGGACCTTTGTATGCCCCAGACAGTTGTGTCCATACCTTTTTTCTGGCTCAGCGAAAGAAAGTAGCTAGTCCCTTCTTTTGAATGACAAGATTTTCACTGGCTATGAAAAGGTAAAATGGGATTAAAGTGGCATATAAATGAGCATTGCTGATGTACGTCCTAGGGTGGAATTACTCTCTTGAAACATCACAAACAATCCAGAAGCTCTTCTGCATCTCTGTAGTGCTACAGTTTAATTAAAGCTTAATAAGGCACAACAAATTTGTATGGGTCTTTGTCCAGTTGTATTCATTAATTTACACGGAACTTGTGCTTTTTTGTTCTTGACAGCAGTAGAAAAATTGTCTCTCTCCAAAAATTGTCAGAAACACATGAAGCATTATTAAATGATGTTGAAGGTGAACTGATGAGAAAGGAATTAATTTTCAGTGCTGCTCTAAAAGTGCTATGGAGGCTGTGGAGCATGTGATGTCTTTGGCTTCCTGTAGAGATTTGGAAAAACCCTTGTCCTACCTCTATGAGTAAACAGCTAAACCATTTGCTTCACACAGTTGAAAAAAGCAGAAGAAGGTAAAAAACATGGGGAATGCTGAATAATATTTTCTGCAACCTGGTTAATTTTGCTACAGAGACCTACAGCTTACTCCACCCAAGCTGACACATAGAGCTCTGCAATATGATTTCTAAACTCTCTCCTTTGATCCCAGTCTAATTCCCCATCTGACTTCACGTTACCACAGGCTGCACAAGGAATAACGCAGAATTTTCAGAAAAGGGAAAACAGTTTTGTGAAGACAGAAACCACAGTGGGAGAAGTGAGAAAACAATCCAAATCTTGGAGTACTGCTAACTGGCCTTAACAATTTATCAAATGCCAATTTTGGTTCAAATCGCCATCCTTCAAACAGAAGAAGCCTCGGTGTGCTCCGAGGGAAGAGCTGGGGTGGAGGTTAGGGTATTGCAGAATCGGCACACATCCTCTCTGCACATCAGTTAAGACCGACCGTGTGCCAGAAGAATAGCTGCATACCTTTGTCCCATTTTAATTCATACCTTTATCTTGGAGTAGGTTTCTTTTTGGAAATTCCGTGACTCTGGCTAATTTGCCATGTTCTGTACTTACAATCACTGCCTTCTAGCACCAAATCTCATAGTTCCAGGCAAACTTTGGTGTCAGAATCTGAAGGGCTAGAAAACAAGAAGATACATTTTGTTCTTTTCTTCTGCAGAAAGGACACCCTGCAAGATTAAAGTAACTGGATTTTGATCAGCATTTCCCATTTGCACTGGGCTCTTTACGAATTGAAATGTAAAAGGTCAAAGCTCCAAAAGCATTTTTCATTTCTAAAGAGGTTTGTTCACCACCTGTAATTTAATAGCCATGCCAAAGCTGATAAGATTTTGGAATCTGTCCATGGCGTGTATTGATGTCACAGGTCAAAAATAAAGGCTTCAATGTAATTTATTTCTCCAAGCACAGTGAAGATAATAACTCAAGCACAGAGCAATATGTTAAAACTAAATTATATTCAATAAAGATGACTTATGCCACTCTTCTTAAAACTAAATACACTTGGCTCAATTCGAATGTGCTCATTACTGTGGTATGGTGGCCTCCAAGACATACTTGGGCATTGCACAGTGGCCAACGTACGGTTCTGGATCTAGGCTGTGGGGTTTGAGAGCACTGCAAGGGGAAGGAGGTTGTGCCTCCTTTCTCTGTTGAAAATCTGACTTGAGGGAGCATTCTTCTGCACCGACTTCTCCTTCTGTTTTGCTTTCTGCTGGATGGAATGATGCATAAGAACAAAAATTCGTTCCTGCTATAAATAGAGTCTGCGCATGTGATGCAAGGGAGAGGAGAGCAGATGCTGCACACACAGCTTCGACTGGCATGTCATGCTTTAAAGTGCAGTTAGGGATGGGGGAAGGGGGCACTTTCAAAACACTGGGAGAGAAAATTATCAACAGAATAGTTACAGCAGAGGCAGCCAGGTTTCCTCGACCACCCAAACTGCATGCCAAAGTAATTTAAAGTATCTAACATTGAGATTCAGCAGTTGGTCCACTCTTAGTCTTTCATCAAGTGCTCTGAAGCAGGAGGCTGACAGTGATGCTGTTCTCCCATGTGGATATTTACGGGATGCAGGAAATCCATCCTGGTATGGCAGCCAGATCTTAAAACATTGTCATCAGCGGAGTGTTGAACTTCACCCTTCCACCAGAAATTGGCAAGTTTCAGTACCAACCCAGACACATCTTTTAGCTTTCACCCTTTTCTGTAACTATTTTCGCACTTGATTTGGGCTACTTGTCTCTGGCTGGGTGCCACTGGATTATTTTAGGCAGTAACTCTTCCTGAGAAATTGTAAAGTCATAAAAAGGTTGCATTTGATTTCAGAGAATTTCATAGGTTTATGTAATCAGGCTATGGGTTCAGTTCTTAAGACTTGTAAGAGCTGAAGAGACAAACTACACCTCCCAGCTGCAGGGCTATGGGGGTGCCCAAACGTTGGAGACACCCTGAGGGAGAACGTAGGTTGCTCTGCTCATAGTCTTGGTTGAGACATCCAGGGAGAGGCAGCAACCCTCTGATCCCAGTATGCAGGCAAATACCAAGGATGCTGCACTGGATAAACCTACAGGATCTATGATGAGCCCTAGAAGCCATAAAACAGTATGACATCAGCTGGTGTGCTTCTCTGGAGTGGGGTCCTGCTGGGAGCAACAGTACTTTGGTACAAGTTTGTGTTGAATTTGAAATCTTTAGGTTATGTGGTTGATTTAAGCTTCAGTGCAGTGTCTACACAACTAATAATTTTCAGTAATTTGCATGTCAGAATTGCTTATACACTGGTATCCAGTTAGCTGATTGTAATTTATCTACCTTCACACACCTATGAAGAGCTACAGGGATGAGAGGAAGGGTCAGGTCTTTAGATGTCTCCAGACTCTAATGAAAATCCAGGCATGACTTCCTCTAAAGAATGGAAGATTTCAGCTGGGAAAAATCAACCTCTGAGGAAAAGCAACAAAATCGTAGTGTTGATTAAGAAAATCAAAATGGTGAAAGACTAGTGACATTTACCCTGCTATCACAGATGCAGTTGCAGAATGATCACTGGTATGGACTGAATGAGGCTAGAAGGAATCATACTTTGCATGGAAAGGTTTAGGATTAAACTAAACAAACAAATAAAATCCTAATTCATTAACAAAATCGACAGTGAAAGGCTGTAAGACAAGCACAAAATCGATTTAAATTTGAACAGAAGAATAAATGAGGTGCTACGAGGCTTTGATTTACAGGTCACACATCTTCCCACAGGTCAAGATCAACCAGTTACAACCACCGCCAGTTTACAGGCAAGTAAACCTAAAGTCAGGGTAGGTGAGGTCATCTAGGGTATGTGTGAAAGAGTTGAAATAGCAACATCAACTTCTCCAAAATATCCTCACAAAAGCAGCAGCAGAAGTTCTCCATAAAACAAAGAATAATGCTGTAAAATGTCATGTGAGTCAGGAAAAGAGGAAGGAGATGGATTATGAAGCTGAAGGGGCTTGTCAAAGAGGCAACAGGAAAACACTTCATCTGCTCGCTAAGGTCCTTGCTGTCAGGTTATAGCAGCTGGAGCCCCTCTTAGAGATTAACAAAAAAAGATTTTTAACAGCAAAAAGCAAAAGGTGAAGTGGCCAAACCACTTTTAAAATGCACCCAAACAGGCAGAAACTACATGAAACTATCGAGTGTGGCAAATAATCTTCCAGCCTTAAGGAAAACAACAGTGAAACACCACACAGAAAACTCAACAGCGGTTTTCTCAAAGTCGAAGTCCATCAGTGTTACTGAAATGGTGACTATTTGCTGGGATGGAAGCATGGAGGAAAACACTTGACTGCTCTGCAAAACCTGGGGCCAGCAAAGCTCCGCAAGGAAACAGCAAAACGGTTCTCTGGTCACCACAGGAAAGAAACGTCATCTGGTAAACTGGGAAGGTCTTCTGCAGTGTCTTGCTCAGCAAAATAGAAGAGTTGGTTACGGTAAGCCATGTAGGAGGAGTATCATAGTTTGACCCAGAAGACCGTATGTTTACTGTATGAACAAATCAAAACAGCGTTGATCATAATTAAAAAAAAATATCAATAATCAACAGACCAGTCTCTAGGCTCAGGAAAGCATCATCATATAACTTCTAGATTGCAAAAAGCACTTGGCAGTGTCTGTTGCAAGTGCATCTAGGATGTCTGGAGATGTAAAACAATACAAACAAAGATGTGCCCTCTGTCAGGTGCCGTCCCAAGATCAGGGTGAACGCAGTGGCAGCTCTTTGCCTGATCCTACAGCAACCCAGAAGTCAAAGGTGAGTTTTCCCACACCCACTACTTGGCATTGCCACCAACTTCACTGCAAGAAGTAAAAAACAAGTTTGCTTATGAAATATACAACGTGCTTTCAACAACAGCTATACTTAAAAAAAAATCAAGTCTTGTAATGACAGCATCACTCTTGTAAATGACAGCTTAGCCAACATTGAAGTGAGGACCAGAAGGCTATGCAGAACTGTGGGGAAAATACTGATAATGTTCACGTTGAAAACAAGCTTAGCAATCACTGCAGTAGTTTCAAACTCAAGAACAGCTTTGGAAGGTAGGGATGACAATCAACAAACTTCTTTGCACGTGTCAGCGGCAGCAATCTCCCGTGCCATGGAGATTTCAGAAAGGAAATAATGCTGTAAATTAGAAGATGGCCATTGCCTGTACTGCCTTAAAAAATATTTGGTTATTGAAACTCTGCAGCTTAGCATCAAAAAGGGCATTTTTGCTTTTTTCATTTCCATCTTGACATATAGATGTGAAAACTGAAAATCCATAGCAGATACAGGCAGATATGAAATGCCTTTCAAAGCAAATGCCATAGGAAACTCTTGGTAGCAAATAAAATGCATTTCTAAAAAATCAGGGAATTACCAAATCTCAGCAACCATGCTCTCTGAAGTTATCCAAAAGAGACAGTCTGATGTATCTGCTAAGGAGAAGGTCAGCACATCTGCCCGCCTCTGGACAGCCAAAAGAACATGTAAGTGATCTGTCTGAAAGGTCCCCTCCTAACTCTACTCACCCTCTGTTCAGTGAAGAAGATGTAATACATTTAGCAATATAAGCTGCACGCAAAGGTAGGCTGGATGTAGGATGTCTTTTAAAAATTGCTGGGGAGGCCTGGAATCAACGCAGTGGAGTGAGAATAAAACTGTTGTGGTGAGCTTAGAAATAAACGGCTGGGTAGGAGGGATGGATAGAGCAGGGAGCATCTAGAAGTAACAGAGGAGGAAGGAAAGAGACCATGAAAGAAGCATAAAGACGGGAAAGCTGATGATAACAAAAGGCCTGAGGAAGGGCAAATGCAAAGGGAAGCAAACTAGGAAAAGCAACTAAGTAGGAAACCGGTCAGCTGAGAAATTTCAAAGGTATGCAGAGACAAGCGAAACCAGACAAAGGGAATAGAAAAGTAATAATACTGTGCAGAAAATGAGGAGGCTGTAGCAGATGAGCTGTGTTGCTCTGGGCAGCCACGGAGCACTGTGGGGTACAGGACACAGCAGAGCACCTGCTGGGGTCAGAGCAGCGAACCCGACAGGTGAGCAAACAGATCAAAACTGATTTCGATTTTGATAATTCTAGCAGGACAATCTAGACAAAACGCTGAGGGCACTAATTCTGGCTTCCCGACGTGGCTCAGCTTGCGCAGGGGGGTCATCTCACATGCTTTTCCTGGAGGTCAGGAAGAAGCAGAGTGCTAGATGATATCCCCATTATTAATGCCCGTAAAGCCTTTTGGCTGGCTTCCTAGATCCATATCTACAAGTAGATACGAGCGACAGGTTTTCTGGTTTGCCCATTGATGTCACAAGTCTTTTTGCCTCTCCTGTGAAATCCTCCCGGGGGTCAAGCGATGCAGAAGGGATGCCAGGCTCTCACAGCCTGTCCTCGCAGGGACGTGTGTTCCCCTCTGGTCTTACTGCTCTGCAGCTGCACAGCCTTGGAGCAGCTCCAGCCGCAGCTTAGTATAAATTTTCTATTAACTCAGCCTATTTCTAATTAAAAAAACCCCAAACAGCAGCACTACTGGGTCAGACCAACTGTCCATCTGGCCTAGTTTCCTACAAAGAAAGAGGTTTAAAAAAATCAGTTGGTGGAGTTTCTTGGTACAAGGTGAGTGGAGGTGGGTGAACACATTGAGTTAAATTTCATAGGTTTCAAACCATTTACTTAAGGGTGAAATGTATTTCTGCTGTCTATTACGTTCTGCATCAGGTTCAGGACTATCCTGCAACTAAACTGTCAGATCAATACTAGTGAAGGTTATTAAAAATGTGGTTTTAAATAGAATTTTTTGTTTGCTAGTCAACCAGCCATTGGCCAAAACCTTGCATCGCATGGGAAGCGAACAGAAGGAGCCAGGACTCTAACAAACGGACCTCAGAATGGATAAGAACAATGACTAATTTCAGAGGAACAACGTAGCCCCGTAAGACTGAGGTTGTTTTAGGCAGGGCAATGGCAAACTCCAGCAGAGGGCTGAGGTCTCCTACCTCTTGGTTTCTCTAACTGCAGCTAATTACCCATTGCAGTCCTGTGGAATTCATGAGAGGTTTTTGGTGACCCGGGACCACACTCATAACAAGGAATGGACATTAACGAGAGTAACGTGAGCACAGCAGTTAGTGTTGTCTGCCTGCAGAGCCCCCAGCACACGGGCTGTGGCTTAAAGCCCCAGCCTTAAACCTCTGTGAGAATACTCTGCTTTTACACGTGCAGCGTGTTTGTGTGCCGCTGTCCTTCATCTCTGTCACAGAGCGGGTTTGCAGACAGGGGAAGCCTTCAAAGCCTCTTCCTGTCCCAGCAAACCACAACAGATGAAAGCTGGGCCAGCATACCCGTGGTCCCCATCCACCCAGCACAACCCAATTACGGCAGGCATGAGGATTTCAGCTTTTGGCTTTCAGAGAGCGCTGCCACCGCTGCTCAAGTCAAAACTCCCGCCATGAGCTTGGCACCCCCAGCCCGTTCCAGTGCTGCTGCACCGGGGGAGCAAACCCCAGCAAGGGCTGTGCATCAGCTGCTGGCAACCAGGATGGTCCATGCTGATGAACAGTATAACCATCCCCTTGGCCGGTGACAGAGGGGCTGGTGACAGGCTAATGGGAAAATATCACCGGGTATAAATATAAGGGCAACCTTCCCACTGCTAGCGGCTCATTATGGCTCTGACCTACGGGGATCTGGGCTTATTTCTGTAGCTGGTGGAACTAGTGGTTTACATATAAATTATCTGATGAATGTAGCCTTGTTTTCTGTTCATGAATCATTCATGACCTGAGCCCAGATTTGGCAAAAGCGTGCATTTTCTGTAAGTATCCTCTGAATCCTTTGAGGAGCGCTGAGCTGACGGCTGTGTGCAGGCTGCCCATTAGGGCTGTTTGCTACACACAGCCAGCGAGCGGGCAGGTAACTCTCATGATCTAATTTTTGCCTCCTTCACTGGATGGCTTAACTGTTTAAAACCAGGTGTAAAATGGTAATGCCAGATAGAAGTTTTCTTCAGACATGGATTCCCTTGCTTACCTTCAAAGATGTGTGTTTTATGAGCTGCACCTGTTCTTCAAACTTCCCTATAGATAAAAATCTTCTTTACATGCACCTGGACTGCCATTACACAGCCTATCCCAGCCCAAAAAGCTCAGAGTGCCCAGTCCTTCCCAAAAACATCACACCAGAATGTGTTTCCTGGTCCTGACACCCAGGTCTTGTTGGTCTCTTGCAGGTCCATTAAAAAAGCTTTGTAATACACCGTTCACACTTCACCTTACGTGGCTGTTAAAGGGTTTTCTCTCCACTTCTTACTAGATAGACTTTCCTCTGACTTCAAGCCTAAATTAACTCCTGGCTTATTTAAACTATATGTCCTCATGTCCATCACTGCTATTTCTTTTCAGTAGTAATTTTCTCCTTTGCGTGTTTGCCTCCCCATACCTTCCACTCCCAGTCTTTACATAACTCAACTGAGTGCTTTTTTCCTCTCTCAGATGAATAGTCCTGGCATTCCTCTGATTGTCCTAAATCCCCTTACTGGACCATTTACTGTTTGAATTCCTCACTCTCATGCTTGGGGGAAGAGAACTGTGAACACTATTCTGATGAGGTCAAAGTAACCTTTGTAAAATTGAATTAGTGCTTCCCTAGACTTCTAGCCTTAACTGGAAATCCTACTTGGGTATATCTGATAATTTCTTTTCTTGAGACCATCTAATTGGCACTTAATGGTTAACCTGTGACATCCAAGTATGCTTGGGTCTTTCTCATCCTCAGTCATTTCTAACAAATACCTGAAATTTTCACTGCTGCTCCGTAAGTACTTGTTCGTACATTATATATTATTGTATTTTATCCCTTTTCTATTACTTCAGTTTTCAAGGTCAGTCCTCAGTTAATAGCCCCATCCTGGTTTGCATTGACGATGCTCCTACCATCGCATGAGCTGTAAGTGTCATCGGCATGCTCATACGTTCCCTTCCAAGGTCAATACAAAAATGAAATACGTTTAGTCTCACTCCCGGTCCTGGGGGATGTTTACTGGTAACCTCACTTCAGAGTGATAATTCCCCTCTCGGTGTTCCCTGTCATTGGCTTCCCTTTAGCCAGCACTGTACCCGCTTTACAGTTCCTGTATAAATTCTCAGTGCTTTCAGTTGAGCTGATAATTTCCCATGTGGCACTATATCAAATGATGTCTTTGGTCCAGATAGATGAGATACCTTGCATTTCCTTTGTCTAGAAAAATCATTTATCTTATCAATTTTATCAGAAATGGACACGGTTTGCCCAGAAGAGTTTAATCGTCAACAGGATGATCGTGACTGCAACAGAAAATTGGAGCGTGGGCTGTTCTCCCCGGCAGCTCTGCTGGATGCACTCACTTGTCGAGGGGACCCTAATTTCAGAGACGATATTTCCTGCACTGCTACCCCTCGAAATGACCCACCCTGCCACCAGGGGCTGTGAATAGATGGCGACTTCTGTTCCCGGTACGGAGGCTAAAGTCAAGGCGAGGGATGTATTTTCATACAGCAGGCAGTTACAGCCCGGCATTCCGAGAAGAGGAGCATTTACGTGTTTTATTTTGGTTGCTGTTATATATCTATTTGTTTATTACAAGGAAAAAGGTGCACGTTTTTTACACAAAACTGATATGTTTAGTGCTTTCATTTTATGTTTTGAGCAGTTAAGCCATTCAGTGTTTTAAGGGTAGTATTGGCTCTTTACAACTCTATGCCGACAATAGGAGCCTAAGATAATGGAGCCTAAAGAGAGAGATTTTTCCATTCCCACATTGTTTCTGAAATATGGAGCGATCAAATGCACTCAGTAGAAGGTTTCTAACAGTAAATCTTCAGTAAAAGTGCCTTTAAAAGTTAGGTAGAAAGATTGTGGAAGGCAAAATGACTTCAGGTTTTGTTAAAAACTCACGAAAGTTTTGTGAAAAATCCTTAAAGGCACTGGAACAGGTTTTTTCTAATTGTGTTATCAAAATGCCTCTCCCATCCTTGTCATTCTAGTACTTTGGATCCATTTCAGCAAAGCCCTTAAGTAATGAGCATTTGTATTAATTGGAAGAGAAAACAAACGTGCTTAAAGTTAAGCATGGGCTTAATTCTCTGCAGGCTGTGCTCTCTGCCATGAATGCAGAAGCAGACTCTGTGAGAGCTGAGAAAAGGGATGCACTTGTCCAAATGTCATCCTCCCTGCAAAGTGATTAAGGGGTGTTCATTAATAAAGAGCTCTACATAGGGTAGTCTGAAATGCAGATCTGTCCCAGAAAGGGCAGGGTGCTTCAACGTCCCACAGACCTGAACACATTGAGCGCTCAGAAACCCGTGATGCTTGGAGGAAACTGCTTCAGCCCCCTCCCCACCTCAGTATTCACACCAAGAATGAGAACCCAAGAAGGGTCTGCAGCCCAGAAAGCCAACCGCGTCCACAGAAGTGTGACCAGCAGGGCAAGGGAGGGGATTCTGCCCCTCTGCTCCGCTCTGGTGAGACCCCACCTGCAGTGCTGCCTCCAGCTCTGGGGACCCCAATATAAGAAGGACATGGACCTGTTGGAGCGGGGCCAGAGGGGGCCACGAAGATGATCAGAGGGCTGGAGGCCCTCTGCTATGAAGGCAGGCTGAGAGAGTTGAGGTTGTTCAGCCTGGAGAAGAGAAGGCTCCAAGGAGACCTTAGAGCCCCTTCCAGTCCCTAAAGGGGCTCCAGGAAAGCTGGGGAGGGACTCTTGATCAGGGAGTGGAGCCATAGGACAAGGGGTAACAGTTTTAAACTGAAAGAGGGTAGATTTAGGTTAGATATTAGGAAGAAATTCTTTGCTGTCAGGGTGATGAGACACTGGCACAGGCTGCGCAGAGAGGTGGTAGATGTCCCATCCCTGGAAACATTCAAGATCAGGTTGGACAGAGCTTTGAGCAACCTGATCTAGCTGAAGATGTCCCTGATCATTACAGGGGAGATTGGACTAGTTGACCTTTTAAGGTCCCTTCCAACCCAAACTATTCTATGATTCTATGGACTATTTGACTTTTGCTCGTCTTCTGCACATCACTTGTCTTGCGCTGGGCAAAAGAGGGAAAGGTTAATAGAAGCCGTGCTGTCCAAGCACGGCGGTCGCTACCTGAGGTTGTGGACGGCTCATGCTGTCCCACCCCAGGTGCCTGTCTCTGCTACAGGATATCCTGAACGTGCATCACAAATATTTTCTCTGTTTCTCAGGTTCATAATCTTCACAAAATCCTGCCTGCTGATTACAGCCCAAACATTCATTGTTTCCAGACCGCTAAGAAGTCCTCGTCCCTCTTGGGTGTCTGGTTTTAAATTCCTGCTTGCGCACATTTCCTGAAGTGAATAGAAACGTGGAACTTATCCGCACATGCAGTTGATATGATCTTCTGAAAAACCTACCCATGGGCAATTATGCATTGAAAGGGCAATTACACACACAGCGACCCAATTTGCATACAAAATCTAGATTATTGCCAAGAACTGCATGTACATTTTCGTGCAATATTCAGAAAATTGGACCCCAAAGACACAAAACCTTTCTTCTGCTATCAAATCACTTTCCACTTCTACAGCAAGAAATGGAATATGTATGAGACATATTAGAAAAAAATATTATTATCAGAAAATGAGTACGGCCACGTTAGGTCAGAGCGCAGGTCTGTCGCCACTCTCACCACATCTCTCCCAGCTGGAGGGAGAAAGAAGAAGACCAGTACATCCCAGGGCTTGCCCAGTATCCTCTCCTAGCCTCCAGTACTCTGTGGCTCGGTGACTTTCGGAGTCAAAGATGGGATTTCAGTATTTAATAGCTTGGATTATTCACTAATAAATGGATTATTGTTGCAGATAAAAATTCAAATACAGGATAAACCAATTCCGTTTGCTCACATTTGTCCATATCAATATAACACCTGATGAGTAAATATGCCACAGTGAGCAGATTCCCTTTTCTGCCTCTGCACCTCGGTAGTGAGAGGGAAGGAGGGGTGCGAACACGGATGTCACTGCTGTGTCTTGTAGAGTGTGTCCCTAAAGACCTCTGCCAGCACAGCAGGCTGTCGGAGCCAGGTAACAACCAGCCCTTCTGCAAACCTTCTCGTGGGGCATCTTTGGCCTTGGGGGCAATAAGGACCAGGGCCAGAAATGTCTGGTTTCAAGGCATTTCTGTGCAGGACTGGTGGGAGCTGCTGGTGGTCCTGCAGCTCGCCCTGCAGTGGCAATACCCCCGCGCCAGGGCAGTGCCCCTGCGCGCAGTGCAGTGTCGAACCACTATTCCACCTGCTTCAGAGTTTGAAACAGGGGATTTGAGACAAGGTTATTTCATGATGAGTGGAGACATTGTCTTGATAAAATAGTGAAATTTTTTGCGTCCCTTCCTGGGAGACAAAAAGAGGGTGGGGGAAGTAAGGAAACCAGACAGCAAGAAAATGTTTATTTCCTTCATAAACTGCCTGTTAGCAAGGCCGAGAGTGCCTTCCTGCGTGACAGCCCACAAAACACCCGGCGTGCTCTGCATTGTCGTTGAGATGTGGCCAATAAACTTTATGCCAGTAAATGTTCTCATTTAGCCAGTATATTTCGATAACCCCACTTCCCGCTGTCACAGGTATTCAGATTCAAAAAATAAAGTCACCCTTTATAAAAGTACATTTAATGAGAGTTTAATGCTCACGCAGTAAATTTGCGAGCAGCTGGATGTGTTTTTAAGTTTCCTTGACGTCTTTTATTTGTTTAATACATGGGTCTATAAAAGCCGTTTCTCTGAGCCTGCTAATGAGCAATAGGGGACTCGCAGCTATTTAAAACCTGGAACAAGGCATCAAAATGAAGAATGCAGTAAAGGCTGCTGGAGCAGGGAGCTCCAGATGTGACAAGCGGTGCTTTATGGTGCAGGAAGATGGAGCACCAGACACATGGCTGCGGTGTCACACCAGATACGGGCTTGCTCGCAAGAACCCAGAGCCCTGCTTTCCGTCAAGCTGAATATGAGCTAATGAACTTGCTTCCTGTGGGTGCTAATGAGCTCAGGTTTTGTCCAAGTTGCAATGGCAGCCTCGGCGTGGAAGGTTTAAGAGGACGGTGGGGAAGAGGTAAGGCCTCTGTGAAGGTCTTTATGATTTGAAGTAGACTTTCACAGCTACAGCCAGGCTCTGAAACATCTCCACCGCAGAGGTCTTTTCTGTGATTGAATCTCCGAACTCTGTCTGCACCATGCGGCTCACCCAAAGTGAGGAACGATCCCCAAAAGCCATGTGGAAGGAGGGTCAGTGGCCAGCCAGCAGCAGTGGTGCAGGCAAGCGCAGGGTGCAGGATTAGCTCCCGTCACGCAGCCGTGGCACCGCGAGCCTTCTCTTCTTGGGGAGATGCTGCCATGGAGAGCACTGGGGGTCACCACTGCCTGCTTCTGCCATCCCGCCCCCTCCTCAGTGCTGGGGATGGCGAGGTTTTACAGAAGAAATAGCTATGAGAAAGCAGTGCCCATCCATGTACATCATGTTGCATAAAGTAAAGAAAGCACCTGTGAGCCTCCAGAATCACCTGAAGTTGGGGATGAGTTTGCTCTGGACATTTCCCATCAGAAAGTTGAAGATACTAATCGAAGAAAAGATTTTTCTAATATATTTTGGTTTGAGAAATTGTTTCAGAAAAAGGAATCCATAGGAAAAAAAAAACTAAACTAGGGTATTTATTCTTGATGTCTTTGAACAAAGCATTTTTAAGTTCTATAACAACAAGACATCTATTTTATTTTAGAAGAATTAAAAAATAGATAATGAAAGTCTTTCATTTTATGAGAAAGATTTTTTACTTTAATTTCACTAAATGAATTTTATAAATTGCTTCAGGTTGATGTGAAATGATTTCCTTTTACATTTCCCTTTACATTATTCATATTGTGCAACAGACAGAAAAATCAGTTCTTTGCACATCTTTACTCTTGAATTTATTGAATTCCTCTGTGAAGATGGAAAGGATGGGAATCCTTGCGAACTGAGTAATTCAGATGAATAGTGTCTTCAAAGCCAATTACCACTGTGCAGAGATGATACCGACTTCTGTCTCATCTGGACTCTCCAGCTCAATTTTTGCTCTCCCCAGAACTTTCTGAAGTTTCTTTTTTTTCTTTCCCAGGCAAACTAGCGAGGGATCCCTCTGTTGTGCATGTGGATTAATTACAGCAAGGAGTTTTAAAACAAGTCCCAAACCCCAGAATCGCGGGACTGCATTATGAAATAAGTCACCAATACCTTTTCACACCTTGGTCCGTACATCTTCTTTATGAGACAGGTTACCGACAGTTCTAATCCCGTCTGGTTTGGACTCAACAAAAGGGGAGAATAGTGTAGTTCTACCCAAAAAGCAGATGGCTGAAAGGCAGTCCAGCCCCAAGCCACAACAAGGCACCAGTCCCCGAGGGTCTCCTAATGAGTCACAGCAGGTTCCTTCTTGCAGGCTATATCAATTTAAGGGAAAACACCAATGACTATGTTAATCTCATGAATATCACATGCATTACTGTTCATGAAAGACAAGCATTTAACTTTCCTGCATGCTTGTCGGTTTGAAATAGGAGAGCTGACTGCAACGCTAGTCTCAGCCTGCCCAAGGTACCTCTGAGTAAGCAAAGCCATGAATTTAAAGCACCTTATCTGCCTGCTGTAACTGTCCACCATGGGTAGAAAAACACTATATTACTTCTTTCCCAGTGTTTGTGTCCATTATATGCCTTCCTGCTTAGTCTGGCAACGTGCCGTTACGCTTCTTATTCTCTATTGCTAGGGAGATAATAAATAAGGCCAATTATTCTTATCTGAGTTGCATTAAGAAAGACTACTTCCTCCAGTGCAATGTAAATGCCACTTTTCATTCTTACTTTTATGATTCTTTAGCCAGTTATGGATGCATGTAGCTGTGCTTATATCAAAGCCAGTTTTAATTTATTTAGAGATTAAAATTTTATGAAAGATTGCATCAAATGCTTTTCTAAAATTCAAATAGACTACGCCCACCACATTCCCTTCAGCTAGTAATTGTAATTCTATTTTAATAAGGTATTGAATTTGTTGTCTGAAAGATTATTATTTTTTCTGTACAAACCCACCCTCAAAGAAATATTTATCTCCTAATATTTGTTTCAGATTTAGGAATTCAGTGTATGATAACTGACCATGTCATTCTTTCTCTGATTTTCTGATGAGCAGGACAATATTTGCATTTCTCGCTTCTTCTGGTGCTCCTCAGATACCTATAGTTTCTCAGAAATAAGTCAAGGCAAATAAATTACTCCATCTGGTAGTCCCTTTATCATCCTGGTATGCATGTCACTTCTCTTAGTCGGTCTTTGTGCATTTTAAATATTCCAAGGATTTCCATAATTTGCCCTATCTGGTTTTTTGTTTGCTTGTTTCTCTCTTTTCATTTGTGTTTAAAAACAGCTCTAAACTGAATTTGGATCCACCACACAGACATACAAGTCATATATTGTACTGTGCATCCCTGCACAAACCCGTACACTTGGACAGAGGTGTTCATCAGAATGCAAGCGCAGCTTTGTTCAGCAAAAGGGATGTCCCTTGAGCTGTGCCACCTGCGAGATCGACTCCTCTCAGCTAGCCGGGACATCTCCATCTCAAAACAGGGCTCTCGGAAAGATGCGTCTCAGGAATGTCACTCCATGATAGCCTCTTACTGCCTGACAAGAGGCTGTATGTATAGTCTGATGCTAGGATGTACATACCCCGTGTTGTAACACTTCCTCCACAGGAGCTGAACCACTTCTTTCCAGAGAGATTGAATATTCACCAGTGCGGAAGGATGTCCGCAGCCCAGCCCGTGGCCACCTCATATCCAATTCCCTGTTGCCTTGATTACAGCAACATCTGCCTCATCTTAGTGTATTCTCATCTCAGGCGGCCAAGTTGCTTCTGTCAATAATAAAAATAAGTAGCAGAGCATCCAATGTATTATTGATCAGATAATAAATATTTTACTGTTTTTCAATAATTCAACATTGTCTTTAAAAAAACCCAACCCAAAACCCCATGAACAATGAAGAATATTTCCCAAGTCCTGAGAGAGCTTTGGGAAGAACATAAAAAGGATAAAATCTGTGTTAAAAGCAGACATGCCTCTCTCATTTTAAAAAATGTTTTCAGGTTCGATAAAATAGTAGAGGGTTTGATGCACTTAATGATGCACCTGAGCTGGTCGGGAGGGTAAAATATCTTTCCTATCTCAATAATTCATCAGAAATAATGTTGCAGTGGGAAGTATACAACGGGTTGCACCCTGATGGAGCAAAGCAGCGAGTATCTGCTTCAATGCCACGTTTAAAAGTGACTGTTTATTTTTATGTGCTACCTCTTTCTTTCCTTAAAGAAACCACGAGCTTCTTCTTTTCCACTATAGCTTGTGTCAGATTTACTTATTTTTACCCTTAGGTGAAAAAACCCCCACTCTTATACTTTTGATTGCAATGGACTGTAAAAGCGTACACCTGGTGATAGTTTGCTGAACATTAAATACTCACTTTGCTTTTCTCAGTGCATTTGCTGGCAGAGCTATCATGCAAGCAGGGTAGCTCTTCAAAACTATAGAGATCACAGGAAATATATTTCTACTCTGAAACGCGACTTTGTGAAAAATGGCACCAAGGAATTCCATGGTTGCTGTCTTTTATCATATTTGCCCCATTTACAGCTCCAGAGGGATGGTTTCCCTAGTGCTCAGTGCTGCATAGTCGTCCATACCTGATAATGAAGCTCCTTGGCTCTGAACCAGTAACCAGTCAAAACTTCAGCAGTGACTTCATTTAAATGATGCCTGCACTGGGGCAGGATTTTGTTTACTCGATGAATTTCCACCAACAGTTGTGAAATGATGGAAATACTCTTTTTTTCCTTGTTTTTCTGCAAGAACTGTTTGCCTCAGCAGTATACACACTGCAACAAAATAATATGAAGAGGCAGATCAAGATATTCAGCCAGAGGTTTCTTTCCCAAGGTTCTCTCTCCACTCTGCCCCGCTGTTCATGCTGCAATAAATTTTGCTGTCGTGAACCCAATCTGTGCCCGTTTCCAGGGAGAGCAGGGCTGGGTGCATGGATTTAGAGCCTGTCAAACTCCAGGTTGGGTGAACTCTCCAGCCACGCCATGGGCGGTGGTCCAGGCTGAAATCACCATTGGGAGATAGGGTTGAAACTGCTGAGCTTCACCAGAGTCTGAATCACCTAAAAAGATCCTGGGCCTGTGCTAAGGGCAACAGAAGGGCAACGGAGCTGGTGAGGGGTCTGGAGCACAAGTCTTCTGAGGAGCGGCTGAGGGAACTGGGGTTGTTCAGTCTGGAGAAAAGGAGACTGAGGGGAGACCTTCTCGCTCTCTACGACCACCTGAAAGGAGGTTGCAGCGAGGTGGGAGTTGGTCTCTTCTCCCAAGTAACAAGTGATAGGACAAGAGGAAATGGCCTTATGTTACACCAGGGAAGGTTTAGATTGGATATTAGGAAAAATTTCTTCACAGAAAGGGTTATCAAGCATTGGAACAGGCTGACCAGGGCAGTGGTGGAGTCGCCATCCCTGCAGGTATTTAAAAGCCAGGTAGACGTGGTGCTGAGGGACATGGTTTCATGGCAGTTTTGGTAGTGTTAGGTTGGTGGTTGGACTCAATGATCTTAAAGGTCTCTTCCAACCTAGGTGATTCTATGATTCTATAAGGGGGTACTTGTGGCTGTTGGTGGTAGTTTTCTGTATAGAGGTGATGTGGTGCTAATGTCCCATAAAGAGTGAGGCTCCATCACAGGGCTGATGAGTTTGGATCGCTGTGAGAAGAAGGGAGGTTTACAGGCGTCATTCTCTGTCCTCTTCCAGTTCTCCAGCTATCACCCCTCTTTCCATGTTCGTAGTAAACACTTGTGTAGCTCCAAGAAGACGCCTTGACCCTGCAGGATGCTACAAAAGGTGGGTCCAGCCTAGTTCAACGCCGCGAAGGTCAGCTCCGGCAAGGGTGCAAGCGGAGAAGCTGTGACAGTGCTGACACCTCCCATGTCCCTGGCACCTCATACTCTGCTTGTATGAGCCCACATTAAACCTTCATACTGCCGGGGTTTGGCTGCTTTTATTATCCCTTAGCTAGAAGAAAGTCAGCTTTGCTCTGCCCAGCCATTCTTAGAAAAGAAGATGCGATTTGATTTTATTTTAGATGCAGACATTCAGTTTATTAATAATTATGTGAGCTACAGCAGCATGGACTAGACCTAATTCCCATGAATGGCAAGCTCATTGAAAAAAATGGCCTAGTTGAGGGATGAATCACCATTTTCATATCAGAGCAGGGAGGTTCAGATGAAATGTGTTACTGATGCTGAGTCTCTCCTCATTGAGCTCCAGTTCCTAATGGAGATCAAAGATCCCATTAGACAGATTCGATGAAGAGACAGTCCCTCATTATAGACTTCGAACAAGCTGAACAAAAAACATAAAAAAACCCCAGGGGCTGCTCTTTCTCTCGGCACAGAACCTGGCTCTTTCTCCGGCAGGTGTGTGCTTGTCTGAAACATCCCAAGTAAAGATTCTATAAGCTCATTTCCAGAATTCGCTGGAGTTCTAACGAATCCATCTTGCTCTCTGACATGGAGGAAGGAATGCAGGAATAGCTCATTAGTTTAAATTAAAAATAAACAAGTGGGAAGAAAATGCTCTGAAAAGGAGTCATCAAGGCATTAAGGCTGTGAATGTAATTAAAACACCAAATTCTATGGTACACGAGTGAGAATTCAAGTATTGGAAGAAGTGGGCTTTGGGGTTTTGGGGAGGTCTTTTTTGGCTTGCACATGAGGACATCAGCGGTGCTCTTCCTGCTAACACCCGGGAGAAAGGCACACTCAGAAAGGGCTGGGAGCAAAGCATCAGACAGGGGTAGATGTTCATTAAAGGCTCCTAATCAAGGCAATCCTTTTGTCACTGACTTCCAGAGGAGCTGATACATCACCACTGAAGCCTGCACTTGCCAGCCAAGCAGCTAAGTCGTCTTTCCAGCAGCACTAGTGTAGCCTACGGCAGCGGGGAAAGCTATCTACCAGTCAAAGACATCATCTCCGGTACTTTTCCTGTCCTTTCTTGTCCACTGTATAAATACGTATGTATTCTCCCATGCCTTGAGGTCCCATAATACTGGGATCCCCTAATATCAGATTAAGATACACCATATACCAGACCAGCTAAAAATCAAGATTTTCGTTTCCATGGCAAACATATTTCAAAACTTGGTGTCGTTCTGCGTTTCAACTCTCTTCATCTTCTACCCATTTAATCAATATTCCTGGAAAAAAATAAACATAATTAAAAAGCCTGCTTCAGCTTACTGGCCAAAATGGCTGGTCTTCATCAACAGAAGTTTATCCTAATGCACTTTTGAGTTTTAATCTGTGGGGTGTTTTAGCTGTCTGCTAGCTTCGTCTCCTCTTGATGACTGGAGATGTCTTTCCCTGGAGAGGAAAGTTCTTACCATCTCCCGGCTCCTGATGTTCTGCTCCTACCTGGAGAGAATGAAACGGAGAGGAATTTAGTGCAAGAAGCCTCCAATTTGTTCCCCTAGTGCAGCCCTGTGGCTGCAGCCTCAATCAGCTGCTCACTAAACACTTTAGTTAATTGGCAACAAATTGGGAGAGATGAGCTGATTGCAATAAATATTTTATTAATTTTAAAAAACAAAAGGTTGCATCCCTTCTAGCCCAGTTTGATTGTGCACGGTCACACATATTAATATGTAATTGCCACATCAATTGGCAATCGTGGGCTCAGAAGGAGCTCATTATAAAAATACTTATGCATGTATCCTCAGTGGGTGTCAATCAGCATCGTGCCATTGAGATCAATGGAGCTAGGCTTATTTATAGAGTTAAAGGTCCAACAACTCACCTGGAAAATAAACCCTACAGCATGTGCTCATATTTAAGCTGGGCAGAGGAAGAACAGAATTTTCTCTGCATTTTTTATTTACATAAAAATGCAATTTTATCTAGATCTGTATCTTGCCTATGCTTAGAAACAAGTTATTATTTTTTTGCAGTAAACCCCTCAACTAAAATACAAATATTCAAACCCAATAATGTTACAGTTCTCTGCAACCCATGTTTGCCACCTTGGTTTCAGGGGATACGTTGCAGACGTAAGCCCTGAGTTGCCGGTGGGGCCAGGCTCATTTCCATCCCCGGTGGTGCTGCACGCCACACCGACACAGCACGGGGAATATTTCTGGCTGGGGGGATGGAACTCATGTTACGCTCTTTCCATCTCCAGGATCGAGGTTTCCATGATAAAATCAAATGTGGTGTATGAGAGAAATGTGTGGCAAAGCAATGACAAGAAGTGGTTGAATTATTCATGAGGAATAAATTAGCTCTAAGCACAGCCCCTTGCCGGCTCAGGAAGACTCTGTGAGGTATCTCCGAGCTGATGGAGCTTTGTGTAGACCAAGAGTAGCTCCAGTAACTCAGCAGACTTCTGCTGAGGGGAACCTGGTGTCAGGATCAGGACCGTAACTCGCAGGCAGTCACTAGAGCTGGCACCGGAGTGGTGTTTTGTTAGCAAATGTGGTTTTCATTTTCATCAAAATGTTGCATAGGAAACCGCTGATTTCCACAACATTTTTGATGGGAAAAAGTCAAAATAAAACACTTCTCTTTCATTTTGATAAGGAAAAAACATCACGTCATCTCCTTAGCTGACTCAATTCAATTCTTTACTTTTCTGCGTGATTCTGATGTTCTTATGCTTTAGAAACAAAGAACCACAATAATATCATATAGTTTATTCTCTTTTTTGTAAAATACTCATTCTATGGAAAAGGTAAACAATTTTTCTTCTCTTTGGTTTTTAATTTGAGGGTTTTCTGTAGAACAGAAATTCCTTTTTCTGACCAATTTGTTGTGTGGATGGGATGAATAATTTTTCAGGCTGTGTTTTCATCATAAGTTGTTTACTTTGACTACTTACCAGTCATTCTGTGGGATATTTGAGCTGTCACTGAAGTCATTTTGGCTTTCCTTCTGCTCCTAGAACAGAGGACAAACTGTTTAAACAGAAAAATAACAAATGATGAACAGCAACTAAAGAAATGTAAATAATTCATAAATACTTGTTTCTGCTTGTCCTGGTGCCCGTGCACGGCACAGCCGCTCTCAAACAGTGAGGCAAACAGAAAGTTGTTTGTGCATTGATGCTCGCATCCCCTTTTCCACCACTATTTGCAAACAGCAGCCTGAAAGCGGAGCAAATAGTTGCAACCAGTTGTTGAAGGGGGCAAGATAAGGCACAGCAACAAAGATTTTGCCATCACAAAGAAGTGTGATTAGTCCGGTCTCGTTAGCATTTTACATGATATAAAATTCAGCTTTGTGTGAGGGCACAGGACTTGCAATGTGGTGATCTGCCTGTTGAAGTCACACATTTTAAGGTAGTGTCATGAGGCTAAATTCACCAGCTTTCTTAACAGTTTGGCTTTTTTTTTTTTTTTTCTTTTTTTCAGAACTGAAGATGGGGAGTGTGCTTTATTAGCACAATCTGAGATCCCAGGATACCTGAGTCAAAGGTGCAGCCAGAATGACATTATTTATAAGGGGTTTGATTGAAAGCAAAAGATTAGCTTGAGATGATGAAAGAAAATAATAAAAAATCTTCAGTTAAGCCATAGAGGTAGAAAAAATATCAACTGAAGAATTAAAGTATTTAAGGAGAGGGTGAATGAAACGGCTCCTCAGAGCAGGAGGCTTTGCAGGAGGAGTGGAGTGGGTTGGGACCATGGACAGTTGTGGCTCCCCAGTGTGTGGGACAAGGGAGGAGCAAGTTGGACTTGTGGCAAGGGTCCCTGTGGGATCAGAAGTGGCCAGCTTGAGCCAAGGAAGGGCAAGTCAACCCAACCATCACACTCTCCGACACAACGTCTCTGGGAGATTAATGCCAGCAACGATGGTAAACATTTCCCAGGGATGCATGTCTCCGTCTGAATTTCCAGAAGCATTGAATTTGCCCAAGAAATAGAGCCAGACATTTCTCTTGGCAACTTCTCCGCCTTTCCCACGGTGCTTTGGCACCTCTGAAGCAGAGATAAGTCATTGCACAGCCAACCAGAACAGCACTGGCTGCTCCAGCCTCCCAGGACCTCACACCCGGCTGCTCAGATCCAGCCACCAGGCACAAAGCAGGATCTTCTAATGGTGGTACCTGTGAGCCACCAAGAAGGTGCTCCACACTGGCCTGTGCCAGCAGATGGCTCCAGGAGGCATGTGCAGAGCATTCAACCTTTCATTTAAAGACATACTTGAGTACGTCTTTAACAATGAAGAATAAAGTATTTTAGACTTTTCAGTTTGACATGGGGGCTAAAGGTTTCTCTCACCATACTGCAATCTCCATGCTGTCAACAGAAAAAAATTAACAATAGTAGCTAGACGCGAGTGGATGAATTTGGGTAACCCCCTGGAGCCAGCTCCCCACATGACCACAGATTAATCATTTACCTCCAAGAAAGTACAAGTTTACCATTGGCTCCCTTCCAACTCATTTCTCCCTTAATATTTCTTTTTTTCACCAGCTCAATCAGTCGCTGTACTTTTCTTCTCTTAAGCAAAGGGCCATTATTTATATAAGGTGAAACAAGAAAGGGAAGAGAAATGGGTGGCAGGAGTGCCCGGATTTTCTCATACTAGCTCTCTGCAGTGTTTTATGGTAGGACAGAAAAAACGCAAAACAAAACAAACAAATCATGAGCAAATATCCTACTCCACCACTCTTCCAGTGGAGGAAATTTCCAGGGTCGGAGCTGGGTGGATGAGCTTTTCCAATGGCCCCTGACGTCACCTTGCAGAGAGCTGCCAAGTCCCCTCGCTCTTAAATCCCTCTTTGTGTTTTACCCAGCCTAATTAAGTTGCTTAATTCCATTTCGTGGGTACATTGCGGGAGCAAAGCTCTGTTCCAACAATGTTAACGAGCCTGGGTTAGAAGTTAAAGCACCCACTAATGTGTTTAAATGAGTTCTTACTTGGAGCTTTACAATCAGCTGGAAGACGCCTGGCTTGTACTTTCGGTGGCGGCTGGACGGGGCAGGGTCAGCCTCAGGTTAAGGTCCCTCTTCCCACACTTCAGCTCTGGCTCTGAACTCCTCAGATTAATCACAGCCTGCCGAGACCACCTGAAGGAGCTGAAAAGTTCCCACGTGCCTCTTGAGCTTTGCCCTTCAGAATATTTTTCAATGTCAATGATTTTTGGTTTTTCCCAAAATGGTTCTTCTTGGGACGCGTCTCCATCCCTGGGGAAGAAGGGAGTTTACGGCAGTTGACCTCTCTCCTCCTGCCAAGAAACCCTCCCAGTGCCCAGCAGCTCTTTCACCCCTCCCAGGATCAATTCTGCAGAGGTAATTGATGGCTCCTTCATCAAGTCTTTCTTCTCGCAGTAAATACACTTCCTCGTAGCCAGCATTAGCATGGTCAAGTGAACTCTTTGCAATCAATGGCCGAGGGTGAGGAAGTTTCTCGGAGAAAAAGATTGTGTTAGCAAACTTGGAGGCTTGCTGCTGGGGCAGAATGGGAGGACTGAAAGGAACAGCATTCGGCTGTTCTTGGGCTGTTTTATTCCTATACTTTTTGTGTACTTTGCATAATAATGCAATAGAGTTGACAAAAGATTTATTCCTGGCGCCTATAAAATGACACAATACAATGAGTTTTAAATGGAGAGGAGAAAAAAAAATTCAAGAGAAAAGGTAATTATGCGGGCTTTTCTTAAAGTCTGTAAATGTTATGGACAGAAATTCAATTAGTGCAGAGGAAGCTGCAGAAGCATTCATTTTTTCGTTCTTTTTTTTTTCAAGCCTTTTAATGTCCAGGCAACGGGGCGTATTTGGAAGATGCCAATTGTGCCTGTGCACAAGCGTGCAGGCACGTATAGGCAACATACATCTGCGTGTGTATAATCGTCGCTGTTCTTCTCCTTTATATCCACGCACAGCTGTTCTGTTTTATGATGGAGCACCACTTGCTTAAGGAGAAACATTTCTATAGATTATGTATAATCTTAAACTGGTGGTGCTCAACCATGGGCTATGGTGTGTGCATATAGTTTATATAAATCAATAAGTCTCACAGAGCACATTTTGGTTTGAAGTACATGTTTGGACTGAAAAGGAGTTGTTTATACGAGCGCTGAGCACCCGAGCCTTTTACAGCATGCCTTGCTTTTTAAGGTCTTATCGAATTCTCACCCTGAATTGTAACAGTGCCCAGAGAGGACTTCACGCGGGTATTTATCCTTTCAGAAAGTATTTCTGAGGTTTTACCTAGCCTATCTGCTGATATATCTTCTCGGGTACGAAGTGTCTATCAGCTCCCATGCAACCCCTCATGGAAGTGAAACCTAAACATGGAAACTGTAATTGCTGTGGTTTAAAATGTGTAGCTGGACAAAGCAAAGTGGCCGAGCAGCCACCTCACCCAGCACGGATGGGAGAGCCCCGTCCCTGCACCAGCTGCCTGTGCTAGGGATGCGCTGCCCCAGCAATGGAGGCATGTCAACCACCACACCGAACTTCCCCGGCCCCATCTCGACTGGCTTGCTACTTCCTACAAAGAGGACACCGTAAAACAGATATCTTGCTTTATTCCTCCTGTCAAGAGTATGAACCGGCTAGAGGTGAGAAGGGTTTTGCAGAGCTGTAAAGGCTGTGCTGGCTCACCGGAGGAGTCGGTGGTCCTGCAGAGCATGCCTTTGCCTGCAGCAGGCTGCAATGCCAGTCCCCAGACACAGCCAAGCACTGGGTGTGTTTTCTTGAGGCTTCAGCTTTCTTTGGCAGAAGGACCTCTCCAGGAGATGGTGCTTGATAGGACTGCAAGGGGCCGTGGGAAAGCTGGTTTCTTGCTTCTATGCATACCCAGCCTGGGCACCTGCTTGAAGGACACGTCGGTGGACTGTGTACATGGGGATTTGGGGGCTGTGGCCACCAAGAGACTTAGCAAGGCTCGTAAACTGCTCGGGTATCTCCCGCTTTGCCTTCTTAAGGACTGTTTCACCAGGGACAGGTTTAAGAGCGGATGATCTCCTGATGCTGTGTTTGCAGGCACCTAATGCAAACCAAGAGCACCATCTACTGTCGTGCATTGCAGGATTATCTGTTATTGACATGTCTGGGGTTCAATAAAGGGGCCGTTATTACAGTCAGGTTTCTTGACTGTTGCACTGAACGTTGTTCAATAACTTATTAGAGTTTACTAATAGGGAAACCTCGTGGAGGAATGGATTTTTCTATTCAGCACTTACGTTGCGTGCGAAACTCAACATTTACAGGGATACAGCGAGCCCTTCCTAATTGCACGCAGTGGAATACCACAATAAAGTTAATTTCCAGGGTACGATCATACACATTATGGACTGTGCAGCCGATTAAAAGGATCATAAAACAAAACACTGGTTTGCATTTTTTGGTGGAAGTAACATGTTTGAAGAGCAGCAGGAGGAACATGTTCTCCTGTATTATGTCAGTTCTGTACAAAAGAACTTTTACAAAAATAGCGTATGAATCACATGGCCCAAGGGCTGGGTCTGTCAGCACCAGGCTGTGCAGAGCGACCTGCCCTCAGCCTGGGAGCAGAAGCACTTGCTTGTTGTGGCTGCTCCTCCCAGGTGGTTTTCCAAGGATACCCCAATTTCCCAGAAAACCCAACCTTTCTCCAGAGCACGGGAGCAGGACGAAGACAAGAACAAGTTATGAGGTTGTGGTCCACGCTTCTGGCCAGGCGGGCAGGGGGGTGCAGGACAGTGGTCCTCAGGACGGCTGTTCTCCCCCCCCAGCCAGCCATCGCAGCCACCCCCACCAAGCGGGGTCCCCTGTCCCCCAGCAACACCCACACCCAGGGCGCTGCACGGGGACAACGTGACCGCAAGCAGAGTCGGACTGAAACTTTGCAGTGCGCAACCCCCCCCGTTTGGGACCAAAATCTTTCCTTGCCTTCAAATCTATGAGCAATGACTTTTGATTACTTTTGACAATAGTTTCACTTTTTTGACAGTTTCTTGTGGGTCTTTAATGTATGACATAATCTTTGCGGAGTGGGGGATTCCTAATATATTTTTGGGGAGGGTGGTGTTTAGTTGTTTGTTTGCTCTGATTTGCTTGGGGAGATTGGTACTTTTAATTATTTCTAGTGGCTCACAGAGACTTTTGCAACCAGCTGGCAGGTGAGTGCCAGTGCAGCCCCATCCCATAGGGGAGGATGGACAGGGTGAGGGTTAGGGGCCAGATCCTGCTCCATTTGGCATCTTTACTATTGACCCAAAAATCCCCTGTCACTGCCCTGGCTGGGAGTTCCTGCTGTGGCCACAGGAACGTGAGCAAATCAAAGGAAGAACTTATCCCTTTCTTGGTCATCATTAGACCACATCTGCACCCCATTTTGGGCCACCCAGAAGAAAATAAACTTCAGCGTAGGCATGAGCATTGGGGCACTGATAGGAGGCACTCTGCAGCTGGTAGCGAGTCTTGCCATTTTGATTCACTCACTTTGATTTTGTGTGATAAACAGCCAAAGCGCAGATCAACTGGCCTCATTTTTGCAGGAGACTTCTAAACCCTTCGCTGGCAGATCAAGAAATGCATCATTTGCAGTCACAGTTATCTAAAATAAATTTGGTTTGATGCATGCTGTTGCAACGAAGGTGGAGGCTGAATCCAAAATCTGAAGAAACTAATTTGCTTTGCTTCATTTTCTGGTCTTTTCCTTTGCTTTTCCACTTTGCAAATGTCCCGAGTTTCAGCGGTTCAGAAAGCGGCTGGAAGTGCTGGGGCCAGGCTGCGACTGCAGACGTTTTCTTCCCAGCCCCATAAACCTCTCCAGACAGGGTGTCATTTTTCTTGCCATTGCAGCCACGTCCCCCGTGGACACGGAGCGGTGGGGTCTGTCGTGGAGATGAACGCCACCAGGGACCGGGCTGGGCTCGCCAGCTTCGCGTGATTTGTGACTGGTACCTGCCACGTGATGAGGCACCCCAGAAAGCAATCGCTTCTGTTTTATGCATTCTTAGGAAACAACTACCAGCAGGAGTGATGAATGCACTTCTAATTATATCCTTGCTCTCTCGCCCCTTCCTAGTTGTGGACTGCTTCAATAGCAGAGGGCATTCAGGAAAAAAAAATGGTTTCATTCAGTGATGATTAACTCAACGGAGGGTTTCCACACCTGGTTCGTTCTGGGGGGGACATTTGCAGTGTCCGGGGCAGATGTTGTGTGGGGCTGAGGGTGGAGACCCAGTGGTTGGACTGAGCCCCCAAAATGTCTTTGTGCTTTTTGCACATCAGCTGTGCCACCGCGCTGTGCAGCACGGTCATTCGCAGGTGGCACTTGGGGCGGTGTAGCGTTTGGATGCAAGTTTTATTGCTTTCACTTGCAAAAGTAGCTCCCAGCTCAAGCAGAGAGGCTCACGCACTATGATACAGATGAGACAATCTAGCACGGCCTTTTAAAGCCGACCACTTACCCATGCTTTATTTTGACCATAGTTTTTAAGAGAAGGGTTAAAGACACCTTTCAGTTCTCACCTTCTTGGATAAAAACAGTTAACTGAGGACTGCCAGTGTTTGTAGAGGCAGCCTGATCAAGTATCTGATTTGGAAGATGTGTCTCTGCTTCATCCAGCCTTGTAGATCTGTTAAACTGTCCCAGAGAGACCAGAAAAACATGCATTTTTTAGAAGAGATCAACACTCCAGCTACCTGTCCCAGCTGTCAATCTGAAAGCAAACAACTCTGCAAGCAGCGGCAGTGACGGAACAGTTCAGTCCTGGTTTCCTTCCAAATTCCCGCAAAGATTTGCATGCGTCTCATTTTAATTGGCCTTTGCCGGGCCTGTCCTTAGTTTCTCTTAGCTCTTGCTCTCATTTCATCTAAATCGTTTGCATTTCATAAGAGCGCTGGGATGCTCGCCTTGTATTGCAAAGGCTGCACCACGAGCCTGCCTTTCTCATGTGCAGCTATTGAATCAGCTCGCTATTGTCTCAAAGTACTTTTTTCCTCCTCCCTCCCGAAAGGCTTTGAGAGACGTATAATACCCTCTTCAAAACGGCTCATCATGGATGTATCACCTGAGGATCTATTTCTAACCGAGATTCGCACTGAATAAGCGTTATCCTTGATAGAATTTTTCATGCATTAGATTGGAAGCAAGCATTGATCAATGCAAGTTAAAATAACACCAAGCTACATAAATATAGAGCCCTATTTTGTAATTATTTGCAAGACTTGACTATAAGCTTGGAAATAACATTTCTTATCTCATCAAGTGTGACCTTCTCCGTGTGCCAAACACTGAGCAGCTTTTCTATGAGGGTTTCACACTTCCCTGCGAACAAGTAGCCCAGCCAGTCTTGGGAGAGGGCCTGTTTTGGGGTGCCAGAGAAAAATCATTTCTAACCTAGGAGCACAGAAGAAAGGGCACCTGCAGTAATTTGACACGATACCCCAACCTGTAAGCAACGTGGGTGCACAAAACAAATTTAAAACGGGTTAATATCTACATTGCCAAAGGCCAGCAAATAAATTGAGCTTATTCTCAGCTCTGGTAAAGGGCGCAGAGCGAGGCAAGGTGGGACGTGATCAGGGACCACTGCAAACCGTGGCTCCTTGCAATGGTGCTCGGCGATCCCCAGCAGCAAAGGTAACGGGGATGCCGTACCGCTTCCCCGCAGCGGGGCGGGCTGGGGCTGCCTCGGCAGCACCCCGCTGTCGGAAAAGCATCTTCACACCTCTTTCTTAAACCCTCCCCATCACAGCTCTGTGGTGGCTGAGGCTATGACCCCAGCTGTTTTGCCGTCACCGCGGCTGACTCAGTATAATTTTAAATCTATTATCTAAAATACACAGTGCACTGTCTTTTATACCATAATTGAGACTTCACTTTTCCTCTGTGGATTTTTTTCTTTTTTTCTTTAGTTGGCTCATGGCAATCAGATAGATTGCTTCATCTTCCCAGGAAAACTTCCAGTTCATTAAAACTCTCTCTTTTTTTTTTTGTTCATTTTCTTTTTGTAATTAATGTGAGTCACAGAATATTTTATATTTGGAATCATGTTATTTGTAGACAGTAGTCAAACGTGTTTGGTTAGCAGCCAGATGCTAAGCATATGCAGCAGAGGAGTGAGATGAAAGGATGTAGGTAAACAGGGAAGACGCATGCTGATGGCGAGACCAACCCCCCCACCTCTCTCTGTGCTGCTGTACTTGCTCAAATAGATGCCAGTCTAAAAGGTAAGTGAAAGCCAAATTCGGATGGAAACCAGAAGTAATTTGGAGGATAAATTTTTAATTAAAAAAGCAGTATGGGATAGCAAGTTTAGAGACATCGCTCCTAAAAGCTTAAGGCTCTGTTTCTCTGCCCTCTATCTTTAGCTTTTTTGATTGATGTGCAATGAGAAAAGCTTTTTCTGGGTGCATTGTAGGAAAACACAATTCATGCTATAAGCGTCTTTCTCATTTCCATCCAGTATTACTGCTATGCCCATTGAAAGGCTGCAAAAAAATACAAATAGAGCAGAAAGGGGCTATCTGCTTGCCAAATTATTTATTTCAAGCAGGGAGCACGTGGATCCAGAGCTGTAATATCTTCTAATTATCTTGCAGGGGTAATTTAAATTAGTTCAACTCTTATTTATGAGCGTGACATTTATTTCTTTATATTGCAGCCATTCTTAAATGCCTTAACGCAGGATCAATATCATTTTGTACGAAGCCAGACCTGCACAACGTGCTGCTCCCCAGAAAGGATTTGTTTTGCCAGCCAGGGCTTTTTGCTTGGCCCACCCGCCATCTGTCGTTTGTCTCGGTGGCCAATCCGGCCCAAACCACGGCACCAGCGAAGAAGTGAAGGATACGGCCCGGCAGGACGGTATTTGCTCCCTGGCTTGTGGCTGCTTGCCCGCCTGTAGCTCCTGGTGTCCAGGCAGGCATCTGTGCCCTGGTGTCACCTACTCACCGCAGGACATGGGGCGTTTTGCCTGGACGGAGATAAACAGGAGAGAGAGAGGACGTGAGTGTCGCTGGGTGTATCATTACTGAGTGCATGGAGAAAACGTGGAGCTGGAAATCTTGCTGTGTATAAACCAAAACAATCCCACCACTCCGTACGCACTGCAAATGCACAATGTGAATGTGACAGTGAATACATTTTGAACCCTTTCTTTCCCTTGATCTTGCTGTTCCAATAATCCAGGCTGGTAGATAAAATCAGCCACGCAGCATCCAGGTGGTGCTGTCCAGATCTTCTCGGGAGCGCCCACGGCAGGTGAACGTGCTGATCTGCAAATCACATCTGCCTGTGGTTTGAAAAGTTTAAGCTTTGTGTAGCCACAAATGGATGTGTTTAGTAAAATAAATTACTTCTATGCCATCACGTGATACAGAAACTGCGTCTCACCAGAGGCCAGAGGAAAATATAAGTAATGGTTATGGTAGGAGAATAATCTGAAATGTAGTCTTCCTTAAGGTATGTGGTGTTGGAGACTGGAAGCTGTTATGTGTGAGACAGAGATCAACACTGAGAAACCTTTTTAGAGGAATTTCTTAGATGAGGGATCCTTCTGCAAGATGTCATGGTCAGAAATCTGTGAGATTTGGTGTAGCACTAACGTGATCAGCCGATGTGTTTAATCACTGACGCCCGGACAGGCAAAGCTGAAGCAGACAGGGTCTACCCTGAAATAAAGAAGAACTCGAGCTCCATCCACTCTCCACTCATTTTCATAGAATGCAAAACTAGGTGAATAGAGACATCACTAATTGCCTTATTTTTCTGAGTCATTTGCATCTGATTCATTTTATGGACAGATACCCACATGCACATGAAATGCTTTGGTCCAGATTCATGCTAAGGGAACTTCATAAGCTTCAAGATGGTCAGGTCAGGAGCAAACTCAGAGCCTTGAATCGAGTGCCTGCTGCGAAATGCTGTCGGTGAAAGCGGGTAAACAGACTCGATACCGAACAGAATATCCTCAGCCCACCTGGGTGGAGGTTACAGAGACAAGTGCCAGCGATGGAAGTGATGCAGCAGCTGGCAGCTCCGGCACAGGGGTCACTCTGTGCTGCTGACACCAGCTTCAGGTTTGCAAATTGCCAGACGAGTTCCTGAATGCCAGGCTGGACCTGAGTCCAAACAGCACTAGACACGAAGGCAAGTATAGAGGTAGGAATAAAGCAATTGTGACCTCTTTTAAAAAGGATGAAATAAGAAATAAAAATGTTACCACATTGCTCTCGTGACCTACAGATGACAAGTAACTTTAAAAACCCAGAATCTTTACAAACTCAGAGACTAGTATTATCGACCCCGGCCTCCTCTCCCAGTGCTAATTCCAGTTACACTGGTGGAAATTTCTCTGCAATTACACATCTATACCTGTCTGCAAGAATGGAGCTGTTCTTCTGAAAGCTTGGGGTAGATAAATCAAACGAGGGAGGCAAAAGCAGTGCTCAAGCTTGATCTGACTCTAACAGATAAAAATCAGAGCAGCTCCAGCCAAGCCAGGAGCAATGCACTGAAATCAGATTAGCGAGACAGAGAGCAGCAAGTCCAGAAAGCATCCCTAGAGGACATTTCACAACGGCCCTGACGCTACTCCCCAGCATTAGCCTCGAAAGCGCTGCAGTAATGTCCTTTCTGGCACAGGCAGGGATATCAGACAGCCAAGCGAATGTGGTTAGCTAACACTGACTGTCTGGTCTTAATATTCCCCCTCATTCAGTGGCCTCGGAGGACATCTGATACAGCACATGATTAGGCATGACAAGCTGAACTTCAGAGATGAGCAAGCTTGTTGGTAAAGGACAAGCAAGCATTATATTTTAATGATACTAGAAATTAGCATATCAAAATCTTGTTCTTTCTTTCCGTAGCCCATATTTCTGGAGAGGGAGGAAGGAGCTGCAAAACAGAGGGCTCTTTCGCATTGTAACATATGTTTGTGTCTCTGTTCGGTCGGTTGAAGTTCTTCATCCGAAACCTTCTTTTGAATCCATAAGTAGCTGCAGCAGAAGAATGGTTAACAGGGATGTGTGGCAGAGCTTTCAGTCTGAGGATGCAAACTTCATACAAGGTCTAGCCTTTCCCTTTTAATTGCAAGGTATATCTTACTGTCAAGATGAAAAAATATATTAGCAATTCCTCCTCAATATTACTGCTAAAACACCTTAGGCATGTTTCACTGTGGCTAGTTCAGGAGACGAGCGATCTCTGCCATTTGAGTCCTGTGGCATAAAGCAAAGGCTGCTGGAAAGGAACCAAACCTGCCAGCAAATATTTTTGTAACTATCACCTTTGTTTTCAAATCCCACGTGGCATTAATTATTTGCCCATAAAAATGACATGTACAGAAGCAAAGGAGCTCTGATGAGGATTTGCTCTGTGTCTTACGAATCCAGATGGCTTCACAGCTCAAGGTAAGTTGTAAAGGACAGGGAGAAAGAAAAATTCTTGCTTTTGTGACTTCTGCCTGCAAGAGCCTGAAGGGAGGGGATGAGTGGGTGGAGGGAAGTTATTGGTCCCATTAACCAATCTGCCAAAACTACCTCTATTATATGTATTTTTTACCCTCTCACCTCCTCAACACGCAGAACTACAAAATGTGACTGATACAAGCTCGTGTCTCACCAGCCTATGTTGACAATAGGCAACCTTGACATCCTACAAGTAATTTTAAAAACTATGTAGAGTCAAGATTGGGGGGTTTTATTTATTCTAAGCTTATCCATTTAAAAGAAAACAACTGTGAATTTATTGTGTTCTCCAGGAAAGCTAGCTATCTGTTTCCAAGGTTAGCTTTCCGAGAACTTCGCTCTAGCTGTATCCTAATGATATTTTTTAATAAGACATGGGCACTTCAAAGCTTGAGATAGAGTCATTGAGCTAAAGCCCAGCAGCTATTGCTACTGAAAAGGAATTAATTCCATCCACTTTCAGAGGGAATAGGTATGCCCCCCCCAGTAGCATATTATGAAATTTGCATTGTATGCCCAGTTGTTCCCTACATAAAGGTAGCTTGTGATATTTTATTCCTGTTTATTTAGAGGAATGTCTAAAGACAGACGTTAAGAAAGAAATGATGCACAAAGTCTGCATGTCTATTTGGGTTGCGGTGATACGGTGGCACCCTTTGCTGCCTGAAGAATGAGAGGCAAGTTTTGGAGGGAGGTCTAATACATCTTCTGTTAGACAAACAAACCTCGATATAAGCAAAGCAGAAAACCAGAGACACAAAAGCTACAAACAGAAAGTGCTATATGCAAGCCATGTGTGTCCCTTTCTGGCAAATTTACAAAGGCAAATGGATGCACAAACATCTTGCTGTTTTATTCCAACGTGGCCCTTTTCTTACTTTTTACAAAGGATCTGCTAAGCTTATTTACCACTGGATGCTTTAGCCTGCTTGCTCCTAGCAGAGCTGGGGCGTCTGAGACTTGAACTTTAAAGCATTAATATTGCTCTCTGATATGTTGATGGGGTTCCAGAAATGTATTCTGGTGAAGGCTGTTATCTGCTCAGAATTTAAACGCGGGAATCAAATGCACAGTGGGATGCACCAGCCATAAGAACTGTAGACAAATCTTTGAGGTCTTCCCCTGGACATGCTGGGAACATTTTTCCACTCAGCCTGCAAAGAGTCAGGATTGTTCCAAGTCATCCAAGTAAAGCTAAATTGTTGATCAGCATCCAGAGCAGACCTGCCTGGTTGAGGTTGCGAAAGAAAAATGGCTTTATTAGGACCTGTCAAAGCATGAACCTGGTCCCACGCTGAAGACACTGCTCACTGTCTGTGATAAAGAACCTCTGTGTAACGATAGGTTCGACCCCAGCAGTAAGATAAATGGGCAGCAGAGTCTGTCTTGGTGCACGCCGCTGTCGGTGCCGGTTTGCACTTGATGTGTCCTCATCGGGGAGCCGCTGCCGGGGACATGGTAGTTCCAGCTCTCAAAGCAGCAGCTCAGCTGGGGGTTTAAGCTTCTGTGGACTCGTACAGCATGAATCTTCCCTTTGTGCACCAGCACCGTGTCTCACCTGACTTGCTTGCGTGCACCATCTCCAGTCCACTTCAGCATACGGGAGAGGTGCACCCACTCAGCCGTCTTCCCACAGGCAACACGGGCACTGCCTCCAGGGAGATCACACCGAGCCTCTGCGGGACTCCGCCGTGACATATGCAGGAGCGTGGCCAACACTAAAGTCAGACTCCTGAGAATAAATGAGTCTGTGTAAGCCAGGAACCTCTTCGCTTCGGAGGGGAAATGTATGCAAAAAACACCCTGGAAACATCGCTGCCCTGCAGGGAACAAGCTGCACTTCCCAGAACTGCTTCTTTTTCCTTCCATAAATTCCTCCAAGTAGCTTTTCTACAACTAAATGAAGCATTTCATGGCATGGGCAAGCGCTGTCCTAGAAAAACATCAACTTCTGCTATTCTTCCGATTCGTCGAGAAGGGAGAATTAAAAGAGCACAAACTTAGAGTTGAGAGAAATGCAAATATAACTAGCAAAGCCTTGTCTTACTTCTACTGGCCACTAAGATTGGGTAAGGCAAGGCAAGGCGAGAGCTGTAACAGTAACCTCAGGCATGTTTCTGTCTACTGGGATGTTTGGATGGTGTCCAGACAGAGGACATCATATCTGTAGTCTTCTTATCGGAGTAAAAATAGAGTTCATACCATCCTCAGTCCAATTCTGCAAAACTGAGAGGCAGGAGCGTTCTGGTCAGCGTCAGGTGTGGCCAAGAAACAAACTGCACGATGTGTGTCTATCAAATCAAAAACAGGGTTTCAAAATGAGGTCACTGAAAGGTAACCGTGTGTTATATCCTGCGCTACTGGTGCTTCAGCAGGGAGAAATCATTCAGCCTGGTTCTTCAGGTCCCAAAGCGGTGTCAAGGATGTTGTCATGCTCAAAGTACATCAGCGTGGACAGACACACAGAGCTGCCTGTTATCACTGTCTCTTCTCCAAAGCAGACAGATACGAGACAACTCTAGACCAGATAATCCTAATAGTTACGTTAGCATGGCATGCAGCCCAAGGTAATATGCCAAGCCTCTCGGTTTATTCATACGTTGTTTATATGTGTGTTTGTAATCTGTAAATCATAGCGCTCTCCCATACTAAAAGATCCCCAACAGATGCAACAATAAACTGAAATTCAAGACAAACAGATTGTGAGGCAGAGAGACAGAGCAGAAAATAGTACTGGTGAATCACAAATACTGAAACAAAATAAATGAATCAATCCTAAATAGTCTAATTAATAAAGGTTAATTTATTTATCATCCTGGCTAACCTGATATCTCTGAACTCATCTAAATTAATGCAAAAGGAACAAAGCACAAAAAGGGCAACATTAATTGGAAAGCCTCAATAGATACATTTTCCAGAAGCTTCTTTTTCCACTACATAAAAAGCATCCCAGGTTCATTAGTACATCAGTGTGGTCAAGGTGCACAGACATGCTCACTCACACCCTGATGGGCAGCAACGTAATTAAAAGGATATTAATGGATTAACTCTTTCCGAGTTAGAGACAGTTCTTTCTTCTCTTCCCTTTGTTGTGAAAGGCATCAGAGATGGTCACCAAGACCAGCCCTACTCACACATAAAACGATGTCTCCATCTTACCCAATGCAGTCTGCAGGGAGGCAGACTTCACTCCCTGAGCCTAACTACAGAGTCATTCCATGGTAACACGCTAGTGCTTTTCTACATCTGTGTCTGTGACCAACTAGTACATAAAATTCAGCATCTGGACTAGTGAAAACATCAGCGTACTTGCTGGCTCACAGTAATTGTAAATGCAGTTCCCTACAGAAGTGCCACACGCATCAGTTCCTCCTCAAGGCACACAGTCCCCCAACCCTGATGTCTACTAAAACAGTCACAAATTTCTTCCTTATGACTCAATACTTCAAGGGATAAAGGACTTGCATGGTTCACCTGGATGAGGTTGATGTGAGCTCTGCACCTCAGGCTGGCACGAGGAGTGCTGGGGGCAGCTGCAGGTGCCCCGTTCCTCCCACCACCCCATAAGCTGACCTACATGCGGTTCACGCAACAAAAATCATTGCCTAATACTTCAATAGCACAAAGAAAATCTGAGTTTTGTGCTTTCCGTTGCACCATTAAAACACTTCAACATGTGTTGCTAGGTAAATTCAAAGTTCCCACAAAACTGTTACCTCTTTTTAATTTGGGAGCTTCACTAGGTTCTCCCCTTCCATTTTGGCTCCTTGGTACGTGAGTTATAAGATTGATTTCTAATATACTTAGACAGGAAAAGAATTGCCTATGTGGTCTACAAAGTTTCATGCTGCTGTTTTCTGGGTTTGTTGGGGATATCCTCAGACCAACCTTCTGATGCCCTTTTGAGCCCCACACGCTGATATACTCTGTGGCTTCTCCAGCAGGTACTTTTGCCTTCCATCGGGAAGGAAAGATGTGGCCCTCACTGAAAAGCTTTAATAACAACCTACGACATGTGGCTTGAAACATGGAGTTAAAGAAATCTAACGGGTGAAAAAAGCAGAATCTGAGATTATACAACAGAGTTATGGTCATCAAGTTACTAATTTTCTTTTTTTTTTTTTAAAAAGCCTTTCTGGATTACAGTAACTGGTAGAGTGTAGATGGCTGTGTTTCATTTCTAAAGGCGTAAGTGGCTGTCACTTAAGTAGTAAGTGTAGGAAAAGGCAGGAGAGCACGTCAAAACGTTCAGTTTCAGGTGGGCATGCATATTTTTTCATTACTTCCTTCCTTGACAGTTCTGTCCTCTTTCAGAAGACAAAAGACACTTAGGATTGTGTTTTCCTGTTGTTAAAGAGATAAGTGCAGATTTTGGAAGCGAAGATAGCTTCCCACTCTGTCTGAGCAGACCTGGGAGCTCTGATGCGTCACTGGAGAAGACAGTAGAGCAATTCTGGGAGGTTTTAAAGGTCACGGCTTAACTGAACTGTAATTGACTTTCAAACATTGATCCATTATTATTAGTGTTTGTTTGAACAATCAAAGGCTATTTGATTTGAAGTTATTCTGCTGCTTTCAGAGGCTGGTAACCCTCAGTTTGACTCCACTAAATTTCGTCATTCCACAAAAACAAAACAAACTTTTGGGAAGCTTTTCTTCCAGTGTGTTTTCTTCTTCCCCTCACTCCAAACTTAATTTTTCCATACCCAAATGCCTGTGGAGACTTTGCTTAGCTCTACAGCAGCTTCTACTTGGCTTTAATTTCTTCATTATCACGAGTACTACCCATTAATATCTTCCAGCTTCCAAATGTAGACGACAATTCTGATTGTGAGTTCTGTGTATGGTCAGCAAGATTCTTCAGAAGTAACTGCACAGTGAGAACATCAACCTTTTCCCAGTATGGTTACTAGAGGTAAATCAGCTCCTTCCGTGCTTTCTGTGTTCAGTTATATTGATCTGTGAGAGGCAATCATAAGTTGTGGCAGTAGCCACCAGAAGGTCCCAGGCTTCCATCAAAAGTGGAGAAACTCTTTCACATTTCATTTCCACTGGTCCAGATGGCTTTATTGCTGACATCTTGAAAGAACAGACACACCACAGCCTGAGTGCCCAAGTGAGTTAGCAAGAAATCATTTCCAATTGCTTATTCATTGACTATTGCAGGGAAGAAAGCTCCAGATACTTCATTTGATGAACATCATTTAATCCTTTTTTTCAATTACCGGGTAAATAAGAAAACAGACAGTTTAAAAATTGGTATAACCCCATTATGAATTACCAGCCCTTCTTGGAATAGAATTGTGATTAGCCCCAATTCTCATCTCAGCCTGAGGTTGACAAAGTCAATGTCTTCTTAACCTTAAGCTTGTAAGAAATCCATTCAGTTTGCTGGACCCACTGAGGTTTGAGTCTTTAGGAGGATAAGTTTTCATAACAAAATTTATGGTGATATAAACTTCAATTTCATTTTTTAAAAGCAGTGATTTCCATATAAACATGACTCCACCTGAGACTTGAAGAAAAAAAATGGTCAAGTGCTGCACAAAAGCAGCTATGAGCCACAGTGATTGACTAGAGAAAGTGTATGAAGCTCCTGGGACATTACTTAAAAAATACAGCCAGGTATTGAGCATAATTGGTACTAACATGCATTAGTCCCAGTGCAGGGACTGGTTTTGTTTGATTCTGTACAGTAGCTAGCACAAAAAGGTCCTGGACCTGGGGCACAACAGTAATATAAATAACATAAATAATTTGGGCACTGACCATATGGGACCAAACGCGAAGCTAGAGCAAGACGAGTTGATCTGCTGTGGAGGATGGAACTGTGCCAGGTTATGCTGAGGAAATGGCCCAAGATCGGATCATGTTTGTGGGAACCAGATGGTGTTTTATGATTTTTTTTTTTTTTTTCATTTGAAGTTCCTCAGACTGACAAGGGGAAAAGGGAGAGAGGAATGGTGTGTTGCAGCAGGTTTGTGGGTGGTGATGTGAAGGGGGGAGGAAACAGTAGAATTTTTCTAGCTTTGTGGAGTATGACGTAGAATGAAACAGCATTACAGACTAACCATAGTGCTTGACACTCTTGGATATGAATACATATTTCTGTCATTGGATAGGAGCTTTTCCACTTCTGTTCCACTGAAGCCAACATGGGACATGGCTGGTTGACTCCAACTAAGGGTCAAGTCTAAGTCTCCTACACATCCACCCTGCGCCCTTCCTCATCAGAGGCTACAAGGAGACTGCTAACAAACGTGAGCCCATCAGTTCTGCTGCACGTTGCTTCACTCAAACCTCTACCCACACTCCTTCCATGGAAAGAGTGAGTAAACTACCACACTACATTACTCCTACCCTTTTTATTTTTTAAAGGAGTTTTACTTAAGTTGAAATGTTGAAGAGCAACAACTCCAAAGTGCAATGAGGAGGCCGAGAAGCTATTTAAGACCTTGTCAGTACCTTCATCTTTTGGAGAAACTTAATAAGCTACTAAGTAGGCAGTAGCACATGGGAATGACTTTGCAGAAGCGAGAAGCTCAACAGCAGCTCTGCCTCGCTCTGCCAGGCAGAAGCTCCCCTGGAGAGCTTGCCTGCGAGATGGGCAGCAGAAGCCTTGCTAGAGCTGCTGTCAATGTCACTGGCAGTCCCAGCGCGAATGCTCATTTGGGCTTGTGCCTTTCCTTCTCCGTATGTGTATACGCAGCTATATGTGTGTGCGCATATACACAGACACACATTTGTAAAATCTCAGTCAATATTGTGGAGCACGGGTCTTCAAACACTGTATTCAACATTTTTACAACAAAATGAAAAGCAGTCAACCCAGCTAAGGTTTGCCCAGTGATTGTCACACAAGTGTGTGCTGTGGAGGTACAGAGGTTCCTTGCAGGACAGCCTGTGCAGATACGGTCATTCCTGGCCAATCTTAGACTTGGAAGAGCAGCCAAGGTAGGCAGAGCAGTCAGAGGACACCCCACATAGTCAACCAACCAAAACACAGCAATCATGATCACCCCCTACCTGATAAGAAGCAAATGATCCTCCAAACCATTTGGTTTTCATTGCTGGACTGCGAGTGGCTCCTGCCATCTCCCCTCGGCTGAGGGCTGTGGGGAGCAGGTCTGATTTCCACATTAGCACCCCCAGCACCTAATTCCAACTGCAGAGAGATTTACCAGGTGGTGAACGCACAGTGGGAGCTGCTTATTCAAAGGCAGGGAACAGCATCAATAAATTCAACCAGAGCCTATCTGCTTGCAGGGGAACACTGCAGAGACAGTGATGAAACCTCTGATACTGCTTCTAATTGCTGCCTTTGCCCCTGGGAGCCGCAGTCTTTATTAATGCAATTATGATGTAGCCAAAGGCAGCAAATGCTTCTGCTGACCTTGGTAGGGGAACGGAGGCCTTTAGTCACCACGGGAAATTGCTTCCTCCCCTGGCAAATAGCACACAACCCAGTATGTTCCTGCTCCTGCAGATGCACCATCTTGTCATTTGACCAGAGTATGGAAATTGCTGTTTGAAGCCACCTCCCTCACCCTCACAAATCAGAAATGAAATCTTATGATTTGCAAGTCAGTCTTTGGTAAAGGAAAACCAGCAAAAAGTAAAAATTATACTAGAAGCACACTCCTATCTTGATTTACAAAAAGTAATAATAATAACCCTTAGACTCCTAATTACAACCATTTTTCATCTCTGATTTAATTGTAATTTGATGTTTCAGTTCAATTAGTCTAAAGGCATTCAAGATGGAGACCTGCTCTCAAAAAAATATTTCCATAAATTGACGTGCTGTATCATGGCAAGAAGCTGCCACTAACAATAGCAATAGGGTGTTCGGGGGAAACATGTCTTAATCATTCAAGAATGAGATTTCTGCCCACACTCTACAAACTTATAACCAAAGCAGGTTCTAACCTCAGAGCACCAACTACTCTTAGTCAAAAGAGCATTTCAGAATGTTACCATACATGCTTCGTAAATATAAATCTGAAAAAGGATTACCAGCTGTGCTTGGATTTTAAAGGACCAAAAAAACACCTCTTCTCCAGACATTAGCACTTTATCCCCAGTAGCTGTAAAATTGCACTGACTGCCACCAAGCTTTGAGCTTCCCCGTGTAACAGATCAGTCACAGAAAGAAGTAAAGAACATCCCAGGACTGGAAATCTCGATTTGACTACTCAAGGCAGACAGTGAGTGGGAAAGCAAGAACTGTTACTTTACATAAAAAGATACTGAGACCTGGAAGAGCTGGATGGATTGGCCAAGGTCATTCAAGAAATAATCAACACAATTATGGAATATCCTGGTGGCACTGGACCTACCTTTTCTAGCGCTGGCTGCAGTGTGCTGGTGGTGGCCCCAGGACAGCCTGTGTGTCTGCCGTAAGGTCTTTGGCTGGGCTTCACTACCCAAGAAAGTAAAGCCTCTGCCTCCAGTGTTTTTCATCCCTGACAACCTTGTTGGGGTTTTTTGGGTCTTGTAAATCAAGCAGACCTGCAAGATCTTTTTTCAAAGTACCTGCAAAAAAGGACAAAAAGATCTACAAGGTTATTTTGCAGAGACAACTGAGAATTAAGAAAAATAAATGAATGCATGCAGAGGGACAGAAAGCAAGTTGGGCAGGTTGCTTGCAGCTGCCCTGAGGACATTTTTCCTTGGTGCCACTGGTAGATACCATGACAAGGCCCTGGCTGACTGTGTGCCACCAGCTAAAGGCCCAGAGAACTAGAGACCCTCCCATAGCGTGAGGGAATAAGACACACTTTTAGGCAGATGACTCATCTTTAAGAAGTCTAAAGGCCAGAGTTTTAAAATACAATACATTAGTCAACCTGAAAGCAAAGGCTTCTGTGGACCTCAAGATCTTAAAATAATGGTGCCTTAGAGATTTGCCCAAGGTTGCACAGAAACTCTGACAGAGGAGGGAAACAACCGTGTTCCTCTACAGACCCGGGCTGCCAGGCTGCCATTCCTTGGTACAATCACGAACACCCATTAACGAGCAAAGGGGGATTTGCATGAATTTTACTGTGCTGCTCACAGCTCCTGATAGCTTTCCATTTTGCATGATGCTATAGTTTAGTCTCCTACTGTTAAGCATGAAAAACTGCCATAAAGCAACAGCTGGTGCTAGCAATATCTGCTCAGTCCCTAATACCACCCAGCATGTACTAGTACTGAATATTGATGAAACTCAAATCTTATTACAACGTACCACAATATGTTCCTTGCCTATAGATTCCCTTTACACAGAGTTTTCTCCTTACAAAAAACCTGAGATGCTAAACGAGGATCCAGGTCGGGTCCAGGTTCAAAAAACCCACTGAACTCAAAGTTTTGGGAAAGCCCCATGGAAAGGTCTTGCTTAGGTCTAGGAAGGAGTGCTTCCTGCAGCAGAAGTCTAACCCAGCTGCCAAGTGAATCCAAAGTTGGGGGATGTCAGGGCTTGACCCATCTCTATTTCAGATTGCACCAAAATCTGTTCTTCTGTCATGTGTCCTGAAGACAAAGGCAAATTAACCACTTCAGACCAGCAAGAGTCTCCATGCACAGCAAATTTTGTTCTCTTGATAGAACCCAAAATGAAAATCCCTGTTTACCAAATTCAGGTTTATATTTTGATGCCTTTTTCAAGCTCAAAACTGGAAATGAAAAAATGTTATGAGTTGTATCAATCCAGAAATAGAAACACAAGTGTAAATTATAAGACAATGCTATTCCATATACAGATAAATTTTGGAGGAGTTTTACTTCTGGGAATTTAGTGAACTTAGAAGATCTATGCATCATTGATTCATTCTTTGGTAGTGGTCCAAATTACACAAGATCCACATTATTAACTTGTGTAGCTGATAAGACACATTACGAATTTCCATGCTCACACACCACCCTCCCCCCACCATCCCAGCCAAAGAAACTTGGAGAAACGGTTAAAAGCAGTGTTTTGAATACCCTGGTGGTCTGCAAGTCAGTACAAGATCCTCTATAAAACAAAAAAAGAAATGAAAGTCAGCGGCAGGGGAAGGTGTGTGTTACTGCCTTCCAGCACCCACATAGAGGGATGGGTCCTGACTGCTTGCAGCGATCGCAGCCCGCCACCCAACAACCCTCCCCTGCCTTATGGACCAGAAACGAGGAGGGAAGAGACCTCAACAGGCCAGCCCTCTCCACAGGGGAAGGATAACCTTTACACAAACCATAACTTCATTTCCTTTTCCTACATCAGGCTTGTGCTGAAGCTTTCACACTACCCTGAGGCAAGCGATGCCAGTACCTGATCATCCTTCCTGTCGGAGAGTTGCACTCAGTGCCCAAATAGATGAAACCTAAAACCGCAACTTCGCCCATGAAGAGTGGGAACGGAGAACATTTTCTTTCTCACCTCTTTGTTCAGAAGAGTTTTAAATCCTAATCCTTCTCTGACATATTTGCAGCTAAGACCTCCTGTTTGACCTCATTTGCAAATTTAATAAGAACAATCTCATCCTCCAGATCATTAATGAAAATACTCATGGACAGTAAACCCAAGATAAACCTTTGCCAAATCCCACTTTGCACAGTCTTCCATTTTGATAAGAAACAACTTTCTATCATGGCTTTCCAACCAGTTTTGCAACCACCAAATGAATTTCTTCTAATGAGGTTTCTCTACTTTGATTATGAAAATATATTTGGAGAAAATCAAAAGCTTTATTAATGTCAAGTCATACGATAGCCATTGCTTTTCTTTTGACCATAAAACTGGATTATACTGTCACAAGAGAAAAACCAAAATGTTTTGAAAGCCATTTGCTCTAGACAAAACGCATGGGATGCAGCTGACCTCCTCATTATGTGTTAACAGTCATTTGCTCCAGTATTTTCCTGGCAGCCAAAATGAAACTGCTGGTCTGTACATGGAACTTCCTTACCCACATTTGAAAGAATCTTTTTTTTTATCTCTGCCAGGAGACAGCACTCATTCTTCATAAGGTCTCAAAAAGTGGTGAACAGCTCTGAGTTTGCTCGAGGCTTTTCTCTACATACTCTGTGGTGATTTTTTCACTGCACCTAGGTAATCTGAGAATAGTAATTCACATGCTTTTGCTTGCATTCTTCGGTGCTGGCTGCCTGGTGGCAGCTGGACATTTTAGTTGAAGCTGAAGCAATTCGACATGAAACACTAATGTGCTGGGCATTGTTCATCGACATCCTCTTCGCTGAGGACCAGTCCAACACTTCTCCATCTTCCTCTGGCGTCTAACATACTTGTGCAGTAGCTTCTTCTCATCCTCTATATCCTTCCTAGTTCTCTCATCATTTTGTGCCTTGGCCTTTTCGTTCTGTCTTCCCAGGTTTGCACACTAGTCTTTTGTATTCTTCCTCAGTAATTTGACCCAGTTTCCATTCTGCTTTGCATTGTGGTGACCAAAGGCATCATGACTTAGCACTAATAAACAAAGTCTATTAGATGCACAGACAAAGTGCACCAGAGAGATCTGGGCCACCATCCCCCCATCCAGCACACCCGATTCTCTCTACATACTGATCTGAGAGACTTTTGCCTGCAGAAAGATAGGACACTTTTCTCCAGGATGCAATTAGCAATTATTTGCACCAATGTCTGTAAAAACTGGCCTATGACTCAGTTGTTGTAGGCACTCAATGTAGAGAGCAAAGAAGTCTCTTCCTTAGATGACGAAGGTATCACATGCAAAGCTGATGGGATGGCAGCAGGAACTGGGAGCAGCAAGAGGCAAAGGGCAGGGAGCTAATTCGGCCTCCTGTACATCACTCATTCCTCCTACCATCTACTGCTGTCCTCAGTAGGATGAGGGAAGCAATAAGGAACCAGGGAGACTACTCTGAGCAGCCCCATGGGCAAAAATCCCATGTCAGTGGCCTACCTGGTGTCAAGATTTGACGGTATAAACCAGATGTTAAAGGAAGCAAGTAGAGGACCATCATAAGGAATCTACTGTGTCTTTCCAGGCAGATTCTCCAGCTGCAGGGGGCTGCTCAGGAGAAGCCACAAAGACGCTTGTCAGGAGGGCAGATTGGCATCAGGGAAGGAATACACCTGAAGAGCCTTGAAGAGAGGAGACAACAGCTTTGCTGGCCCTTCAGTGCTGTGACAGGGCAGGGGAGCAGCAGGGGTGAAGGCAGAGGAGAGGTGGTCACAGCAGATCAGTAACTCGGAGAAGTGTTTTAACTGAGCAGAGTGGGGCAGGGCTGCATTTGCTGAGGCCCAAGGCAAGGGCAGGGCAGCAGCAAAGATGAAGTCACATTCCCAAAGTTATGGTATCTCTGGGTTTACCTAGTTGTTGGGGACTTTTCCATCTGAACAAAAAAAATCTTGGTGAGGGGAACAAATAGGACTCATGGCACTTTTCCAGGATTTCTGTCACTCTGGAAGGTCAGTTAAAACGGTAATTGGGGTTGGCTTAAAGGTATCCACAAGCCTGCCTATGCACAAAGAAAATCTTCAGCAAACCTGCAACAAGTTGGTCAAGCTCCAGACCCACTGTGGCTATGAAAGTCTTTAATACCTGCCCCTGCTCTGTGTATACCTGGTAGCACCAGAAGGAACACGACCCCTAGATAAGCTAACAGACACGGACGTCCTACTTGCATAGATGGATCAGAAGGGTTGAGTTATAGAAGCATTAGGTAGAAAGTCTGCAAAATTTAGATGTAGCTTCAACATCAGGAGCCAGAAGGAAATCTTAGTCAAAGACAGCAACAGGGAGCTGACCTGGATGATAATCATGGTATTGGCAGCAGATCAAGGAGGAAGATGGAGGGAAGCCCATAGGGAAGAGACTGAGAGCTCTCAGCCATGTGGAGACTGAGCTGATGGTTGCATCTCCAGAGGACGTTGAAGAGACAGGTTGAGAATTTCACATGGACAGGAGACAGTACTGGAGTGAACAGGCAGAGATGTGAGTCATCAGTACAAAATCAGGAGCTGACTATTTCTTTGCAGAAGAGGTTGTTCCCAGGTAAGGTCTAAGGAGAAGAATGTGTGAGTCAGAGGTGGGTGTCATCACAGCAGAAAGTCAAAGGGGGCAATACCACATTGCAGCCTTGGCCACGGGTCATGCTGTTGCCAAATAACTCCAAGTCAAGAACAAGAGCCCAGCGTGACCATGTTGCTCCACCAACAGCAAGTAACAAGTCACTGTAGTCTTAGAGCAGACATGCATAATATCACACAACAGTTCATTAAAGAAAGTTCTGGGGGAAGATCACACCTGAGCAACCAGGTTAGAAAAATTAATAAGAGAAAACAATACATTGGTGAGAAAAAAACTGATCATCTTTCTTAGTACTATAGAAGCAGAGCTTAAAATTGTTGTTTGGACAGTAACAAACGGCCCTGCTGATCAACAGGCAGCAGGAAAAACACCCAAACTGGGATTATTTTTGTTTTGGTACGTTACAGAAATAGATTGCAACTTGTGTTAGCCAGCCAACCTATTCCTCAGAATAAAAACAAACAGAAAAAGACAAATTCAACTAGCTGAAGAAACTAATTGCACCAATGCAACACAGGGAAATCACATTGCCTCTGGCAGTCCCCAGTAGCTCTCCTGGGCACAGAGACACAAGCATCACTGGGTGAGAGCACACACCTCTGCTCATTGCCTACTTACACCCAGGTGGGACAAATCCCACACCACCTCCATGGTGGGAACATGGACAAAACCCAGCAGCTGCCACTAGTGAAGGTTTTAAGGACACAGACAAGCTCAGCTGCTGCTGGAGCCAGCCTGTGTATTGGGAGTTGAGGGGACCTCTGTATTCACGGACATCTCTGTGCACCCTTTGGCTCACAGCACATTTGGATAGCAAACGCACAGCAGTGGGAATTTCTGACTAAATTATTTAGCCTCTCTCAATCCAATATTAACTGTTACTGAATCACTTTGAGGAAAAAAAAAAAATCTTACTTTGACTTCAGAGGACTCCAGATTAAACCCCAGTGATACTTCTGTTTCTAGATGGAGAGGATATGAAATTAAAAATAAACACACAGGTTGACATGTGATTCCTGGATCTTTTTGTATTTTCTGTATCTTTTTTTCAATTGAAATAACCCACGTGTTTGCTTGAAAAGAAAGAAGGATCCCCATGGCAAATACTTGTTCATTCATTCACTTCCTTTGTCAAATGCCAAATCTTCTAAGAACTGCCCCCACTTTCTATAACACTGATCAAAGGTATCATTATTAATGAAGAACATCATTTGACAGAACACGTTCAGAAAAAAACATCTTTCCCCTAACAAGACTCTCAGATCAGGAGCTCGGCATTAAAAATGCCCCAAACAGCCCTCCCATGTGCGAAGCAGCATAACTGGAGGGGAAAGGCACTAGAAGGGCTGTAGGACAGAAACCCCTCACCTGCTCTCCAGTGCCTGCATGCTCAGGGTAACCACATACCCTACAATACAGTATTGCCAGCACCAGCAGCAAGCCATAAGCTTTGTACCAAGCTTGCAAAGTCTCAGGACTGTGCGGAAGTGGAGAAATGGGACCCAGCAGATGGGCCTGCTGGTAAGAGCTGGGGCACAGGCTGGCACTGGGGACCACACAGCTGAAAACAACTCGCTAAAGGAATGCAGACCTGGAGCTGGGCAAAGGTTGGCTTAGGTGTGACAGAACACAGAAGCAGAATCTAATATATGAAAAGGCCACTGCGTATGACGAACAGACCTTTCACAGCTCCAGGCCATGAAGAAAGAAACAATAGTGTAAAGGCTTCTCTGCTCAACGAAGAAAGAGCAAAGGTGTAAAGGCATGTTAGCAAACAAAGAAGTGACCCCAAGAGGACCCTAGAGCAAGCAAACCAAAAGTCATCACCACCAACATCATATTCTTACCAAAGGACTCAGACACCAACAACTTGCTGTAGTATCCCCCATCACTACCAGAATGAAACCACCAACATTAAGAGCCAGGGGAGCACGACAGGGATGAGCATATCCCCCCAAAAAGGAGTAAAAACTGTTATACATGCACTTGGTTTCAACTGCATTATTTCTTTTTCTGCAACAACCTATCTTGCTTTATAATGGTTAAACTCTTAAGATACTGTATATCCTAGCAATACGTTCTTGGCTTTACTTACACATAAGATGTGCTTCTTTTTTGACCATAAAGAAGATTTTGAGCATAACATCAGCAACATTAATTTCTGAGTGAAAAAGGGCTCAGCACAAGTTGTCATTTATGCATCGTTTAATGGGATTTGGTGAGTACTTTCCATCTGATGGGGTTTTCCTATGGAAGAGACTCTCCCAGCTGCAGCCGATGTTGCTCACTCCCTATCTGTGCTCCCTGAACAGACCTTTGCAAAGACACTGCGAGAAATTCTCAGTTCCTCTGCTGAAGCCACAAATTAATTTTCTGTTATACCCAGTGCCATAAAGCTGCTGCAAGGGCCCTGTAGTCACGTCTCGGTGGCAGTGTCCCCTATCCCACAGCACCATCTCGTGGGAGACTGCAGTTTGCAAAAACCCACCAGCAAAACCACCAACTGGGATTAAATCCACTTCCAAGAGTCCCATCACTCTTCCCACAGCTCTAAATCCCTACGAGAAGCTGCCATGGCACAGCGGAACCAGCGCTGCAGCTTTGCAGGGCTTGCACTGCCTCCCGAGTGCAACTGAAACAGCAAGGAGTGACAGGGAGCCCCACCACGAGTTTAACTTTTCCAGGAGGAAGCAAAGCATCCTGCATCCCATTGCAAAAGCCACGCCATTTAACATGCTGGGAAGGGTCAAGGCGCAGTGCAGCAACTATTTAGCCCAACTATAAAGCACCCTATTGCAATTCTCCCTTCACAGAAGACCTTCAAGTGTTGCATGCTCAGCTCTCAGGACACACTCAATAAGAGGAAGAGCCCACGTAAGCCCCCATCTCACCTGGTCATGTCCAACAGATGGCAAAGCCTCCGATTCCTCAGCTGCAACTACGTTCCTCAAATGCCAACCAAATATCCCTGAAAAGTCTCCCCAGACAAAGCCATTGCATAAAACCTCTCCTTGGGCAGCCTGGGAGATCTTACAGTGGACCCAACAGCACACATCTTGAGGATAGAAAAGGAGTCTGGCTCCAGGGAAATTATTCATCATCGCAAAAAAAATGTTTATATTTGTGATTCTGTGATTCTCCTTCATGATTGAAGGAGACCAGCTGTTGCTTGAGTGATTCCCCCCATATTTAGAAGGTTTCCCACAACAGGCGTGCTGTATGCCAAGGAAGAGGGGAACCAGACGCAGTGGATGCAGGCAAGACTCCTGCCCAGAGGCTGTGCCAGGCTCAGACTCGAGGCCCTTCCTTCCTCCCGAGGTTTTCTGGAGAGCATATTGGAGGGGGGAATGACCACCTCTCAGAGAAACAAAACCATGAAAAACAGTTTTTGATTAAGTTTGCCTTCTTTTCTCCCTAGGTTTATGGAAAAACATGACTTCTCCTGTCTTAGGCACCTGCTTACAGCTACAAACAGCTCACTGGAATACAGGAAAACCAGAGGAAACAGCACTCCTGGGCTCAGGTGCTGCAGGCCACCAGCTGGGTCCCACCAAGGGGCAATGGAGACACCTGATGCTTTCCACCTTCCAGAAAAGCATCATCTGAGGCCATTTCAACAGCACCACTTTTCCTGATGGGCATCCACACCAACTCTCCTCCCCATAGAAACATCTTCTGCTGCTTTTTAAATAAAAATATCACCCTTCTTAGCCAGCTCTGCAGTGACAAAATAGTAGGAGTAGCAAACAGCTGCTATCTGCTACAAACATTTAACATAACGCGTATCAAATTAGCTCTACAACTCAGTAGTTAATGCCTCATACCTACACAACTCAGCAGCACATCGCCCTCAGCCATGTGCTGGGAATCCCCTTTGGTGAGCAGCAGTCTGCACGCGAAGGCAGGAGACCCAGATGTTTGGCCACGTCTCCCACACGCATACCCAAAACTAGAATTTAGCCGCCGGCTTGCAACTGTAGGAGCTCAGTGCTTCCCATTTTTTTAGATACCAGCCCCAAAGGGTTATTAATGTGCTCGATTTATACCAGCACATTGGAAATGTGGTGTGTCAGGCATCCATTAAGCTTTCAGGTATCCTGCTGAGCTAACATCCAGGCTGATTTAAAGACCTTTAAGATGCGAGCGAGAACTTGGCGACGGGGTAAACACTGTGCACGCTGGTCCCGCAGCCGGTATCAGGTACAGGCAGCAGGGAAAGCACCTTCAATTGCCCATTTAGACCTCTCTGAGGAGGGAGCCAGCAGACAGAAGAGTTTGTGGTGGTTTTATCCATCCTCACTAGATGCTCTTTGCACTGCAGTGACTCACAAGCACAGCCCTGTGGAGCTCAGGTCAGAAACAGAGGTTCAGCCTGCTGCTTTGTCCCTTCCCTTAATCAACCAGCCCTGGCAGTAAGGTCCTATTATTTCACGTCCTCAAGCCCATTTTGCACAAATTTTCTTCTCGGCCACAAGCATTTTGTGCCCTCTCCCACCCAGGAAAGGCTGACCTGCCTGTACAGGGAGTCAGCTACAAGCTTAAACCTCCGGAAGCATCCCGAGAGGCCACTCTCATGGGCTTTCTCCAACATTTATTAACCTGTTTCACATGCATCAGCCCATCATCTCCCCTGTGCTTCCATACCTCATACCCACAGGACAATCAAGCCTGGCTCATGCTTTGTTTTGTGAAAAAAGTGGTTAAGAGGCAAACTTGGAAAGGAGTCGCTATCAGCATCCAGACCTTTGGGAATTCAAGTCTAACCTGGAAAAGCTTCAATCGCATTTCAAAGTCTGCTATGATCAGGTGGGAGACTAAAATTTCTACCTAGACTGTAGGACTCGCTTAGAGCCTCATAGCAGAGGCAAGATTAGAGATCAGACCCTCTATTTCAGAAGCACAAATTTGCAGCAATTAAACTGAAATAGGTTTTCCATTAACAAGCAGTAATTAGGGCTGCTGCTCAGAGCCAAGCAATTCCAATTCCATCCAAAGGTGGTAGCTGTGCTGTTGTGCACTGGCCAACTCATCACAGGGGCTTTATTCGCCATCTTCAGTGCAGATTCCATTGAAGGCACCTTGCCTCGCCCCTCCTCTGTCACCAACATCACCGTAACATTTCCCACACTGCACAGGAAGGGTGCCAACGGACAGGATAGGGTAACGCTGCTGAGACGGGCAGTCTAGGGGTTAAGATACAAGTGAACTGGAAATCTACCTTATATTAAGTATTTGTTTCATATTCAATATGATTCTTTTTCACAGCACCCACTACATAAAAGTTGTGGGCTCTGAAGGCTTTACAATGCTTAAATCTTAAAAAGAAAAATAAATCCCATTTTGCTCAAGCTCTCAAGAAAGAGCGATGTCAATGTCAGTTTTATTCCTGAAGAGGCACTCCTCTAAAGAAGTCTTAACCCCCCTATTTAATACTGACCTGACACAAAGCTGCTGAGCTCGGGAGAGAAAAGCTGAGAACACGGGCCAAAGAGGGGCAGCTGCAGGGATGGCAGCGCTTCCAGCACTGCTCCTGCAGGGCTGCAGTGCCCACGTACCACAGCGGGGAGGGAGAAGAGGCACAGCTCAAAGTGCTGAAGATGGGGCCTGCCTCATACTCCGAACGCAAGCGCTTTTGGACACTGAAGCTCTTCGAAACTTGAATTCAGGGGGATTTTGTAAGTGGGTCATCCTGTTGTGACTGAACTAAGTCCCCCTGAACTTTGAGGGCTTGGTTTCTGCACTGGCTCTCAGCCTGAGCTCCACTCTGCTAATTAGAAGTAGCATTTAAACAGCACATGAAACAGATATGAAAGACAACGAAGAAACAGTAAATCTAGGGCATAGGGGATGGAGCAGCGGAAGGCTCCCTCACAGGATCAAAGAGGCCTTCTTACTGTATTTAAAATTTAAAACTCATTTAAAATTGTTGAGTTGCTTCTCACATATAGCCAATCTTCTTCCTCATATAGAATCACCTAGGTTGGAAAAGACCTTTAAGATCATCGAGTCCAACCATCAACCCAACACTGCCAAAACCACCACTAAACCATGGCCCTCAGCACCACATCTACCCAGCTTTTAAGTACCTCCAGGGATCGTGACTCCACCACTTCCCTGGGCAGCCTGTTCCAATGCTTGATAACCCTTTCTGTGAAGAAATTTTTCCTAATATCCAATCTAAACCTCCCCTGCCACAGCTTGAGGCCATTTCCTCTCATCCTAGCCCTTGTTACTTGGGAGAAGAGACCAACCCCACCCAGTTACAACCTCCTTTCAGGTGGTTATAGAAAGCAATAAGGTCTCCCTTCAGTCTCCTTTTCTCCAGACTAAACAACCCCAGTTCCCTCAAGCTGCTCCTCAGAAGACTTGTGCTCCAGACCCCTCACCAGCTTTGTTGCCCTTCTCTGGACACGCTCCAGCACCTCAATGTCTTTTCAGTGTGTAGATACCCCCACTCTTCTTGCTTACAGGGAGCTGCTGCCCCAGGCTTCATCCCCAACCCTCATCCCTGCCCACAAAAGAACAGAAACTTTCTTCGTTGAGCCTGATCAGCAATAACCACCCAAGCAAACAGCTTCACACAGTACAGCGTGAGCAACCAGCCAACATTAACACAACAGGCACAGAAAAACATGCAGAACCATTTACTGCTTTTTTCCAAACCCTTAGAGTTTACATGGAGATTGCCCCCCAGAGGAAGCTCATGCTGAGCAAGGCTTCCGGCCACCCAAGCTAACACCGAGCTGCAGCAAGCAGGACAAGCTGCCCAAGGGTGCACATCACAGCCGTGCGCCAGAGCCACAGACCCCAGCATGTCATGGGCCTCACCAAACAGGGGAGCAGGAGCACACCGGCCACTGAGAGCTCCCATCAAGGGCTATATCTCCTGCTGATGGAAGTGCTCCTTGCAATGCAGCTCTTCGCTAGAGCTTTCTACCCATAACAGAAAAAGCACAGGCAAACACTTGCCTAGGGCTGGTAGCCATGCTTAACAGCTGCAGACATTTTCTCTGCATGCAAAGGTGGCTGTTCACAAACCAGCTACCAGACTGCAGAACCATTGCAACAGATCTCATGCTTATTGTCTTCAAGAACAGCAGAAGTAGATGAGGGCTGCAGCAAAAATTCCTAACAGCACCATCTTTGAGAGACTGTCCCACAAGTTGTCACAGCCAAAAACTAAGAGAAGCCTGGGGCTGAGCTTAAATGGAGCTCCAGGACCACAGGTGGAGGGTGTGAGTGGAGCCCCAGGTGAGGCTCATCAGAGGTTCAGGCTTATTAGTGCACTCAGGGTGGCCTAGTAGTGGCTGCTTGAGCAAAAGTGCTGCTTGGATGAGCTGAGATGATGAGTGGTCTTCTAACTCAGCTGATAGATAGCATCAAATAAGGCATAGAGGAGGTTACAAATGGAAGGTTGAATGTGGGTATTTTTTCTTCCTTATGTTTATTTCTTGTCTCTATTCTGCTACTAAATATTGTCCTGATACTGCCTGTTTATAAAGCTATAAAATGCAGTTTCAGTTTTTCTTGAGAGACCTTGCCTAGGAAAAGTATTGGTGTCTTCTGCAACCCTCTGCCTTGTCAGTGTTCAAGGCCCACCCTGTGCTTCTAGCTACAAAGTCTTTTCTGAAAGGTGAGTACAAATAGATCTGGCCTGTCAAAGCTTTAAGCTCTGAATACTTCAGGCTTTGCTGGCTTCCTTTTCCCCCTCTCTACTAGACTTTTTTTTAAGCTACGTATCTGTATTAGAGACTTCTTAAAAGCCAATTTGTAGTCAGCACATCAATGTAGCTGTCTAACACTGAAACACTTCATGTAGAAGGAATAGCTTCTCAAAGGCAGAGGCTTTTCCTTATGTATATTTGATCCTTTGGTTGAACCACGGAGTTGCTGTCTCTCCTCCCTCCCCAGCTTGGCCCCGTGGTTGAACATCCCGAGCTGTCTTTGGTGGCTGTGGAAGAGATAAACCAGTGCCCACATCTGTGCTCTCAGCTCAGCCTTTGGGCTGCCCTGACTGGCTTGTATACTCACGATGTTGCCGAAATGTTCTGCTGGGTATCCAGAAAAAAAAAAGGAAAAAAAAAAAAACAACCTAAATGAGGAATTAATATTCTTTAAATGTCATCCTAGTCTTTGTAATGTCACAGTTTCCATAGTGCATCCCTACTGGTGAGATAGGAGCAAAAGAAAGACTTTTTGCATTGCTAACATGCTGCTGGTAGTGCCCAAAGTGGGATCTAGTGCCCAAAGTGGGATCTAGTGCTCTGGGCAGTGCTCCAGCAGAGCTGTGGGCTCTGCCCTCGCCGTTCCCAGGGGAAAGGCACACAAACACCGAAGGTATCGGGTATGGGGATGCAAAATACAAATTAAAAAAAACTGGATGAAGACTGAAGCAACTTTGTATCACATTTATGTGTAAAAACAAGCAAAATAACATTATTGATGTGCTCCTGCCTCCGCCGAGTATTGAGGAGTGTCGTTTCAGCAACCCGTGCCTCGGGAACTCCTCCCGCAGCCTGGAAGCTGCTCCCGCTGCAGCCCCGCCAGCAGCAGCGCAAAGGCAGCTGCGCTATTCCATATGGACACCAGGTGGCATTGCAGCCCCGCAGCTCGGCGGCCGGCAGCCCAGCGAGAAATGGGGCAGAAAACACCGATTTGGATGTTTATTGCAGAACTCTCTCTGTGCCTGCTAAGGACCTTGGTTTGCTTTGGGGTGTGGGGCCAGGAGAAGGCTCGTAGGTGGGAGGACCTGCTGGCCCATGCTGATGTTCTTGTCCCTGTCCCAACCAGAGCATTCCCTGTGAAGTTGAGCTGGGGGAGCAGGCAGCCTGGGAGATGCCCTCAGCAGCTTGGAGGACCACTCTGATGACCCTTCCTGGACCCAGGTACCTATCTCCAGCCTGGGGGACCTGCTGGGGTCCTGGGTCACAGTGCAGTGGCACTTCCCTTGGGGCCCGCGGGGTAAACATGGGTGAGATGTGTTGAGCGCTGCGTTGGGTTTCTGGCATGAATTTCTCCCTGTTGTTCCTCATGAATGTCCCCATCCTGCCACGCTGCGGTGTCACCAGTGTTGGGGACAGCCAGCTCAGTGTGCTGCCTGGACCTAGCCCAGGACCTGACCTTCCACTCCAGTGCTGTTGCAGAGCCGGATTTCTCAGCGTGTGGGAGAGGAGAGCTGTGCAAGGGGAGTGCAGCCTGGACCTGAGGGCGGTGGCTTGGTACTGCAAAAGCAAAGTGTTGTGCCCCCCCTCCCCTCCCCCCCCCCC
>VYXH01002588.1:709540-738290 GCA_013397275.1 Burhinus bistriatus
GGGTCGGTGGCGGGGACCAGCCTGACCGACAGCAGCTCGGAGGTGTCGGACTGCAGCGCCTCGGAGGAGGCGAAGCTGCTCTCGCTGGAGCTGGGGCTCAGCGGCAGCGACGGCGAGTCCCCGGGCAGCGCCCCGCCGCCGCCGCCCTCGGCCGGCGAGGCCTCGCCGCTGCCCGAGGAGCCCTCGGCCGCCTCCATGGCCAGCAGCCGCCTGCAGCTCAGCACCTCGCTCGCCTTCTCCGACCTCACCGAGGAGCTGCTGGACGCCGGCACCGACGGGCTGCTCCGCGAGCTGGAGGACCTGCGCTCCGAGAACGACTATCTCAAGGTGGGCACGGCGGCATAGCGTGGCACGGCATCCCAGGGCACGGCATCCCTGGGCAGTAGCGTGGAACAGCATGACATCCCAGGGCATGGGTCAGCAAGGCTCAGCATCCTTGGCCATAGCGTGGTTCACCATCCCTGGGCATGGCACGGCACGGCATGGCGCCTGAGGGCATGGCTCAGCATGGCACAATGTCCCTGGCTGTAGCATGGGCATGTTGTGACATCCCAGGGCAAGGGTCAGCATAGATTAGCATCCCTGGGCACAACACAGCATCCCATGGCAAGGGTCAGCACAGTGTGGCATCCCTGGGCATGGCTTAGCATGGCATGGCATCCCTGGGCAATAGCATGACACAGTGTGGCATGCCAGGGCATGGAACACCATGGCTCAGGATCCCTGGGCATAGCACAGCATCCCAGGATACAGCATGGCATGGCGAGGCATCGCTGGGCATGGTGTGGCATCCCAGGGCATGGCGAGGCATAGCACAGCATCCCTGGGAATGGTGTGGCGTGGCATCCCAAAGCATGGCTCAGCATGGCACAGCATCCTTGGGAATGGCATGGCACGGCACGGCATCCCAAAGCATGGCTCAGCATGGCACAGCATCCTTGGGAACAGCATGGCACAGCATGGCATCCCAAAGCATGGCTCAGCATCCTTGGGAATGGCATGGCACGGCATGGCTTCCCAAAGCATGGCTCAGCATGGCACAGCATCCCTGGGAATGGCATGTCTGAGCATCCCCAGGTAGGGCGCGGCACAGTGCAGCATCCCTGGGCACAGCTGCACACAGGGCACAGCTCAGCTCAGCCTGGCATGGCATCGCTGAGCATCGCCTGGCCTGGCTCAGCTCGGCAGCACAGCATGGCACGGCTGGGTGCAGGGCTCAGCGTGGCTCAGCCCAGCACGGCGTCACTGGATGTGACACTATATAGCTGGGCTCAGCTCGGCACAGCTGGGAATGGCCTGGCCTGCTCTGGCATGGCTTGGCTCTGCTCAGCAAAGTGTGGCATGGCTGGCTGTAGAGCATGGCTTGCCTGAACCTGACATGGCCCAACTGGACATAGGGCAAAGCTCAGCTTGGCACAGCATGGCCCAGCTGGGCATGGTGTCCAGCGTGGTGTGGCATGGCTGGGCACTGCTTGGCTCAGCGTAGCATGGCACGCATTGACACAATGTGGGCCAGCTTAGCCTGGCATTTCCCACCTGGGCATGGCATAGACGGGCTTGGCTCAGCACAGCACGGCCAAGCCTAGCGTGGCTACGCTCAGCACAGCCTAGGCTGGCACAGCTTAGCAAGGCACAGCTCAGCATGGCACGGCTGTGCTCAGCGTAGCTTGGCATGGCTGAGCATGGCACAGTTTGGCTCAGCCCAGTTCGGCATCCCGGAGCACAACATGGCACAACCTGACCCCCTATGGCTGGGCACAGCTTGGCCTGGCACAGGGTGGGATGCTCCCCACTGCCCTCCCTGCCTGCTGACGCTGCCAGACCCTGGGGATATTTTCCAGCCTGCTTCTTTCCACCAATTCCTGTGCTCCCCGGGGCCTTTTTCCGTGCATGCGGCATGGCTGCTTGGTTCACAGGCACGTGGTGAAGCCAGGGCAGAAGTGCTGTATGGGGACAGGGGCGCAGAGCCGTTCTGCCTCCAGTCACACATTGACCCGACACACCTTGGCACACGCTGCCTGCTGTGGGGTGGGCACAAGCACCCACCAGGTACCACATCGTGGTGGGCTGCAGGCGTGGTGCACCCTCTACTCTTCTTCAGGGTGGAGCTGTGGATGAGACGTTTGGGCAATTACCTGCTGGGGGGTTCAGGGGGTAGGTACTGCGTCTCGCTGGCTGCTCTTTGGATGTCGCAGGTTGGAATTCAGGCCAGCTCTGAACCGCTGGTGCCAAAGTTTGTAAATGCGTAGGGATTATAGCTATGAGGTGGGAACTAGGCATTGGGTGACGTGCTTGAAGATGCTCAATCAGGCCCTTTGTCCATTAGCAAAGCCCTGGTTCACAGCTGGTGTCCCAACTCCTGCCAGAATTAGCAGCAAGAGCTTAAGAGCTTTGATTTACTGAGAGCTGGAAAAATACAGATGAGGCCCCTCCAGTTCCCAAGAACGTGATGCAAACGCTGCCGTTCCTGTGGACTGCACGACTGCTTCCTCTGTTTCCATGTGATCTTCTTCCCAGCATGCTGCAGGCATGCAGGGTGCGAGTATTTTACCTGCCACGAGGGGTGGCAACGCAAATCCCCGAGGCAGGAGCAGAGGGGAAAGCAAGAGAGCTGGTGGAGGCATCCACCCAGAACTACCATGGGGATGCTGGTGGCATCCTGCCCTCTTCGCCGCAGCATCTCCTATGTGCGCTCACACCAGCGCATGGGTCCCTCTGCTCACACCTCCCTGACGTGCATCCTGTTCATAGCCATGTTTCGGTGGTGTAGCTCGCACCTCCTGAAACTCGAGCGGGAGACAGCCGGGGTGGTACCCTGGCTCCAGCTGGGCAGGAGCCGCAGCCAGATGCATGTGCCCCTTGTGCTCAAAAAGAAGATGGAAGTTTGGCTTGGTTTCTCCAGCAAGGAGCGGAAAACTGTGCTGGGGTGCAGCAGGGTGCTGGCTTTTGCCGTCTTTGCTAAAAATTTGGGGATTTGGGGCCTTATGGCAAAAATAAAGCCCTAACTCAAGCAATCAGCATCACCCGCCTTGCTGTGCAGCCCAGGTCGGTGAGCAGCGTGCAGGGACCCTGCAGAGGTGGCCCCTGGCCTCCGCAGCTCCCCTCCCTGCGGGTATGGATGAATCACGCTTATCAGAGGTGACTTATTTCCTAGGACTCGCCCAAATAGCTGCAAATGACTATTTTTTTTTATTTATTCATCAGAGCCGGGTAAAACCTGGTGTGTTTTTAAAGAGAAACGAGGATTTTTGGGGGTGGGAGGTTTTTAGTGATGTTTTGGCACGGGCCAGACGTGTGTGGTACTACTACGCCCGTGTGATGCACGCTGGGTTTTGGAGCTTCCCAGCAGAACACGTAACAGCCCTCTGTAGCAATGCCAGCTCACGTTGCATCTTTTCCTCAGCTGCCATAATAAAATGTACATATTTAAGCACATTTCACCCATTTCTCTTTGCAACCCAGATTTTTGCAATGCTCTACCTTCCTCCTCCTGCTCTGGGCACAGTGGGCTGGTGTCTCCTCTTGCCCCTGCTCTCGGGTGTGTGCACCTGCCGTGACCCCCCTGTAAATAGGTTATTTCAAGCGTTTCCCCAAAAAAGGGCTGTTTCTCGTGCCCAGGTTGGCAGCCGGGGGAGGGAGGAGGTGTCTCGGGTGTCCTTGCCCCATCTCGCTGTTGCTGAGCCGTGCGATGGAGAGCAGCTCCCGGCCCTGCTCAGCGGGCTGGAAAATGTGAGATGTGATACAGCAGCAGCTGCGGAGGGACAGGCAGACAAAGAGTGGGCATGGGAGAGGGTTTGGAGCGAGGGGAGGGGATGCCGGCAAACCCTCTCCTTTCCATGGGAAGGGGCTTAGGCAAGAGCTGTGTTACGGCAGGAGCGCAGTCCTGCCTGCCCCCTCCTGCTGCCTGCTCCCTGCCCTGCGTCACCCTGCGTCCCTTGGGGTTTGCATGCATTTCCCAGCTCCGTAGAGAAACACGTAGGGTGGGTGGGTGCCTCGTTTTCCCTGATGCACCCAGGGACTGGTGCACGCCGCCAGCGAGGGCTCGCTGAGAGCATCCCACAGAGGCACCCGGGGCTGTGTGGGGCACCCTGAGGTTGCATTTGGGCAGCCTTGTTGGTGCTGGGTCCCAGCTCTGCTCTTGCTCAGATCCTGCCCAGCTACAGGGGCAGGGACTGTGCCCAGGGGTCCCAGTAACCCCAGGCAGAGCCGGGGCGCAGGGCTATGCCATGTGTCGTCCCACCAGCAGCCACCCTGGAAGGGGCTTTGCAGCTTCTTGCCTTTTCGGATGCTGCAAGGCGTGTGTTGTGCTGCGGAGAGCCCCCAGCTGTTTGCCTGTTAATTTATGGGGGCAGGTGTAAAGCTGAGAAATGTTGATTTTTCCCTCGCTGATGTGCTGTGGTCTCTGCCAAGTGGGAGCTGGTGTCCTGGCCAGGGGCAGGGTTCAGCACGCCGGCTGCTGTGCTGAGCTCCAGTGCGACATGGAAGGAAGGATGGCCGGTGTTTACTGTCGGAGCTGGGCTAGAGCTGCTGTTATCGGCACCTAAAGAAACCCCTGTGTGTGACACATGGGTGTCCCTTACCCATCCTTCGACTCATTGCACCCCAGCGTGGGCTCGGGGGGAGCTGCATTTGCTAGCAGGGGACATGCCTGGGCACCCTGGGCAATTTCCTTTAGAAATCCCCCCTGATTTTATTTTTTTCCCTAGCAAATTCTAGCATAATTCCCTCTTCTGTCTGGTGGGGGCTCCGAGTTAATTGAAAGCTGCTGCTTTTGTCCTGTAATCTCAGAGGAAGCAGTGCTTGTTGCTCCTGGATGTTAATCCCCATCTTTGCACGGCGGATCGCAGGCTCTCCCACCGGCAGACCCGCTGCCAGCGCGGCCCGGAGCTCCGCACAAAGGCTTCGATGCAAAACATACAGGCAGCTTCCACCCTTTCTCCTCCTTTGCGTCTTGCCCTGAGGTTTGGGGGTGCGGGTGGGGGGCTGCGAATACAGGCAGGGCTGTGCTCCCCGGAGGGCTGCCTGTCCCCCACGGGCAGGCGGCTGCTGCTTGGCTGCGCCCCAGAGCCTGGGGCTGCCAAAGCTGCGGGCGTATGTGCTGTCAGCAGCACGACAGCCAGCCATGTCGTTATTTGCATGATCCTGTTTTGTATCCGTTGCTGCTTTCTGCTTCTAAAAGATAGCGGATCCTGCTGAGGAGCTGTGAGCGTTGCACAGCGCGAGTCCCCTGCTCTGCTCGGAGCTTGCTGCATTCTTGCAGGCGCCTAAGCCAGCGTGTAACTCCCCTTGGGCAGGAGATCCGAGGGTTTAACTCTTCTGCTGCAACCCGTGATGGGTCCGATCTGCATTTTGAGGTGTTCTCTGCCATCTCCACTGGTCTCCCTCCTGCCATGCCACCATTCGGGGCCATCACCCTAACGCTCAGCCCCTTCCAGGTCTTGTCCTTCCTGGATGAGCTGATGTTCTGCAAGTGGGCACGTGGACACGGCTGTAGCTGTTACCTTCTACTTTGAAAATGCATGGGCTTTTTTCTGAACTGGAACCAGGCAGTTTGTATCCCACCGTGCTGCTTCTTAGTTTCCTTAATAATCTCCCCAGGGAGAGACTGTTTCTCCGAGGTTTGCTCAGAGAAGGTTGAAGGTGTATGTTGTCTCTCGGGTTCCTCCACCGAGTGTAACCTGCCTCCTGCAAACACAAGTGGGGTGTTTGCTTCTGCACGCCATCGTCCCTTGGGCATTGAAACAAGTCTTCCTGGACTGCAGATCCCTGGCATCTTTTCCAAGACAGGTGACTTCTGGCCTAAAAAAAACCATGTAACCTTTGCTGCTGCAGAGATGGGGTGAGCATGGATGCAGTGGTGGATAATCCTGGAGGATGGAGGGGATGAGCAGCCCACGGGTGCTGGGAGGCTGTGGCTCCACATAGGGGTGGGTGCCTTTTTGTTTATGGGACAAGTGGCCAAGTCTGGCAGCCCCCACAGGCAGTTGTGTTGGAAAGAAGTTATTTATCTCGTCCTCAGTGTTGCCCACTTCATCTCCGTTTCACACTTTATTTAGCATCACTTACGGTGCTTCGTGCTCGTAACATCACCCCTGAATTTGGGATGTTTCTAGGGGGTTCCTCCCTGCTCCTGGCTCCGCTCTCACCTTGATCCAAATGGATTTTTTGTTTTGATTTTTCTAAGTTGGGCATCAACTCCAGAAAACGTGCAGATCCAAAGGGTGAGGCTTGGTGGCTGTCATGGACCCCCAAAGCCGTTGGGGGACCCCATGCACTGCCTCCAGGAGCCGTGGGGCTCTTCTGCCCACCACAGCCCGGCCGTGGAGGCGATCAGCTTTGCCATCCTAAGCTCTCTTCCAGTTTCCTGGCACTTTTCTGCTCTCCGATCCTAATCCAGTTATTATGGCTTAGTGGCAGGGCTCGCCTCCGAGGGGCATGCGTGGGGCGGGCTGGGCTGCGGCTGCTGCGTGGGTTTATTGGCGTTACAGGGTACGGGCGAATTCCTGCTGCTGGAGCAAAGGGAGGTACCGCTTTCCTGGCCCCCCCAGTGCTACCCCTGCTGCAACCCCCCCCAGCCCCGCTCCCCACGGGAGCACCCTGTGAAGGAGCAGCTCAGGGCTGTGCCGCCAGGCTTTGCCCAGCCAGCGGCTCACGCCGGACACGGCCCCCCCCGAAGTAATGGTTGCTACAACCCGAGGTGTAAACAAGCAGGAGCTCTTAGCACGGCGAGCCCAGGCTTCCTTCCAGCAAATGTAAGGTTTGGTTGGGTTTTTTCCAAGGTCCCTGCTCCCTGCCCTGCCCGGCTCCTGCCTGGGGAAGCCTCATGGCAAACGGGAGCCAGTACGGTCAGCAGTGGAGCAGGATGCAGGCAGCCCTGCGTGCCTCTGCAATCATATTCAAGCCACGATTCTGCTGACTTTGGTGATGAAAGGTTGTTGTTTTCCACCACCCCGTTGCAGAGCGCCTGCTCACCTGCCATGCATAATGCGTTTTTTCCCATGAAAGCTCCCAAGGAACAGATCCCATAAACCAGCTCCCCAGGCTGGTTTGGCTTATGGGGGTTTTGCTGGTGTCCCTGGGGTGGTGGCACTGCCGTGTGGGGTGGGCAGTGGGTTTCTATCAGCGTCGTTGCCCTGGGGTGCATCGCAGCCATCGCAGGGCTGTCATGTGCGGTTCATCCCTGGGGGATGATGCCCCTTCACAGGACGGTCTCCGGCTGTCCCAGGAGCAGCCTGGCTGGGCATCCCTGGGACACCCCGCTGCCCATCTCAGTGCCTCAGGCCTGTTTCTGCCCTGCTCTTGTTCTCGAGACCCTCCGGCAAGAAGCAGAGTGGCAGAGGGTGGCAGGACGCTGGTGGCCACAGTGCCACCGGGCTCTGGCAGCCTGGGCCAGGAGATAATCCAGGATTGTCTAATTGACGTTCCTTATTTATCACACAGTGTTTAAAGCCAACAGTAAGCGACTGTGACTTGTCCCCACAGCTGCCGCCCCCCCTCCCTGGGCTCGGCTTCGCCTTTCGGGGGAATTCTTGCAGCTGGGGCTTTGTCCAGGCTGGGTGAGCGCAGCAGCGAGCGTGCCAGCGCCTGGCAGAGCCGGCACGATGCTGCTGTCTCGGGCTGTAGGACACTGTCACAGGCGGTGTCGGGACCAGCGAGGTCCTGTCCCCCTCTGCCTGGGTTGAATTGGGGCTGTGCATCCCACTGCCTGTGCTGGATCCTCATCCTGTCCCTTCCCAGGCTGTGCTGCGGTGCAAGGCGGCAGAGCGAGCCCCTCACCTTTCAAGTGGCACTTGCATTTGGCAGTGATGGGAGGTGTTTAGTGGCGGGGGGGTTTTTGGCAGGAAAGCAGATGCTGCTTGATCCCTTCCCAGGTGTGGGCTGGGTCCATCGTGTCTTGTGGAGGAGGAGAACAACCGGTGCGGCGGCTGGAGTTTTTGCTTGGAGGATTTGGGTTGAGACCATGTTCACAGGGACGTGAAAAGAGCTTTGGGCAGCCCATATGGGTCCCCAGAGACTGGAGGGGACAGTCCTTGAGCATCCCTGGTGGCCATAGCCCTGCACTGGATGGGGAGGTGGCACTGGGGCTGCGGCTGTTGCAGGGGGTCCTGCAGAGGTCGTGTGCTGCAGACCCAGAGGAGGGTTTGGGTCGGCACTAGTGCCAGCAGGACGTCACCCCTGGCCCTGCTGTGACAGCAACACTGCAGCCCCGTGACAGAGGCTCTGCTGGGCTGGGAGAGGTTTGTCACAGTGAGAGCTGATGAGACTGGGAAGGGGTGGAAGAGCGACCCAGCCTGGCGATTGCTGCTTGGTGGCAAAACGAGGGGCAACGTCTGGTCCCTGGCGCTGGTGGCATCTTGCTTGTGTCCCCGCATTGCCTCCCCTGTCCTCACCTGCCATCTCCTCCTTCCCTCGCCTGCCTCCCTGACACATCTTTTCCAAAGGCGACCTACATTTTTGTTGCTGCGGCTGCTGCCTGTGCTGCTCCTGCTGCTCCTCTCCCTCCCCCACCTTCCTCTTTCTTTTACTGCAAATATTTATAGGTGCCCGTGTCAGCTGTCCCTCCTGGGTGGCTGGCTTGCCAGTGGGTGATGGTGCCTAGCTGGCTCTGAGCCCTTTTCCTGCAAGGATGGGGCTTGACCCGAGGGGTTGAAGGTCTGTGAAAACAGTTCGTGGGATGGAGGAGGGCAGAGGAGCCATGGTGGGGAGGTGTCCCAGGGGGAAAAGAGGAGAGACCAAGGTGTGGGGTCCGTCCTCTCTAATGTGCATCTCCTCGCAGGATGAGATCGAGGAGCTGCGCGCCGAGATGCTGGAGATGAGGGATGTCTACATGGAGGAGGATGTCTACCAGCTGCAGGAGCTCCGGCAGCAGCTGGACCAGGCCAGCAAGACCTGCCGCATCCTGCAGTACCGGCTGCGCAAGGCCGAGCGCCGCAGCCTGCGCGTGGCACAGACGGGCCAGGTGGACGGCGAACTCATCCATAGCCTTGAGCAGGATGTCAAGGTGAGGCCGGGAGGGCAACGTCCCCATCCAGGCAGTCCCCAGGTCCCCCAAAGTGGTTTTATGGTGAGACGTGGACGTGGTGGCTGGTGAGGCAGGAGGGGGTGGCAGGGGATGCTGAGATGCAGGGAGCTCCGCAGGGCTGTGCCGTTTATGGGGTGTGGCCCCTTAATGGGGGCGTCATGATTTTCCGCTGGCGGCGGTGATACAAGAAGTGGGGAGCAGCGCTTTTGGATCATGGATGGTCTCTTCATGGGGGCATTTCGTGGGGTCTGGGGGGTGGAGAGGGCCAGTGTTGCCCGAGGATGGGGGTCTTGCAGTGCCACAGGCGAGGTTCATCTTGTGCAGGCTGGAGCCCAGCCTGGCCGTGTGCCCTGGGGTCGAGCTCCCGTATGCTGTGCCGATGGGGACAGGACAGGGCCACCGCCGTGGGCTGGAACAGCATGAGTGCGCAGGGAGGGAGGAGGGGGACCGGAACCCTGGGGACCTGGGAGCTGCTCCTCTTGGCCATCAGGGAAACCTTGCAGAGCCCGGGGCATTGTGGCAGGCAGGCTGGGGCAGGGACAAGGGGATTTCTGTGGGGTGACATTGTCTCACCCTCACCAGCTGCTGGCCCTCGAGGAGCCGTCGGTGCCGGTGAGTGTTTGCTGAGGGCTCTTGCCTACACGACTGCTGCCAGGAGGGAGGTGCGGTGGCAGCCGGAGACGGCTCGCGGGGGACAGGCGACAGCTCAAGGAGTAACTTAGTTTTTTGAGCAGAAAACAGTCTGTCCCAGAGCCAAGACGTACCACAAGTGTGGGGCTGTGAACCTGCCTTGGGCTGCCCATCCCTCCTGGGGGACGAATCCCCTCCTCAAACCACCCAGCAGCCCCCAGCTTGGGGTGCTGCTGCCAAAAACGCCCCCCTCCCAGCTTCTTCCTTTCTGGGAAAGAAAGCACAGCCCGTCCTTGGGGGGAGCAGAAGCCCGACCCCACAGCCTGAGCCCTGCAGTGGGGCTTGCTGCTACCTCCCCAGTGCTGGTACCCCAGGCTGGGCAGGGGGCAAGGGGGACTGGGGACAATTTTTCCCTTCCTGCAGATGCAGGAGCAAACACTTCACGCTGTTAAGCTCCCTTTATGCTGCGGGCTGCTCCCTTGCAGCGATCTGGAGAGGGGAGCTCTGGGGCCATGCCTGGGATGGATGGAGGCACCCTTCACCCCAGGGGGCAGCTGCTGGTTTTTTCCGTAACGTGATGCAGCAGCTCGCCTTTCTCCCAACCATCACAGCTGCTGCCCGCAGCAAGATGCTGCCTGCTCTGCTGCTGCCTGCCAGCTTTTCCAGCCTTATGGGAGCTTTTCCAGCCTCGCAATGTGGGAAAAAAGTACAAAAAGGCAATGAGAATCCTGCAGCAGCATCTTAGGGCTGGAGAAGGCAGGGTTTGGTCGGGGGATGGGCATGTGGGGCAGCCTTGCAGCTGGTGGAGGGAGAACAGCCGTCACAGCACTCGATCGAGGGGACACACACAGGGGCCAGGGTGTCACCCGGCACTGTGTCTGCTCCAAAGGGTCTCAGTAACAGCCTGATGATCTCTGCATGAGGATTGTAGGTGCCCAGGCCCCATGCACGCTGCACCCAGCTTGATGACAGCCCTGTTGTGTCCCCAGGTGGCCAAGGACGTCTCCGTGCGGCTCCACAATGAGCTGGAGGTGGTGGAGAAGAAGAGGATCAGGCTGGAGGAGGAGAACGAGGACCTGCGCCAGCGGCTTATCGAGACGGAGCTGGCCAAGCAGGTGGTGCAGAACGAGATGGACAAGCTCCGAGAGGTGAGGGGAACACGGGAGGGGGGACTAGGAGCCATCCCCAAGGCTCTGGCCGTAGCAGGTGTCCTGGCCTTGCCCCGCGGGATCCCCCATCCCTGCTCACATCGTTGTAACCCAAACCATGCTGCAGATGCTTGTGAAACCCAAGCTGTGCTTGCCCTCGACGAGGCATGCTTTATCCCACCCTATGGGCACTGGGTGGCTCTGCCCCATCCCAGGGGGGCTACGGGACTTTCCCCTTGCACTAGAGCCACTTTATCTGTCTTCAGCCACTTGCTCAGCCCTGGGCCATGCCCATCTCCCACCAGCCAAAGCTCTGCACAATGTGCGGAGTCTGCCGTGTGCCTGGCGCAGTGCCCGGTGTTGTCTGTATCCTGACCACATGCTGCTGGTTCAAACTGTGCTGAGCCACGGGGCTGCACGGCAGCAATGTCCCTGTGGTGTCCCAGCAGTGTCCCAGTGGTGCTGTGGAGCTGGGGGCGTGCATAGTCCCATCTGTGTCCTGGGAAGCCGTGTGCCACGCAGGTACCCATATGCAGGGGTCCAGGGCGCTCTGTGCCATGCTGGGTTTGGGACCAGCTCCCAGCCAGGAGTGGTGTCATCCTCGGTGATGGGAAAGGCATCCCAGTGACAGCATGGGCTTGAGATCCATCACAGCACTTGTAACCCACTTCCCTACTGCCCGGGATGCCTTTGGTCCCCAGGGAGGCTTGGGAAGCGTCACTGGCTGAGCCGTCAGGGCAGCACGTGGGAGGAGATGTGCTGTGGCAGAGCTCTGGCCCTGATCCCATCAAGGACAGGGACATGACACAGGGAAGGCTCTCTCTGCCCCCAGCTGTGCTCCCCTGTGTGGCAGGGCAGGGAACCAGCACATGGCTTGGGTTCTCTGGGGCCAGTTCTGGTTAACACCAGGGCCAGCTCCTGGTAAGCCGCAGGACCTGGCCACGGTCGCACCCGTCCCCTCTGCAACCACCTTCTCGCGGGGTGGCATGGAGCAGCGTCACCCTGGATAGGGTGTCTTGTCCCTCCGCTGCACAGCCTCCGCTAACAGGCGTGAAATGGGTTTCCCGGCAGCCGGCGAGCGCGGCCTGAATAACAAATGGCAGCAGCGGGAGCTGGGCTGGAGGACTCTCATGCTTGAAAAACAGGCAGAGAAAATGGTTGCGTGGTCAGTGTGCAGGGAGACCTGAGCGCCAGCTGCTGCCTTGCCCTGGCAAAAGAGCGTGGGACAGGATACGGTCCCTCTCGGCAGCTGCGTGAGCCCAAGGGGGATGCTGCTGGCTGGCACGAGACCTGGCATAGCTCAGAGCAGCTCCCCCGAACTCCGGATGGCCTATCCCCAAGCTAGCAAGGGCATTGGGGTTACTCACTGATTGCAGAGCGCTAATTAGACAAACGACTGAGTTAACAGCCCTCCTCCACCTCCTCCCTGCTGCTGGAGGGTGCATAGCGTGGCAGAGCTTGTTAGCAGCCAAGCCAGCGTGGAGCGGAGGCTGCGCAGGGCTGGGCTCACCCCTCAGGGCTGATTATTTCTCCCTTCCAAGAGGTTTCTCCCATAATTGGATAATTGTCAGGATGGGCAGATCATCCCCAAAGGCGCGTGCATTTGCCCCCCTCCCCCTGGCTGTACGCCTCCATGGCATCTCCTAGGGGGCAGGGGAAAAGTGGGACCGCTCCGGGTACCCTGTGCCAAGCCTGCCGCATCGAGCTCCGCTGTGATGGGACTTGGGCACAGCCACCCCAAGGGCTGCACCCAAGGTGGAGGGATGACAGCCCAGGTCTGACCTGGGGTGCTGTGCTTGGGGCTGGTTGGGGCCAGGCGATGCCCTTTGCCAGCACCGGTCCCCAGCACGGGTCAGGGCAAGGGATGCCGACATGGCACAGCCAGCCCCCAGGAGAGGCTCTGCAGCAGCAGCAGCAGCAGCTCCAGCGATGGTCGTGGCCTTAATAGGAAAGCCTGGAGCCCGGCACCTTGGCACAGGCAGCAGCTTACATTTCACAGCTGCTTTCTTTGGCTGCTGGGCCTCAGCGCCAGCTTGCAAATAGCTCTAGGGTGGCCGCATGGATCGGCCAGCACACGTGGGGGGCTGTGTGGATGTTCTTGAGGGTTTTACCCCAGCTCCTCTCTCCAGACAGCAGGCCCTGCTCTGGGAACCCACTTTTTCCCCCTCTTCCAGTCTCCCTTATTGCTCTGTCTGGCTTCCCCATCTCCCAGCTGTCCTCACTAGCCTGGAGAATCGTCCCTTGTGTCCCCAGAGACCCCAAGGGCAGAGTCATCATCATCCTGCTTGAGGAGTCCTCCCCATAGCTGAGCGACCAGGACATGTCCTTTGGGGAAGAGGCGATGGGGAACGTCATGGTCTGCTGCTCCCACACTGGGATGCCCCGAGAACCGTCCCTTTGCCTGGGGGTTGGATTCCCTGCTCCAACCAGCCCTGACAGGACCTGACTCAGCCTCTCCACGGCTCATTTCCTGCTCACTCCTGCTCTCTCACTGCTCGCTTGCCTGCAGGGGGAATTTCTGGCCAAACCTCATGATATGATGCTTGCCAGTCCAGCTCCCCCAAAGCAAAGGGTCTCAGCCCACTGGGGCTCTGGTGTTTTCCTGGGGTTCACAAGCAGCTGGAGAAGTCAGCATCGATGTCCATCCACTCTGGGTCTGTCTGTCTTTCCATGCTAGGGTGCCATGCCATTGCTGCGGGTAACAGCTCTCTCTTCTCTCTGCAGAATTCTCTGAAGAAACGGGGGTCTCGCTCCATTGGGAAGACTGAGAAGAAACCATCAGTGCAGGTATCAGCACCAGCATGTCTGGGGCACACTATGGTGGCCCACTGCACCCCATGTCGTGGTGCCAGCCAGAGACTACGCCTGGCCCAGAAGTAAATCTGGGCATGGCAGCTCCATCCCCTCTCTTGCAGGGCTTTCCTGCCTTTCAGACCCTGCATAAGGGAGGGATTGATGTGCTGGGCCATCCTCATTGTCCTCAACCGCTCCCTTGTCTCATTTATCAATGGAGCATCAGTGGCCAGCCGGTGGCTTTAACCCTTTCCACATGTCAGGACTGCAGTAAGGAGCTGAAGGACTTTGGCTTTTACATTGCAAAACTGCTTCTGCTCTTGGGTTGCGGCTGCTGCAGCCTGGGTCCCTCCTGCCTGTGCCAGCAGCCGTGCTCAGGGGTGGCCCTGGAGCCTCACAGGGTTTGGGGGAGCTGAGGGTCCCCGTGGGGAATGGCCGGAGGCCGAGCTGTCCCTGCCCTGCACCAGGCTGCTGGGGCAGTGCAGGGGAGCCGGGATTTGCCGGCGGCAGCAGGATTTCAGCTGTCACTTGCTGTTGGGCTGAGCTGCTGTGACTCGCTAATGCTGTTACTGGGGCTCCGAGGGGCAGAGCTGCTGTTGCAGGAATAGAAATGGAAGTGTTTTAATACTGGAAAAATCCTCTTTCAAAGGCAAAAGAGCTGAAAGGTTTCTTTTGGGGAGTAGATCTGCGCCCCCAAAGCCAGGGCAGGGAGGGAGACCCTGTAAAGCCATTCCTGCCACACACTGCTGACATGGTGGGGATGCCGAGCACCCTGAGAGTTTCTGGGTGACCTGTGTCATTGCTGGCACAGCCCACTCTGTGCCGCAGTGGCACGGGGATCCCCAGGCCCTCCGAGACTTTCCCCTTCCGTCTTTTATTTATCATCTCCCTTTAGCTCCATCCTCGAGAGCCCTTTCAGGCCAGCTGATGGTCCCAGAGTCCTGCCCCCCGTTCCCCCAAAGAGCAGACTGTGGCTTTGCACCTACACCCGGCTGTGCCCCAAGCAGAGGGGGCTGTCCAGGAGCCCCTCCATCGCTGAAACACAGCCCCTCCTCTGCCTCCTCCCGGGGCAGGAAACAAACCCAGCCCTGGGCTGCAGTAAAACCCCTCTCTGCTCCCCACACCCCCGCGGAACCGAGACCCCTTAGCCTGGGGACACGGGGCTGAATGCGGTCCCAGCTGTGCAGTGGGACCGATGCTCCAGGAAGGAGCCGGTGCTGGAAAGCAAACCCCGAGCTTCTTCGGGTGCAAACGTCCCTGGACATGGCCCCCCCGCCACTCCCTCTCCAGTGCAGCCCGGTGGCCCCACGGGCACAGATGCTTGTGACTCATCAGTGGCTTCCTGGGCCCCTTTCCTGCCCGGCTGCGCTGGGCGAGCATCGGCGCTCACCAGAAATGGAGCTGGGGGGGACAGACTCAACACTGAGGTCTGCCCCAGACCCCAGGAGCGCTCGAGGTGGTCTTGGGGACGTGTGTGTCCCTCCAGCGATGCCAAGGGGCAGAGGGACACACCAGGCTGCTGCTTTTTTTTTTTTTTTCCCCCTGGAAAAACAGGAACTGAGGTCATGTCTGCCCTGGCGGGGGGAGCTGCCCGCTCTGGCCCTCCCCTAATCTCTGCAGCTAATTAGGGGGGAGCAGAGTTTTAATGCGCCTTAGCGAGGCTGCGTCTCTGTGCGTGAGTGCGGAAGAGAAGCAGGGTGGTTCCTGTGGTTGCGGCGGGGCGTTTGGGGAATAAAACAGCACCCAAAACTCATGGAACCTCCCCCCCCAGCATCATCCCTGGCCTTGATATAAGCAGCTTGGGAAGTCTGCGGGGTAAACGGCTGCTGCAGGGTTTGGGGGGTGTGAACGTGCGCATGGCTGAGGGGTCAGGAGCGCACCCGAAGAGGGGGACAGCTTGTTTCTCCCAGCCAAGGAAACAAGAAAGGGGATGAGTTCAGCCAGGCAGAGGGCTGCCTGGGCCAGCAGCCAGCCGGCCAAAGGGCTCAAGTCATCTCCAGCAACCCACCCAGGGCTCCAGCACGTGCCATGGGGTGAGGGTTGCAGCCCAGCAGGTCCCCTCCTGGCAGTCACCATGCCGGAGCTTGGAGAACTCAAGTGACCCCACGGCACGGGAAGCCATGAGTTGGACGTCAGGAAATCCTGGTCCTGCATCCAAAAAACTTTCCAAAGCAGAGAAACGGTCTGCCTGGGCAAACAGCCGAGATCCTAACTGCTAAATTTAAAAAAAAAACACATAGAGAAATGGTCCCAAGAAGCAAAGGGGCTTGGGAAGGGACCATGCATGGGGGGTTTGCCTGGGTTTTCTGTCCCCTTGCTAGTTGGTGGCAGCAAGGGCGAGTGCTGGGCAAAGGCTGGGAATTCGGGAGGTTTCCAGCCAAAACCGCTGCTTCTCTGCCCCATGATGGAGCATTTGGGGCTGAGCAGGAGGAGCAGAGCCCCGGTGGGGGGTTGCAGCTGCAGCAGCGCCAGTTGCTTCAGGGCTTGCCAGCTTTCTGGAGAAAACCTTGTTGGTGGCTTTTATGTTGCTCTGTGGAGTCTGACAGCTTCCCCTCCCCCTCCTCCCTGTGGTGGACACGGCTGTGGCAGGGCTGGGCTTGGTCCCCATGTCCCCAGCAGTGGCTTGATGTCCGTCCTGGGGCTGGAGCCATGGGTCTCCTCATCCAGGCGTCCTGCCCTGTGTCTGGGCTCACCCTGAAAGCCTCCAGGATGGATCTCAAAGTTTTTTCCCCTTCATGAGCAGGGGCTGCAGCTTCCCTGGGATCACCAGGGTGGGAGGGCAACATGTCCAAAGGGCTTGCTCAGAGCTACCATTGCCTCTGGGAGCGATTTTCTAATGCCTGTGCCCTCTCTGTCCCCAGGAGGACAGCGCAGACCTGAAGTGCCAGCTGCATTTCGCCAAGGAGGAGTCGGCCCTGATGTGCAAGAAGCTGACTAAGCTGGCCAAGGAGAATGATGGCATGAAGGAGGAGCTGCTGAAGTACAGATCCCTGTACGGGGACCTCGACAGCTCCCTGTCTGTGGAGGAGCTGGCCGACTCTCCTCATTCCCGGGAGGCGGAGTTGAAGGTCCACCTCAAGCTGGTAGAGGAGGAAGCCAACATCCTCAGCCGGAGGATAGTGGAGCTGGAGGTGGAAAACCGCGGGCTGCGGGCAGAGATGGACGACATGAAGGGCCAGGGGGACAGAGAGCTGCCAGGACAGGACATGCGGTTCCTAGCGGGTGTCTCGGGCTGTGGGGATGCGGGCGACACGGTGGCAGAGCTGCGCCGGCACCTGCAGTTTGTGGAGGAGGAGGCCGACCTACTGAGGCGCTCACTGCTGGAGCTGGAGGACCAGAACAAGCTTCTCCTGAATGAGCTGACCAAGTACAAGTCGGACCATGAGCTGGACGTAACGCTGTCAGAGGACAGCTGCTCAGTGATCAGTGAGCCCTCTCAGGAGGAGCTGGCCACGGCCAAGGTGCAGATCAGCGAGCTGAGCGGCAAGGTGAAGAAGCTGCAGTATGAGAACCGTGTGCTGCTCTCCAACCTCCAGCGCTGCGACCTGGCCTCTTGCCAGACCACTCGGCCCATGCTGGAGACTGATGCCGAGGCCGGCGACTCAGCACAGTGCATCCCCACCGCTGGCTGGAGGGACGGGATGGGCAGCAGCGAAGCCGATGGGCAGGACAGGGTGCCCGGTGGTGGGAAGGTGCCCGATGGTCCTGCCAGGCTGCTCAAGGCCAAGGACCTGGAGACCTTGCTGGGCATCCGGGACCAGGCAGTGCTCGTCAGCAAAGCGATCGACGTCTTGATTTCAGATGCCAATGGCTTCACCTCCGGGCTGAAGGCTTGCTTGGACAACGAGTGCACGGGGGTGCTGCTGGGCGAGGCGGTGGGTAGCAGCAGCGAGAGCCCCAGCGATGCCAAGCTGATGAACGTGCTCCTCATGCGGCTGGGCGTGCTCCAGCAGGACCTGGGCTGCTTCACAAGGAAGGTGGACCACCTCACTGGCAGCCTCAAGGAGCACACGGACTCGTTCCCCTTCTCTGGCCCTGGCAGCCACGACACCACCAAAGAGGGGCTTCAGAAGGAGCACGCCTCTGACTTCCAGGTATGGGCTTCTTCCCACGTCTCCTGCAGCAGCCGCCGCTTTATTTGCCGCCCCGTTTTCTCCCGCTTTAACAGAGCAAACCCCGATCCCCAATGTAACCTCCCTCCTGCCTCTCCAGAGCAAAACCCAAACTAACACCTCGCTGCATGCCAGTGGCACCGGGGACAAGGTAGGACTCTGCTCCAACAGAGTGTGCCCAGGGCAGGAGGCAGTGGCATCCTGGCGCGTCCCGGCATGGGCTGGTCATGCCGAGGCTGCCCTGCCCGCGGCCAGGGGCTCTCGGGTGTGATCCCACCTTAGCAGGGGCCAATGTTTCGGCTGCTCTCCCCTGGCTTAGCCCAACATCCCTGGCTCAGAAGCTCTTTGCTTATTGGGGATGAGCTGGGTGGGAGGAGAGCAGCCTGCAGCTTCCCAAAAGCAGCCCAAATTGCAGGGACCCCCAGCTACAAGAAGCCTCAGCCCCCGGTGGTACTCAGGCAAGGTAATTTGGAGCGTAAAGGCTCCAGGGCAAACCTGCATCCGATGGGGAGCACCTTCGGAGTGGAGAGCAGCTCATGCCCTGCTGTCCCCCTCCTCTCCAGGGGGCCCAGCTCATGCCAAGGGCCAGGGATGTCAATGGTGGCTTGGGCCGCGGGCACAAGCCCCTTTCTGGAGCACACTCACTTGTTCAGAGTCCTATTTTTCTGCATGTGGTCCCACCAGCCCCAGGTCCCAGCCTCCCCCAGTCACTGCATGGCACCGTAACTGGTGTTTGCACATTTTTTCCCTCTTTCTCTCTTTTTTCCCCTTTCCCCAAACAATCCAGGCCACGTGTCTCCTCATCCTGTGTTTCCTTTTGGTTTCTGCATTGTCTCCTGCCATGGTGATGAAGCTCCTTCTCCTCCTCATCCTTTTTGTTGTCTTGTAGTTCTTTACTGTTTCGGAGACCCATTGTTTTGTTTTCTGGCTTTTTTTTCTTCCCGCTCTTTTGGTTTGTTCTCATTAACTTGCCCACGCATGCAGCAGCCTGATTTTAGGGACGCCGACCCTTACCGCATCCCCCACACCAAGGACATGGACCCCATGCATCCCCGGAGCTACAAAACCTGCCGGCCTGAGGAGAACGACTCCTACACCACCGAGGTAAGACATGGGCAGGGAGCTGTGTCCCCTCGGCCAGTGGGGTTGGGGTCAGGGCTGTGGGGACAGGGGGAGGAGGGAAGCTGCAGAGCTCCATTGGGGAGGGACATGGGGAGCTGCGGCCAGGCGCAGCCCACCGTCCCCATCCCCTCCCCGGGCTGTTGCAGATGAAGGAGCTGCAGCTCGTGCTGTCGGAGGCCAATGAGAGCCTGCGGGGACTGCAGGAACAGCTCTCGCAGGAGAGACAGCTGAGGAAGGACGAGGTGGACAACTTCTCGCAGAAGATCTGCCAGGTAAGCAGGCAGCAGCTCCGATCCCTGGGAGACAGGTATCCCCATGCCCATGGCCGTGTCACCTCCAGCCCAAGGCTGACAACATGCCTGGAGACCCGGGTGTCTCCCACAACCACACACAGCATGTCCCATCTTCAAAGGGCACAGGGGCTGAGCACAGTCCTCCTTGGACATGGGTGTGCAGCCATGCAGGTCTTCCACCCATGGCGATGCCTTGATGGCCCCACTGTCCCCAGCATGCTGCCAGGGTGTGGCAGCTCCCTAGGGCTGTTACATATGGAGCTGGCACCAGGCTCAGCCCAGACCCTGGGGTGGAGGCATCCCATCGCTGCTGCCAGCCCCCATCTCAGAGCCCACGTGTCTCTCGACAGCTGAAGGAGGACCACCAGAAAGTTCTGCTGCGGCGGGAGTTTGAGTTGCAGAGCCTGAACCTGCAGAGGCGGCTGGAACAGAAGTTCTGGAGCCAGGAGAAGAACCTGCTGGTGCAGGAGTCGCAGCAGTTCAGGCAGAGCTTTCTCCTGCTCTTTATGAAACTCAAGTGGTTCCTCAAGCGCTGGCGCCAGGGCAAGATGGTGCACAGTGAGGGCGATGACTTTTTGGAGGTACTGTGGGCTGAGGGGCTCCCACCTCAGCTGCTGTGGAGGGGATACTATGCTGTCGGGTGTCCCCGGGACTGTCCTTTGTGCCTAGGTGTCCTACCCAGGGCTCCTTGGGTGTCCCCCACCCCTAGCTGTGGACTGTGGGTCCCCTCATCACCCCAGCCATGGTGTCTCCCGCAGGTAAACAGCCTGAAGGAGCTATACCTGCTGCTGGAGGAGGAGGAGCTCACCCCACAGCAGCAGGCGGACAACAAGATGTGCACCGGGGATGCCTGGACCCCCAACACGGTGAGTGGGGTCCCCACAAGCCCAGGGGGTGGGTGGGAATCAGCCCCCACTGCACTTGTGTGGCACGGGGTGGATGCTTCTCCCAAGGTGCGCGGCTGGGAGGGGACGCTCCCTGCTGGCATGTCACCCCCAGGGGGGGTGTCACCTGCCCTGGTGGCACCCTCTGTCCCTCACCCTGGGGGTGGACAGCCTGCAGGGCTGGGATGCAGAGAGGGCAGCTGCTCCGGGGTCCCACTGCATTTGGTCCCCTCCGGCGTGGGGCCCCAGCTCCCTCCACTCACCCCTGATCCCCTGGCAGCCCAACGAGTGCATCAAGACGTTGGCAGACATGAAGGTGACCCTGAAGGAGCTGTGCACGGAGCTGCGGGAGGAACGGCGTGGTGCCAGCGAGCTGCAGCAGCAGTTCACCAAGGCCAAGGCTGCCTGGGAGATGGAGCGTGCCGAGCTCAAGTGCCACATCGCCCAGGTGGGAGCCCTGGGCACCCCGCAGGCTGGTGGAGCTCCCCCTTGCCTGGTGGGGACGTGGGGCTGGGGAGCTGCCTGCACCGTTTGCCAAGCGCTGGCTGTTGGGCAGGGCTGGGAGGCAGGGGTGGCACTGTGGGAATCTCAATTAGCAGCCGCTCCAGCAGGCGAGTTTCTATAGCGACGGGGCTGGCACGAAAATGTGACTGTGGAGCAGCAGAAGATGCTCTTTATTCCTCTGCTGGATTTGTCTGGGGTGGGCAGGATGGTACCAGGGCTCAGCATCCCTCCCCAGGACAGTCATCTGGGAGCAGCATCAGAGCCCTTCTCTCCTTGCCGGGGTCCCAGCATGGGTGGGGGCTCAGCACCCCTGTGGCTGCTGCAAGAAGGATGTACGGCTGTGGCAAGGGCAGGAGGTGGAAGGAGGGGAGCCTCAACGCTGAGGGAAGCTCCTGCCCACAGAACCAGTCCCATCCTGCCCTCACAGTGATAAGGGTTTTCTGCTCCCTCGCACTGTGCTGGCAGCAGCCCATGGCCGTACATCAGCTCCACTCCCTGGAGCGAGTGCCAGCACTTCCCAGGCAGGATTTCTCTGGGCAGAGCTCAGCGGTGATTCCCAATTCCCCTCTCACCCTGCAAAAAGGGAGCAGAGCTGCCGCAGTGGCAGCACCCCAGTATCAGGTGCCTTCCTGATGGCCAGCAGCAGCAGCATCCTCGGGGGCTGCTCTGCCAGCCTCGCAGGAGATGCTTCCCCTCACCCGGAGCCAGGTCCAGCAGGCAGGATTGCAGGCAGAGCACAGCCGAGCAGGCGGGACATTCAGCCCACATCCCACTGGGTGACCGTCTGCCGGGCCGTCTGGCGTGACATGGCTGCAGGCCAGGGCCGGCTGCAGCTCAGCTATGCCTGCAGGCAAGCCATGCTGTGCGACACAGCCTTGGGGACATGCTTGTTGCCCGACCTGGGCAGCACAGGACCTGCACTGGGAACCGTGATTTCCACAGCCTTGCCCCTTTGCTGGGGATGTCCAGCACCATGCTGGAGCCGTAGATCCCCCACAGCCACCAACGTGTCCCCGCAGCTGGAGTCAAAGGCAGGCAAAGGGATCACAGAGCGCACGCTGCCGGACTGGAAGGTGGCATTGAAGAGGGAGCGTGAGGAGCACCAGCATCTCCTGGCCGAGTCCTACAGCGCCGTCATGGACCTCACCAAGCAGCTGCAGATCAGCGAGAAGAACTGGAACCAGGAGAAGGTGGAGCTGCTGGCCCGCTTCAAGGAGGAGCAGCAGCAGGCAGAGCAGCAAGCGAAGGACCTACAGAACAAAATCAACCAGGTATGGTGTCCCCTGATCATGAATGTCTCCTTCAGCCTCTGTCGCTTGGCCTCTAGTCATGCCCCGAGAGCACTTACATGCTCTTGGGGCACGCATGGGGGACAAGTGGCAAATGCTTTTGCTTGCCCAGAGGGGCACATGCTGCACATCTTGAGTGACCAGCATGTTCTCCAGTTGCAGAAGGGAGCCACCCCATGGGCATTGAAGCACTCTGAAATGGAGAAGCATGGCAGCAACTGGAAAGAGGTGGGCAAGAGAAGGTGGAGGGCATTTGGGGTGCTCTTTGGGCTCAGGTCCATGCTAAGGGTTAGATGGGAGGTCATGGGAACCCCAAATAACACCCCCTTGAAAAGCAAATGAGGTTGCAAGGGGAAGCACCAGGGACTGGGGAGAAGGAGAGGGTGGAGAGTGTGGCTGAACCCCAAGGGCTTCAGTGAGGTTATAAAAAGTTGATTTAAAATAGATGTGGGCACAGGGAGCCTTGTGTAACCCTGGGAATGGGATGCTAGGCCTGGTTGCATGGGGAAGGTGGTAGTGCTGGAGAGAAGCAGGGTGCAGCCCCTGCTTCCGCCCATCTGTGTACTTTGGTCCTGTGCTTGCTGACATGAGAACTTTCTTCTGTGTCTTCCTAGGCTCTCAATGAAAAAATCACAGACAAAGAGACAATCTCTGAAGCAGAAGCCAAGGGAACCAACCTCAAAAGGTGAGTGCGCTGGTGCCTGCGTGGTCCTCCAGGCATGGAGGAGGCTGCACGGGGCTGTCCCTGAGCTTGGCAGCCCTGGCAGCTGGAAGGAGATGCAGCCATGGCCCAGGGTTGACCTGGAGGCCAAGGGCTCCCATGAGGAGCAGGGCTGGTACCCAGGAGGGTCCCATTGGGGTGGGACCAGGGTGCCTCCAGCTGCCCCCCAACCCACTGCCCTGTCCCCTTGTGAGCCCTGTCCTCTCTTCTCCCACAGGACCAAGTCTGTTTCCTCCATGTCAGAGTTTGAAAGCTTGCTCGACTGTTCTCCCTACCTTCCTGGAAAGACCACGTCAGGGCTGGGCGACCATTCCCGCGGCAAAAAGGCATCCACAGCCACCCAGCTGTTGCCCAACGGAATCCGGGACAGCGCTGGCATTCCTCCCTCAAACTGTACATATGTGAATATTGAGCAACCTGCCCCTGACAGCCTGGCTAAGGAGAAGCTGGGCATCTCCTCCTGGGACTACTCGCGGGCAAGCAGCCTCCCCGGGCATGATCAAGCCCAGAAGCAAATGCAGAGGAGCTACACAGCGCCTGACAAGACAGGGATCCGCATCTACTACAGCCCACCGGTGGTGCGGCGGTTGGAGGCACCTCTGGTGCACAACAAGGAGGGGAAGATCATGATCGAACCTGGTTTTTTGTTCACCATGGCCAAGCCGAAGGAGCCAGAGGAGTCAGCCAGCGCTGAGAGCACCTACAGCCAGTGGCTGTGCAACTTCTCCAAGCAGCAGCGGGAGCTGCTGGATGGCGGCACAGTGGAGAGCGCGGTACCACCAGTGCCGCACTTCCCCCCATCACTGCACGACCTGGAGATCTCCGGCAACATGAGCGACGACATGAAGGAGATCACCAACTGTGTGCGGCAAGCCATCCGCTCCAGCTCGCTGGAGAGGAAGGTGAAAAGCACCTCCAGCCAGACGGTGGGGCTGGCCCACGTGGGGACGCAGACCATCCAGACAGCGAGCATTGGCCTGCAGACCGACCTACCACGCAGCAGTGGCATGCATGGCAAGAGCTGGTCCCCACGCAGCTCTTCCCTTGTGTCTGTGCGCAGCAAGCAGATCTCCTCCTCCCTGGACAAGGTCCACTCCAGGATTGAGCGGCCATGCTGCTCCCCAAAATACGGCTCTCCAAAGCTCCAGAGGAGGTCTTCCTCCAAGCTCGATGCCTCCAAGGACAGGAGCCTCTGGAACCTGCACCAGAGCAAGCAGAATGGCTCTGCCTGGGCCCGCTCCACCACCACCCGTGACAGCCCCGTCCTCAGCAACATCAATGATGGCTTGTCCAGCTTGTTCAGCGTGGTGGAGCATGCGGGCAGCACCGAGTCCATCTGGAAGCCAGGCTGCCCTGAGAGCAGCCGGGCCAAGCCTGAAGCACCTAAGTACGGCCTCGTGCAGGAGTTCTTCAGGAACGTCTGTGGGCGGGCACAGAGCCCCACTGCGCCCCCAGAGAAGAAGGAGGCCACCGGGGAGGAGGGCAGCAAGAGAGCTGAGCACCCCAGCCCAGCCACCCACCACCCAGCTGAAAACATCTCCCGCGTCTTGAACAAGAAAGTCCTCAAGCAGAGCACCTGTGAGGACCCCAAGCCCTTGTCCCCTGGCCAGGGGAGTAAGGACGCAACCCTGCGGGACCCTGACCTCATCTCGGCCATAGCCAGTGAGGTAATGAGGCAAGGTGTCCCCCGGGGTGTCCCACTGTGGTGGGGGATGGGGTGCCTGACCCCTCTTAACTCCTGTGTGCCCTGTCTGTCTTTGCAGGACACGGCGTGTGACTGCAGCTCCCAGTCCCTCACCTCCTGCTTTGCTCGGCCATCCCGCTCCACTGTCCGCCATTCTCCCTCCAAGTGCAAACTGCACCCCACGGACCCCCCCAGGGCAGAGGAGAAGCCGGGGGCCTCGAGTGAGTGAGGACGGGGGGCCGGGGGACGCAGCGTGCCTGCTATCCACTCTCCTGCTGGAAGAGCGCCCGCGCTGACGCCCCACGGGGGTCCCTCTCGGAGGCAGCGCGGGCGCATCTGTCTCCTAACCGTCCCCTCGCCCCCGGGGACGCTTACGAAGCAGATGTGGAGCTGTTGGTGGAGGCTGCCAGCAGCCCCGGGGTGTGCGGGGACATCCCGCCAGGGTGGCCGCTTCACCTTCTGCCAGTGTGGAGACCCACTCCCTCGGAGCCACTGCCGGCACTGAGGGGTCCTCACCGGTGCCCACCGCCCCAGGAATGTCAGCTGAGACCCCGCCATGCTGAGGTCTCGCTGGGGCCCCGAGAAGGGGAGAGCAGCCGGGGGTGGCTGCTCGTGTAGATAGGGCAGGGCTGGGGCAAAGCGCGGCAGGGATGCCGTATGGATGCGATGGATGGAGGCGTGATGCCATGTTGGCCCCTGCAGGCGGAGGGTGCTGGCTCTGGCCCCCGCGGCCGCTGCCAGCGCTGCCTGCCCTGCTCAAGCTCCAGCGCATCCCTGCCAGCCCTGATTGCAGCGGGGTTGCATCAGCCACAGGGCCACGCGTACTTCCCCGGGCAGGAAGGAGGCGGGGAGGGTCCCTGTGGTCACCGAGGCTGGGCTGGCTGTGGGGACCTTCCCTGGCCACCCTTCTGCTCTGGGGGCGCTGCTGAGGTCCTTCACTGCTGGGAAGGGTCAGGGTGGTCCCCCTGGCTCCTCCAGCTGCAGAGAGGAGGTCGTGGGGTGCAGAGCATGGGGCGAGACAGCGTGTGCATGCTTGTGTGTGTGCACACTCGTGTACACGCATATCTCCTGCCACCATCCCAAGGGGCCACGGCTGTGGTGCCCCCTCCACCCCGGCATCACACCCACCTCCCTGCCTGGTGCCACTTGTAGTTATTTGCTCCTCCAAGTGCTGAATATACATATTTTTCTTTTGTTTTTTTGTTTTTTTGGGTTTGGTTTTTTTTTTTTCCCCCCCTCCACTTTTGGCTCTGCCCAACTCCGGACAGCCTGCAATGTAAAACCAAGTGCATTTTAAAAATACCGAAATGAGCTACATTGGAGATGCACCAATTGGATTAAGAGATTGTGGGTTGGGAGGCTGCAGCGTGGCCTGCGGTCTGCACCACGCGTCCCTCGGTCACCACCAGAAAAAGCCTTATCCAGGGAGGAAGGGGGGCAGCGGCCACAGCCCCAGTGGTGGTGCAGAGCTCCTGGGGCTGGGCAGCTGCGTCCCAGCTCCACGCAGAGCAGTGTTGGTGCCCCTGTGCAGCCCCAGGAGAAAACAGCAATTTTAGAGGAGGCTGCCTGACCTATTTTCGAGCTGCCTGCCAGGGGCCAGGCAGGGAGGGATTCACCCGGATGGAGCTGCCTGCAGGTGCCCACGCCTCCTGGGGCTCTGCGCATTGCTCAGGGGCAGTGTACCTTACTCTGGGGGCTCCATACATTGCTCCAGGGGCTCCGTGCATCGCTCTGGGGCTCTGTACACCACTCCAGGACCTCTGTGCATTACTCAGGGGCTGTGTACATTGCTCCAGGGGCTCTGTGTGTTGCTCTGAGTCGGTGTACTCTGCTCCAGCAGCTCTGCATTGCTCTGGGGCTCTGTACGCTGCTCCAGGGGGCTCCGTGCGTTGCTGTGGGGCTGCGTACACTGCTCCAGGGGCTCTGCGCATTGCTGTCATCTTGCAGCTTCACTTAAAAAATGCTCCTGCTGCCGAAGCTGCTGCCCCCTCCCGTCCAGCCACACGCTGCCCGCAGCAGGCAGGCTGCATCACTGCCACGTCGCAGCCTCCGTCAGCATCTCCGCGACAGCCGCTCACTGCCTGTGTCTGCGGACACACCAGCATCAGCCAGGGCCCAGCAGGCCCAGCACCAATGGCCTTTTGCTCCTGTGGCGCCCAGCCGGCCCCACAGGGACCCTCGTCACCCGGGCGCGGGACGTGCGGGGCAGGCTCTGCCCACCCTCACCAGCAGCCGGGGTCAGGCAGCATCCCTGTCTGCCACCGAGAAGTTGGGTCCCTGCACCCCGGCAGGCACAGCGCTGCCGCGGGCAATCTCCTGCTGTACATAGATCGTTTCGGGGTGGTTTTTAGCATTTTCATTGATAATGGGGGTTTTGGTTTTGTTTGGTTTTTTTAAAAGACTCTCTACTTTTGGAATGTGGTTTCTCATTTTTACAACTGCCTTTTAATTATTTGTAATATTGGTCAGTTCTGTCTTACTCTGTAAATAGCAGTGCCGGGCGTTTCCCACGGGGCCAGGGGCTGAGCTGAGGCTGGCAAGGGATTTGCAAAGGCAACGGGGAATATCTGCTTGAGGTGTGGAGGTGGCTGATTCAGCAGCGGCCCCAGCGCAGCCTCTGCCCCTGTCCTCCCCACATGCCAGTGCCCGGCCCGGGGCGAAGCCCGAGGTGCTTCGGGCAAAGCCACGCTTGCCCTTGCCCTGTCCTCCTGCTTCCTCTCGCCAGGTCGCATGAAGGGCACCTTCTGCCCCGATGACGGGTCCCCTGCCCGCCCCGTCCTGCACCCCTGTACCATGTCTGCTTGTCCTGTGATGAATAAAGGCCCTTCAACCCCTCACCCACGCCCTCAGTGCTGCCTTCCCATGCTGCGGTGGGGGGACCGTGATGCCTGTCCTGTCTGGGGAACTGGTGCTGCTGCGGAGGGGAGTGTGGGGCAGCTGGGGCACCCATGGGTGGGGAGATGCATCTAGATCCTGCCCTTCTGTCCCTGCCATCCTGTCAGCTGCCCACACACAGTGTCCCATCCTCTCCTCACCTGCCTATTTCTATCCCCAACACCACCTCCACGTGTTGACCCCAACTGTGCTACCAGGGCTCCTTGTCATTGCCCATGGGTCCTCCATGGCCTCACTGCCAGGGCTTGTCACATTATACCAGGCTCCTTTCAGCTCTGCATTGTTCTTGTGATGTTTCTCATGCCTCCCCTGTCCCATCCCATCCTGCCCAGCAGCTCACCCCAGCCTGCACACAGACCCCACATCCCCTTTCCCATCACTGCTCATGGCTTCTTGCCCTTGTGACACTCATCACCTGCAGGTCCCATCCTCCTCCAGGAACACTACATTAAACTGTCCCTCCCTGAGGTCCTCCATCACCCACCGTGACCCACCCCTCCTTTTGCTTCTCCATCATCCTTCATGTCCCATCACTTTCATCCCTGCTTTTTGATCCCTCATGTCCCATCCATCCTTCTTGTCATCCTCCATCCTCAGTCACACTCCTTTCTTCCTTCATGTGCTCTTCCATTGTCCACCATGTCCCATCCTTTATTCTGCTCTTTCATCACCCACCTAATCCAACCCAGCCCTCCTTCCTGTGCTCCTCCATCACCCACCCACCCCATTCCTCCTTCCTATGCTCCATCGTGTTCCACCTCTCCTTCTGCTGCTCCTGTTGTCCACCCATCACATCCCTCCTTCCTGTGCTGTCACCCACTGGGTTCCATCCTTCCTTTCTGTGCTCCTGCATCGGCCACCGTGTCCTGTCCCTCCTTACTGTGCTGTCACCCACTGGGTTCCATCCTTCCTTTCTGTGCTCCTGCATCGGCCACCGTGTCCTGTCCCTCCTTCCTGTGCTCCTGCATCCTCCATCATGCCCTATCCTTTCTTGTGCTCCACCATTACCCACCACTTCTCATCCCTCCCTGTTCTCCTCCACCCTCTTCACATCTCATCCCTCCTTCCACAGTGTGTTGTCATCCACTGTGTGTCATCCCTCCCTGCCATGCCATATTCCTCCATTACTCACCATGTCCTCTCCCACCCTCTTGTGCTTCTGCATCCTACCTTAGGTCCTGTCTCTCCTTATTGTTTACCTCCATCACCCACCACGCCCCATCCCTTCTTCCTGCACTGTTCCATCACCCACCACTTCCCATCCCTCCTTCCTGTGCTCCTCCATGGCCCTTCATATCCCATCTTCCTATCTTCCTGTCACACTTGCATCCCATCCCTCTCACCTGCTCCTCCTTCATCCACATCCCATTCCTTGTTATCCTCATTCACTGCCCACCATCTCCTTATGTCTTCTCTTCCTTCTCCACCTCCACTCCATCCTATCCATCCTTATCCTGCTTTGCCTCCAGTTTCTCTTTTCCTTTCATATTCCTCCTTATGTCAACATCTCACCATCCCTTCTCCTCCTTCTTCAGCTCCCACCATCACTGTCCTCCTCTACATCTTACCATCTTCTTATCCCTGCTTATCCTCCATTAGCTCCCACCATCACCCCAACCCGTTTCGATGTCCTCCACTTCTCATCATCTCCCC
>VYXH01002588.1:750437-796184 GCA_013397275.1 Burhinus bistriatus
CCGGTTCCTCCGGGGGCTGCTGGCAGGGTGCGGGGGGGAGCCGGGCTGCAGGGGGCGGCTGGGCGGCGGGGGCCGTGGGGCCGCGGCGAGACCCCCACGCGTGGGGCGGGGGAGCGTGGAGGGCTGCCCCTCTTGTTCCTTACAGCGTTGTCTTCCTTCTCCCTGGCCGTTTGTGGGTCACGGGCTCTGGCCGTTGCTTTTGCAGAATTTTGGGGTGACATTGCTAAAGAGTTTTACTGGAAGAGTCAGCACACGGGGCCCTTTCTGAAGTACAACTTTGATGTGACGAAGGGGAAGATCTTCATTGAGTGGATGAAAGGGGCGACCACCAACATCTGCTACAATCTCTTGGACAGAAATGTCAATGAGAAGAAACTTGGGGACAAGATTGCTTTTTACTGGTAAATTTCTGTTTTTATTATGGTGTAGAAGGTGTGTAAATATCCTGCTAAAGGTACCAACGGTGTTGATTTCTACTGAGGTGAATTAAAACATGGTAAAACCTGAGAGGCTTTAGCCTTTACGTAGGTACAGCGGGTGTTTGCTTTCAGTGTGTTTGAGAAGAGCTGTGCACCGGGTGAGCCTCTCTGCCCGTCCTGGGATGTACTGAAGTGGCCCAGTGTAGCAGTGGGGAGCTCCTGACTTCCAGCTCTGCCTTTGCCCTTGGACCTGCTAAGAGCAGTCAGATGGTATTGAGGCAGGTGCCGCCATTCCCTAATGAGGTGGGTAGATGAGGGTAGAGACATGGGACGAGGAACAGCTAACATCCAACAGCAAAAAGCTAATTAAACCCAGATCTCCTGCCTTTGTGTTTTGTGGGTCTGGCAAGTTTCCGCTCCTGTGGCAGAAAGGCTCTCATAAAACCTGAGCTTATATATTGATTCCTTGCACTTGAACATGTATAATAGTGATGCTTTCAGAAAGGCTGGCCTCTCTATGTTACCTTTGGGAAGAAGAGTTAACTTCCATCCCTATCTGAAGTACGTTTGGTTATTTTTGTTTTTTTACTAGAGTAGTTACTAGTGTTAAAAGCCATGTGAAACTTGAAATCTTCATACTGATGCAAAATGGGTTTCACTGGTGATGTCTGAGATCCAGAACTAATGCTCCCCTGCTGAACTAGCTCAGCTGGCACCACAGCTGTGTCCCCAAGCTGAGAACAGTGCCTTGCCCACCCGTGCATTTTGCTGTTTCCCTTCAACTAGCATGCGTTTATATTGCACCGTTATGACTGTATGTGGCAGTACAGATGCACAATTAAATGTGCCACTTCTTAGAGATGCAGTAACTTGTTGGGTTATGGTGAGTTCCTTCAGCAGAGCAGCTGGAGTCTTACTATCACTGCAATGAAAATGCCAGGTGATTTAATGATGAACAACTGTGCTGCTCTAAGTGATTTTGTGCAGCTGAAGGGTGTGTGTCATCCCCCCCAGTCGCCTGGTGTAAAGGTGTCTATGGGCTACTATGCTACAGAAAGGAACATGTTTATACCAGTGTAGTTCTGGCTGCGACTGTAAACGTGGGTTGAGACTAGAGTTTCTATCCATACATAGTGGAAAGTATTTAATTCCCTGCTAGTTAAATAAATTTTCTGTCTCACTCAGATGTAAAATGACTGCAGTTTCTGAATGAAAACTGCTTTGTAAACTCATGCAGGTAAAGGTGTGCCAGCAAACAAAGCCATTTGGCAGCCCGGTGCTGTCAGCTGTGCTGAGGTTTATGGAGGGAGTGGGTGCCTTGCTCTTCTTGCACATAAATCTTTGGGTGACAGCTAGGCAGCAGCCTGCAGCTCTAATTTGATCTTAGGGAAGATTTTTCTCATTAGTTAATCTGGCAGCCATTGTGGGGGTATTTGTGATGCTGAGCAAAACTTGGAGTGGATATCAAAATGGTGGGTGTCTTGTCAGTCATGGTATTAGCACTGCTGAAAAATAAGGTCTCTCTTCCTCCTTAGCAGACACTTTTCCCTGACTATTTTGGGATAAACTCTCCTCGTGTGGTTCTGTCACAGGTGACCTGGCACTGGGGTATCTGGAGCTGCAGCTGGGAATGTCAGTGGGAGGGGTGGAAGAGGCACGCTGAATGTGACGAGTGCGGTACTGACCCACGAACTTTTGGCACAGAGATCTTGAGGAAGCAGAGCTAGGGTTTGCGACTCATAAAATTACTGTTCTAGGAGCGTGCACATGCCGCTCTGGACACATGCTTTTCTTCAATAGCAAAATGTAATTGCTGTTTTCTTGTCCTTTTACGTTTTGCGTTTAACACTCTGTTGAATGAGCCTGCTTTCCTAAAACACTTGAGACTTGTCACACTGTATGAAAGGTCAAAAAAGAAATGAAAGCCTCCAAAAGCTAAAGAGGATTCCTCAGAAAAACTTGGATTTTTTTTTTTTAATACCTTGGCCACTTGCTTGCTTCTAAGAAAGTCTATAGCCTGCTGGATGATGCTGAGCTTATACCAAGGTATCAGTGACTGCCCAGCTCTATGAGACCTTTGAAAAATATAAGACTGTGGTCTTTGCTTTCAGAGAGGAGAAATTAGGGAAAAACTGAATAATGTTTCGAGGCATTGCTGAGTATCTTTGAAAAGAGATATGTCCTGATAAAACTCAGAGCTGCTGTGCGCTGCTGACTGTGGCTGTCTCAAGTTTTGCATGGAGTGGAAGGAGCAAGCGGTTCGGCTGGATCTGTTATGGCCAAGCCACTCTGAAGATTGCCGCACCACCAGCAGTCTAGGACTGCCCAAACTGGCTCCACTTAGAGGGCTGAAATCTCAAGCCATGTGGAATTGCTCTTTCAGCACAAAGGGATTGCTTCATGCTGCAGGATTTGTACGTAGATGACATTTACTGTCATGGTATCCTCCTCTTAGTGCTGTTAGGACTATGTAGTTCAAAATGACCATCCTGAGTCGGTAGGAAACACTTGCATTTTCCCTGTTGCCTGTTTCACTATGATATCTCTTGCTGCTTGTGCATGTTACAACTATTTCTGTTTCTGCTGCTTTTGATTCCTCTTTCTCTGTTTGGTATTGCTGATGTGGCCTAAAAAGGAACAGAAGCTTCAGGAAATGTTTCTGATAAAGCGCTGCTCTCAAAAGTGAAATCTCTTTCATAATTGCCTGGAAAGGCTGAAGTCAATAATGCTGTGGTTACTGTGCAGGTAGATACCTATGGTGGCTTTCGCAGGCGCAATGCACTGGGGCACTGAGGCTGCTGGCAGGGGACTTGAAGCAGTGCTGAGGACTTCATCTGTGGTGGGTAGCTTTAATTACAGCAGGAGCACAGTATGCCTTCACCCTGCTGTAGGCATCTCTGCGTCGCATGGACCAACCCTTAGTTCTATACTGAAGTGCCTGTTAATAATCTCATATAAACATCATCCTGGGCAGCTTGTGGAGGTAAAAATATAACCAGCTGGGGATTCAAAAAGAACAACATCTATTACAAAACGTCTCTAATTAGACCCTGGGGTGTGAAGATACCTGGATGAAACCTGTTCTTTGTGAAACCCGTGCATAGCTGAAGCACTAAGTTCTGACCTTTGTCTCTCAAACCAGTCACCCCAGCTGCAGTCCTGGTGGTGCCTGGTGGGACAAGGGGGCAGGGGCGGGAGGTAGAGTTTTGCACACTACTTTGAGCCTCCCTGTAGCCTGGGTCCATGGGTTTAACCGGGTGCTGCTGGCTTCTGCCATCTTTGGGAGAGTGTATCAATTTTCTGGTTTCTTATGTTTGCATATGAAGTAACACATCTAGAAAGGAGAAAGAAAGATAGTAAAGGCTGCCAGAGCTTACTGGAGCTTTGTTTAAACAAAAGAATAACTGCCTATGGTTCCCATTCTGAGTCTAGAACAAACATGACATGCAAAGATTAAAAAGGAGAAGGTGGGGTTTTTTTCGGTGTTTTGTGGTTTTGAGGTGGTTTTTTTTTTTAATGTAATAAAGGATTTAGGGGCTTGTAGCAGTGAGATTTCTTCCAATAAATCTTTCTGTAAGGAAACAAACAACTATAGAGTGTGTTTAAAAAAAAAAGAGAAAAAGAAAGAAAACACCCCCCCCCTCAAAAAAAAAAAAAAAGGTCCACAGCACTTCTGGAGGTTTTTATTAGAAAACTGGAAATAGTTTTTGGACAGCAGCCTTCCAGAGAGGATACAGTTTGCCAAACACCGGTTTGGTCTAAAAGTGTGCTGGGGCCAACTGGGACAAGACCACACCTCCTGGTTCCTGGGGCCCGTGCAGCGCCAGTGCACCTCAGTCTGGTGGCTGTTCCTCACCATGGAGTGCTTCATTCTGGGATGTGCCATCCCATAGTCAAAAATGAAGCCAGATGAAGCTGTGTTTCAGTTGCGTTTCTGCTGTAAAGGTCTGGACCTCTTCTGTTTGCCCAAATAATCTTCCCTTAAACTGCTGAGAATAAAGTGCTTGGTCTCCATAATCCAGACCAGCGCTGTGTTTTGTTTTAATTTTTGGATACCTTTGCAGGTATCAGTCTTCCATTACTGTCATATGCGCAGAAGCTGTGACTGAGGATGCTGGCTGTTAACATCCAGACTTTCAGAAGTGCTTAATTTTAGCCAGCTTCTACACGATCCACTCAGCTCTGTTATTCCCACTGGCTTCAGGGCTTTTGAGTGTCCTGTGCCAAACTGACTCTTCATTTCTTTGGTAACTTCCTGGATGACTTGTCAAACTTCCAGTGATGCAGCCTCTTTCAACACTGCACTGGTACTGAAAGCACATCCCTAAATCACACAATTTGTTTAAAGAACAAAAATTCACCACTGGGAAGGTTGCTTTTGAAGATATGTATTTGCAGGCGTGTGCCTGCAGGCTGCTGAGAGCCATCAAAGCTACATTGCAGGTGCTACCAAACAGCCATACCCAATGTTGCTGTTCCCCTGCTACTACTGTGGAGCGATTACTTCCACAGAGGAATCCGAGTAAGCTGTGAGAAGCGTTATGGAAAAATTACCATGTGTTTGGTTTATGCTGGCAGTACTACCCAGGCTCAGCACAGCTCCTTTCCCTGATGGGGATTCTCCATGGGAAAAGGGGTGGCCCCACTCAGCCCTGAAAATCAGAGACTTTCTGGGGTGCATCCTCAGCAATCCATGTCATCTCCCCATTGTGTGTGCTGAGAGTGGGATGATAGATTGGTGGTCTTGGCAGATATTAATTATTTTGAAAGCGTTGCTGGACAGTACAACGCTCTGCTTCTGCAAGACAGGCAGATTAGGTGCATCTCAAGTAGGTAATAAAATACTTTGAATGTACTTGTGTTTTATTAAGCTACAGATCTTGTACCCTCCTTCAAGGGCAATGATAGTTGTAGCTACACTTTCTGTGATGGAAAGCTGTCTTCTGGTGGGTTTTGTGAAATCTTCCAGCCTAGGAGGGGGTCTGCAAAACTGGCTGCATCTGCCTGAATGCTTTAGAGCAGTGTTTTTCGTATCTCCAAACAAGAACATCGCTGCTTTGCGGGGCCCTCTCTGACTCTGAGCTGCGTGGGTAGTGCAAGAGTGGGAATGGTGGGAGCATCAATAGAAACCTGGTGTTAAGGAGTAAAGGGAGTAGCTGTTGTAGCTCAGACACATCCAGGTCATGTGCTTTCCTGATTTCTTTGGTGGAATTCTTCCTCTCTCAGTTCTGGGACAGTCACCAACCAGTATGGTTAGTGCTGTGGCAGTAGTGCAAACAGCCGCTGTGTTCAGATGCTTGTATGTAAGTGCAAACTAGGACAGGAGGGACTCATAGCTTGTCCTCAGGTGTAGCTCCCTGGCTTTTCTCCATTGGTGGGTAGAGTCTCCAGCTGTGGGCTGTTTAGAGCAAGGCCATGCTGGACTCAATATTAACCAGTTTCATGTACTTACCCTGATTGTCCTACAGTGGGTTTGGTTGCAGATGAGATACAAAGACAGTGCTGCCCTAGGGCAACATGGTGACGCCTGTGTAAGGGTTTCGGGATCCTTCGCTTGGCCTGAGGGGCTGGGAAACACAGGGATCATGGTCTGAAGCTTGTTTCCAAAGGCTGTATGTGTATGTGCTGAGCCCTGGTATCTGCCAGTTTTCTCCTGTCATATCTCGAGGTTCTTCTGTCCCAAGTGTTTCTCTTAATGGCTTGCACTTGTGTGCTGCATCCTACAGCCTCTTTCTTATTAGTGAAATCTCTGAGACAGTTACTAGGTGAGCGGTTGTGCCAAAGGGATGAACTAAATATGTGAGAGCAGTGAAATACCTTCTTCAGGCAGGTACTGCCCTGTGGGCTTCCAGCGCGTGGGGGGTGCTTTCCTGGATGCTGTGAGTCAGGGTTTTGAGCACCACGTTACTCAGGCAGCTGGCAGGCATGGAATCGCTTGAAGTTATTTTTTCCTTCCGGGGGCTGACTCGGAAGCAGAGCTTGACTCATCTCTGTCAGGTACACATGCCGGTTTGCAGGGAGCTGCTGGGAAGGATAGTCATTTCAGAGATCACAAGCCCTGTTCTCGCTCTGCAGAGCCTTTTCCGTCTTAGGATGCAGGGCAGGAGCAGGAAGCCGGCTCCAGGGAGCTCTGAGCCTTGTGCTGCTGTGCTCTGCAGTGCAATGAAGGAAGGGGACAGATATTAAAGGCTGGTGACCGCTCATTCAGAAGCACCCTTGGACTTGTGCCTGGGTCTTACTGAGCTCAGACAACCTGTAAACCTGCTCCCATAGGCAGAATGGGGCTTTTCTCCCCTTTTAACAGTTCCTAAGTCAAGTCTGTAAAGAAAGTGGGCGCTTGGGCAGCATTTGTGTGGTTGCTCCGCAGCTGAGCTGTGAGGAGAGGGTTTGTGTAAGGAAGCTCTCCTGCTTAGGAACGCACACCAGCAGCAGCCTTGAATCAGGGGAGCGGATTTCATTTGGGTTGTGCTGGAGTTGTTTGCTCCCAGCCTTTTGCTCTGAAACCCTTGGTAGCTGCTACTGGCAGGGATACAGCATCCATCTATATTAATACAAGGGAATATCCAGGAAGTACTTGACCAGATAAACAAGTTGGATGTCAATAAGTGCCCAGGATTAGATGGCACGCACCCCAGAGGACTGCAGGAACTTGAATGTGAAATAGCAGAGCTGCTGGCTAGGGTGTGCTGTGTGTTATTGCAAAGGGCTGCCGTGCCAAGGACTGGGAGGTTGCCAGCCCTGCTCTGTCTGGAGGCGGCAATGGAGGGGGTCCTGGGAACCGGTAAATCCAACTTGCATCCCTAGTGGTACAGTGGAATCAGGTCACTGTGTACATAGACCAGTGCAGTTTGCTGGGAAAGGTGATGGAGCTGCTGTGAAGTGAAGTCCTGCTGGCAGACCTGCCGGAGTGCAAGGCGCATGGCACTGAGTGCACAGATACGGCTGTTTTCAGACCACCTTCATGAGGTTTCCCACAAAAGGTTGTTCAAGAAAGTAATTTAACCATGAATGGAAGAAAGGTCTTTCTGTGGAGCTGGTTTAGCCTTACCCTTTGCTTCCTCACTTTTAATGGTCACTTTTCAGGACCAGCAGCAGGTCCCCCAAGGGTCAATGTTGTAACTGAACTGCTGATGGTGGCCAGGCTTGTGTGCCCTCCGTAAGCAGCATCTCCTGTTGCTGCTCCTGGAGACAAAACACCGGACCTTGGTTCTGACCCAGCATGGTACTCTGTTCTAGTCTAAGAGGCTCTTAGCTGAGCTGCTGTGAACATCCCAGTGCTGATGTGCAGTGCTGCCATGTAAATGAGACCTGTGATGGCTTTTATGTTCTTTTTTTTTTTTTNTTCCATTTAAATGAGACCTTTTTTGGCTTTTTTTTTTTTTTTTTTTTTTTTTTTTTTTCCTTGTGCTGCTCACTGCTCTGACAGAGGGTCTGGCTCTGTTGATTCAGCACAAGGGATTTAATAATTTTTCATGAATTGCTTCTTACACCCCTATCTTAAAATGTTGGCTTATACCCTGTCCAAAGCCACCTTTCTGCATGGTTCTGGGTGTGTGGTTACACAATAACTACCTGGGGGAGTAGCAAGGGGTGTGTGTGCACAGACAATAGTTCCCAGATTTTCTCACATCTATGAAACTTGTATCACTGGCGCATATTACAGGCAACTTGATATGTTTTAAGAATAGTTTGCTTACTGTTGGGAGGGGCACCATGGTTATGCAATGATGGCATATTGTGAATATTTGCAGGAGAGTTGAAACTTGGGGTGGATAAATGCAGTTCATGGACAGAGCAGGTGGTGAACTCCTGTATGTATTCAGGACATGGAAGATCAGAGCCTTCAGTTTGCTCATCGGACTAGAAAAGCTGATTATTTTATTTTAGCTGTGTGAATGGCTTGTATGTTCTCCCCTGGCACCCTGGTATGAATGGAGCAGAAGTGGACAAGGACTCAGACTCGATGTGGATGAGACTAGCTTCGAGTAGTGGTGTTTGCAGGCGACAAAGTGATCAGGCTTTGCCAAAAGAGGTGCAAGTGGGTGCTTGTTCCAAGCATGGCATTTTTCCTGTGGGTAGTTGCATTTGTTGTACCTGGTGGGCTTTCTGTGCCCAGAGCTGTTAGGCTATGGTATTGATGGCCAGTGCTTTGACAAGACCTCTTGACTCCCACCAGTGCAATGAGCTTGCCTTTTCCTCCTGTGCCCAGCCCTGCATCAGAGCTGCTGCACACGGCTGGAGCAGGGTTTTCAGTTCTCTGTTTGCATTTCTGCACCTCATTTGTTGTAAATGTTGAAATGTGGTGTGATATGAAATCACGAGCCCTGGCAGTTCTCCATAAATTCAAAGCCCATCATTTTCACAGATGTTACCTCCCTTCTTTAGGGGAATCCCTCCAGGAAATCAGTGGCCTTCCTGGTTACTTTTTCACACCTGGGTGCCTGATAGTGAAGCATGTTTTGCATTCCCGTTGCTGCTGACCATCTTCTAAGAGATGTTCCTTGAATGAGATGACAGTCCAGCAGGTAACACCTGGCCATCATCTATAGAGGTTTCTGAGGCAAGAAGTTGAAATGTCCACCAAAAATCTGATTAAAAGTTTAATTTCTGTCCTGGTTTGAGGCCCAAACCATCACAGTTTCCTATCATGGCCTCAATGGATGAGCCTCCATTGAAATCAGCTTGCCTGGATTTCAGTGTTTCTGGAAGATCTTGAAAATTCGGCAGTATGCTCCATCCAGAGATGCAGTATTTCCCAAAATGGGACGTTTCCCAGCTGCAGGTGGCTTGTTGACTATTTTACTTACAGAATCTTTGCCCAGGATATGTTTCGTTGCCCAACTGCAAATTGTTTAAACAAGGAATCAGCTGTGTTGTGCTGGAAATAAGCTCTCCTCCTGTTGAACTGGTAAAAATAGTCTGTACTCCTCTGAAAATGTTACTTGTGGTGAACATCTAAAATGTTTCCTCTTGTGTCAAACTCTCGCGTTCTTCTACAGCGTTGTGTGAATTTGGCTCGCAGAGTTAGAAGTGCTGGCTGAGGTCAGCCAAACTCAGTGACCTACTGCATAAGTCTTGCGTATGAGCTCTGTTGCAACACTACATAATCATTTTCTTTAAATAAAACCTTACAATTTTTTTTTGCTTAAAATCCTTAAACTTTCCTCTAAATAAAATAGGTAAAAAGCTATTATTTGTCTTCATTGGCTGATCTCCTGTGTTGTAGAATACTTAAGATAGAGTTAATGTGTATCCTCTTGACTTGATGGTAACTCAATATCAAGCCAGTAGGAAAAATGGGAAGCCACAGAGGAGCAGAATTCCCCTTTCTGCTGAGCAGATACCTGCAGCTCAGAATGCCTGGTGACGCCATCACTGGGGGATTTACATGTGGTCTGTATTACTTGTAAACTGCCTTATTTTGTCAAATGTGGCAAAATAATAGTAGATTTCCCTTAAAGAGGGACTTGCTGCCTGCTGTCGATCCTATCTTCTCTAAAACTGTTACCCTTGAGTGTTCTGGAGCTCAGGTGTGAATGCAGGCTGTACTACCCCGTTGCATTGACTTTACTTGCTTGCTTACGTTGGCTGAAGAAACAGCAGCAGCAGTGTAAGCCGGGAGGTATTGGTTCCTTTAGGGATGTCTGAGCATCCCACAGTCTAGAGAAAGGGACTTCAAGTAGATTTTTATGGCATAGCCTGGCAAGTGAGTGGGAAAATTGGAAGCAATTCTGGAGGATCAATAAATAAACTAGTGATTTTGGAGCAGTGTCCACCTCCAGCTGGGCTCTGTGCTGTAGGCATCACTCAGGGTATGGTGAAGCGAACAGTGGTGGGACTGCACAAGATAAATATTATTTCTTTAAATGCCTCTCGTACTTGTTCGGGTTCTGAAAGGCTGCAAATAGAAAGTAGCTGAGAATGTATTTAAGCTAGAAGGAAGGACAGAAAGATTGATGCGTTTTTTTCCTGTGGGACACTAGCAGCAAAGCAGGGTGTTGGCTGTTTTCTTTGTAGGCTGTATTTCCATATGGCTATTTTTAAAGGTGATTAGAAGACTGATTCCCTGATCATGGAGCAGATGGTGGCCCAGTGTCCCTTTAGAAATATGCTCCATTTTAGCTGTTTTGTAAAATACAGGCACAGTAATGCCTGCATTTGAGTCAGTTGGGCCGGAGAGGATGGGTGTTGGTGGCTGGACACAGCGCGTTATGCTCTGCAGACCACAGGCTCCTGCTTTGGCACGGCACAACGCTGTTTGCTAGCCTGGTTTGGGTTTCCTTACAGCAATAGGAACCCATTCATCCCAGGTACATGATCAACTTTTAGTTGAGGCGGTTTGGCTCAGAAATGGATTTGACAATGGAACTTTGTTAGGCCCTACCTACGTGTCTGTGGGGGCACTGGAGGGAAAAATCATAGGGTGGTTTTAATGCAGGTCTTGGTTAACTGTGTGGTTTTGGAAGGTGATGCTGTTAAATTGGTAAGATTTTTCTTTTCCTTGGGATTTTCTGTTGCCAGGTTTGCTCAACAGTGTTCTCTCAGTGCTGCCAAATATTTCTGAACGTACTGGGAAAACCTTTTCACAAGCCTCTCTCAGGCTACGCTCCATCGTTGCACAACTTCTTTCTTGATCTTTGTCATGACACAATAGGATTTGAGCATGACTGCAGGGACTGTAGAGGCTGAGCTTTCTGGTAAACCTTTTACTCAGAAAACCTCTTGACATTCAAAGACCTCCTTTGGGTATTTGCTGCTATGCATTACTGTGGTGGGAGGTAGGTGTTGTTAAGCATGGACAGCAGGGCTGGGCAGTCTGTCCCGTTACTATGAAATGTTCTCATGCAGGTTTTTGCAAACCTGTTTCAGCCCCCCAGCAGACTCTGCTGGATACCCTTCTGCTTTGGGCAGTCTGTCTAGGAGCATTTTCATATTGAACAATCCATGCAAATACAAGCATTTTTTTCCGATGAAACGGTGTAATGGTGTCTTTTTCTGATTATCTCACACAGCTGGTCTTTCCAAACTTCACATTTCAACGTAATCTGTTTTGTCAAGGACAGATTTTAAAGGGCTCTCTCTACTCGAGTGCCGTTCCAGTGTCAGATGGGATAAGCAAGGCTGGGGGTGGAGGGAGAAATAGTATTTCTTTCAGTTTTGGTGGCTGTTGTTCCCAAACTACCAAGCTGTCTCCAGGCAGACCCTTCTTCAGGCTGCAGGTTTCCCAGGTCTCCTAAGAACAGCCAAGGCCAAATGGCAGCAGGAGGTTTGTGAGGAGCTGATAGCTGTGGTGGCTGAGCACGCAGCCCATGCATGCTAGCGCAGCCGTTGGAGGGGCCCAGGGCTCTCGCTGCCCATGCGGCGTGCACGTGAGCCCATTCCCCAGATGGCAGGAGCTTGGCCCGGCCAAGCTCTGCTTGGCATTTCAGCTGCTCTAATTCTGGACACAGGGCGGATTGGGAAGCCATGAGCCCGTCTGGCTGCCCCCAGCGACCTTGCACGTGAGGAGGTGCCACCGTGCAGGAGCTTGTGGTCTTCCTTTGCCCCTCATACTGGGCTCTGGGGACAGGCTGCTGGTGGAGCAGGAGCTGGAGAACTTGTCTCCCATGCACAGAACTTGCATCCCATGTCTTTCATGCATCAGCTTGGTCCCATGCTTGGGAGGGATTTTGGGGTCAGAGCCTGTTTTAGTTTAGAAGGCACCAGAGGTGTTTTAGGGCAGGCATTTGTACAGTCCCTGTCTCTGCTCTATTGGAGGCTTTCTGCGGTTCCACACTGTGCAAATTCTTCCTGTGATGTTGCATCATCTGGGAAAGGGTTCTTTCCCTCTTCCGACCTCTTTTTCAAACTGGGAATCTGTATTTTCTTAAGGGTGCTTTCCAGTAGCTAAAATGCAGAGCCTTTTTTCTGCATTAAGCAAAACTGCTCTGTGGGCTAACATCACCTCTCTGCCAGTCAGGGAATGAAACCTGGTGGCTTTGAGGTGGTTTGCTTCGCTCTGAAAGCTTACCTTCCCAGTGCCCCACACCCTAGCTGTGCTTGGTAACTTGGGGTTAATGCTTTTACTTGAGGGTGATATGGTCACAGGAGCTTAGAGGAGAAACTTAAATGATCTTCAGCCCCTTTAGTCCTCAGTGGGAGAAATTACAGGCTTTGGCTTTGTGCCCTAGTTTGCTTTGGTCTGTGATTTTTTTGGTTTCTGACTGTCTGTGGATCTGCAGATGGTCTGGCAGATCTTGAAAACCTGTAACACTTCACTTGCTCAGCTTTATTTCATCATTTTCTCCTGTACACTGGTTTCTCTTAGTGGTGTTATAACCCTTGTAAACCACAATTATCATCGGCAATTACCTTGAAAACCATAATTCCCACTGATGCAACCTGTGCTTCCTGCTGTTCTGTGCAAATGCTGAGGCAGCATTGCACAAGGAAGCTGTATTCAACCGTTACTCAAACAGGTTATGCAAATAATTTTTATTTAGAAATGGTGAAAGAGAGAAACCAAACAGCATGGCTGATTTGTTTTCGGATCAGCTTTGCTTGGTCCTTTCGGGTGCTCTGGGAAGTGTGCATCCCCTTGGCCACAGAGCTGTAGCAGGTTAAGAAGTTACCGCCCCTCCCTGCTGCTTGTTACCCTGCAGCTGAGATGCACTTAGCTTGCTTGGATGGGCAACATAAGGCTCACTTGGTTATGTGATGAGTGATTGAAGCAGACCAGTGCTTTGGAAAGTCCTGTAGTCAGCCCTGATGCTTGGCAGAGCACAGTAACTTCTCAACCTGCTTTGGTGCAGGATCAGGAGTGCATCTGGCCACAGCTACCCTCTCCCACAGTGCTGCTCTGCATCCTTGACTGGTCCACAGGGAACTTGATGCTTGAGTTAATGTGGCTCGAAAGAAACGCTTGCATGCTCCTACAAACCACTTTCCCTACTGCACAATGTACGTACAACACCAAATCTTTTGCTAGCCTACATGGTCACTCTTACAGGGAAGCTTAACCTTGATTTAGCTACATGGGCACCAGGTGGAATAGGTGTGCAGCTCTGCATCTCCAAGGTCAAACTTCCAGCTGAGCAGGCAGTCGGTCTGTGAGCCTCCTGTAAGCGTGGTTGTGCCACGGAGGTGACAAGTGTTGAGGTTTCCCATCTGAAGTTTTCTTCTTCCCCTGCCCAGCGTGGCTTCTCCATGTGATTATTTCGTGCCAAGACACTGGTAGGACCACCAGAGGCATGGGCCGTGGAGCTTGTGTGCATCACGGTGCCTGTTCAGAAGGAGAGAGCTTGTTACTTTAACTGCTGGCAGAAGAGAGCAGTATGGTAAGTGCTCTGCAGAGCCTATGCTTCCTCTAATACATTGACAGGGACCTATTTTGTGCAGAGCTTGGCACTACCGTCTTGCACACTGCTGTGGTGATGGTCTCTGATGCCCTTGGGCTATCTGGTCCTGGCAATGAATGGCTGCAGGCAGCTAGAAAGCCATCATCTTTGTGTGAAACCTGACTTTTTCAACAAAGCACCGATTTCCCGGAGAAAGCCTTCCTCAGAAGGTCCCCAGTTGTGCATCTGCATGTTTAGTTTAAAGGACTTGCATTTACTTAGTCAATGGGTGGTTCAGCTGAGACCATATGGCCAAAAAATGCCTTTCTCCAGCTAAGTGTGCACACAACATGCAGTATGTAAAACACGGGCTTCTCAAGTGCTAAAAAACTCAAATACATTCCTGCTGTGACCCAGATGATACTGTAAAATTTTGGATTACTAGTTGCTAAATGCAGGACTCAGTTTGAGGGAGATGAGAAAAACGTCAGGCTCAAACTGTGTTTTGCCATGTATTTCGTCTAACAGTGTATCTGGGAAGTCTGGGGAGCTGAAAATCGTTTTTTCCTTTCAGAAGATGGCTTGCTGTTAAATCAAAGATCGCACGCTAGCAATTGCAGCAGTGCTGCAGCCAACTATTTTCATCACCCGTTCTTAAAAGAAAAAGATACATGTGAGGGATGTTGGATTCTGCAGGGCTTGGGCTGCATGCTGTAGGTATGGAGGTGAGCACTGTGGTAATATTTTAAGAAGCATGATTTTTTAAAATTGTATTTCTTTTTCAATTTAATTTGGACAAGTGAGTCCATGTGAGAGGCTCAGGACTCACAGCTTTTGCTTTTATCTGCTGGGTGCTGAAGGGAAGATGCCACTCACAGAACTTTGCTGCCAGGAATTTACAGGCTCGCTTTTGACGCACAGAGTACTTGGTAGCTTGTGAGTGGGCATTCCTTTAAATGTGCCATCTAAAATACATAATTCTCTTGGCTTTTGTGCCACAGAAGAGGACAGAGCAATCTCTGAGTGCTGCGGTAGCCTGCTGAGTGTAGCTGTGGGCACTCCAGACTATTTTCAGACACAGGGAGCAATTTGCCTGCTCTTGAGAGACTGCTCAGAGGCCTTTGCTGGAGATGCAGTGAGAGGAGGGGTCTTGTCCTGTAGAAATGTGGATGTAACTCATTTCCCATTAAGCACAAGATCATCTTAAAATCTGAAGCCTGAGGTTTCCCTTGCTGATGCTTGTAGAGCTCTTTTGCAGTCAAATGAATGAATGGAAAGGACTTTGAAAGCCTTTTGAAAATCCTTGCAAAAGTTTAAATTTCTCTTTGACTTTGTTCTGCGTTTCTCCTGCGGTGCCCCATGTGTGCTGGCTTTGAGGACAAGCCTGGGTGCATTCCCTGCCCTGAAATTCCCTCCCAAACCCTGGTGAAGAGGAGGACCTGGTGTATTTGAGATGCAGTTTTTGTGTGTGGGGAGAGCAGGGATGTCTGAGCAGTGCCTCGCACCCGGGTGGCTCAGGGCAGGTCCCTGTCCCTCGCAGGTCCCACGTGTGGGAGGCAGTGTAGCTCTGTCTGGAGAGGGTACACAGGGCTGCTCGCCCCAGAAGCTGCACTTCGGTGTGGCCTGGCTGCTCTCTCCCCTCGGCTGCTGGGCAAGTGTACGGTGCTCAGTGCAGCCTTTTTACATAGGCTCTGTCTTCATCCCACCATCAACCCATCTTGCAGCAGCAGAGAGCGCCCCAGCCTGAAGCAAATCAGTGCCTGCAGAGACCTGTTTGCAGAGCAGGGCACGGCCAGGCTCTGTTGCAATCTATTGAGGAGACATGTTAGAAATGCACCCTGTGAAGGCTCAAGGTAAGGAGCTGAGCCTTCCCAGAGCACTAGATTGCAGGGCTTGTGTTGGAGGACTCCCAGGTTTTGCATGCAAAGCAGAGCCTTCCTCTCCCTTCTGAGGTAGGTATTACACCACCGAGTTGATGGCACCGGGAACCAACGTGGTTTCTGCTGTGTCCTTGGCAAAGTCTGGCACCAGCCAAAACAGCACTGCACCTACAGCGCCCAGCCTGAGCCCCCAAATAGCACACGTGGCTGCGGGCTGCCTGCCTGCCTACCTGCCTTACATGGGAAGCCTTCCAGATGGGACAGGCTGTGCTAGTCTTTCCTCCTAACGTTTTTCTCTCTTAGTAAAGGTTGTAATTAGATCCTATGCTGCAGCAGATGTCCCTCCTATCTGCCTTGTTCTGCAGGTTTACACTGTGCTGGGGGCTGCACAGGGCCTGCCCGCAGAACCCAGCAGACTCCGGTGCAGAGATCTTCAGGTGAGGGATTAGTAGGCTGGGATGCTCCAGCTTGCATTTAGAAGCACTATAATTGTCTTTAAGAGGTATTTTGTAGCAAGGCTCGTTGCTGAGGGGCAGAGCTGCACAGGCAGTGGTGCTGCACGTCTGGACCCAAGCAGGTTTGCACAGTGCTAGCGTAGGTGTTGCCACACCTGCAGTGTAGATGCACCAAGGAAAACCTCTACGTGGTGACGGGAGGCACTCAGCGTGCAACCAGATGTGACAGAAGTAGATGCTCTTTCTTTGAGCCAGATCAGTTACAGCTGCTCAGTCCAGCACTGAAATCAGCTCTGGGATCTTTGGCCCTCAAGTAGTAAAATCGAAAGGAAATCCTGTGATTTCCTGGTTTCTCTTTAGGAGCTGAGACCCCATCTAATAGTTTCACATGTCATTTAGCTCAAGGTGATGCTCTTAGTTATGACAGGGAAAGGAAAGGAAGCTGCTCAGATTCCAGAGCTGAGCCGCTTGCCCCGAGCGCTGGTTCTCATTCCCATGCTTTTCTTTCTCTTGGCGTTCTTGTTTCTCTCCTGTCTATACTTACAAGGAGCCAAACTTGCATACAGGATCAAGCAGGGAATCCCCTTTTGGGAGCCTCTGGTGGGAAGATACACTGCCCTGTGCGCATCACTGTGGGTATTGATGGACCTGATTGCTGCAGAGCGCCGTGGAAGTCAGAAATATAACTAGGTATCAAGAGGGATAAATCAAGCTGGAAAGCAGCAGAACCATGAGTAGCTTTTGAATGGGATGATCCAAGTGTAACCCCCTGTTCTGACACCCCTGACCTACACGGGTCAGGAAGCACAGAGCTTGTATCAGTGGGGCTCTCCCAACTCTTACGCTGTTTCCACCAGGACTGCATCTGCCGTCGGAGCACGTGACTGCTGTTGTGCTGACATGGAATGGCCTTTCCTGGGGAATTCCATGGGAAATGAGGGTGTTTCTTTATGCATTTCTGCATCACAGCAGCCCTCCTTCTGTTTGTGTTGCTGGGGGAAGGGGGAGCAGTGGTTAGTTTTAGCTAGAATTCAGTACATATTTTTTGCATGCTCTGGACTGTTTGAGATGTTAAAGAAGTGAGGTTTCTGTTCCCAAGTTAGACAGAGCCTGGCTGCAGTCCTAAGGGAGGACACAGCATGGAGGTGCTTCCTGGCTTCTCCCCAGCACCGGTGTTGTTTTTCGTTTGGCTGCACATACTCAATGGGACACTTTTCCAGGGGGACTATCAGCTGAGAGCGATAGTCCTATTCTTTCATGGATCACAAATGTTTCTGTGCTGGCTGCCTTGGGGAGAGACCTGGGAAAGTGTCTCCCTCCTTCCGGCGTGTGGGAGACTGGTGCTGTGCTGAGTGTGAAGTCATTTCAAATTCTTCGTTAATCTCCTGATCTGTTGGGAGTGCTAGCTCATTTGCAAGGCTGAAGTGTTGTTTCACATTAAAATTAGCTGGTTTTTACTTAGGTAGCAAACTGTTTTCCCTGGGGGTGTGACATTCTTGTTCCATCTCTGGGTGTAGCTTTTTGCTTTTCTTCACATCGGTGTGTCTAATGGCAAGGTCCCACTGAACTGCAGGAGCCCAGAGCTGGTTCATAGAGGACCACAGAGAGAATAACGCAGAGCAAGCATGGCACTGAACAAGTATACGTGGGTATATTTATATGTGACCTTGGAAAATAAGACAGCCCTTGGCATCCCATCCCGGTCCATCAGATGGTAGGTATTTAAGGGTTGGGTGTAGATGCATGATGACATTGGCCAATGTTTCACACAGACATGTCTGCAGGCTTAAGTGCATGTGAGCGAGGGTGCCACGCCATAAACCGTGGCTTGCTCTTGAGCCTCTGTGCTTTGGTGCTGTTGGACCCGTCTTGCTTCTCTCCACTCTGAAAGTACCATGTATTTCCACTGCATGCATTCGGTTGCTTTCAGATGTAGTGATCTACACAGGGGACTTTGGACTAAATTTTCCTACTAGTGGAGAACTTCAGTCCAGGATTGGATTTCTGGGCTTTGGTTACTTTGTGCTCAGAAGGGCAGGTGAGGACGTTTGTTTTCCAGAGCAGTAAGTACCTCTGAATTTGCAGTGTCACTGTTACTTTGTAATGCTTGTACTGTAACAAATATTACCTTACTTTTCCAGGGAAGGGAATGAACCTGGAGATTCTGCGAAAATCACATACAGCGAGTTGCTGCACAAAGTCTGTCAGTTTGCCAATGTCCTCCGCAGCCAAGGTACGCAGCTGAAGCAATAGTAGCATTGGATACTGGGAAGGGTTTTGGAGATTGGGTTCATTTTTTGCGTGGTTGCACTCTGTTGAGTAACTGTGCAAAATGCTTCACTTCTCTGTCTGCTTCCACAGTTGTAAAGCATGGTGAATGCAGATTTGCTCTGCAGCAAACTTTTGGAGATTCGTCTCTGGCTGTGTCTGTGAAAGCTAATCAATGCTTGTCACGTCAGCTGTACAAGGAAGAAATCTGTGTTCAAAACTTCCTGCTCTGGGGTTTTCCAGTAGCAGTGATCAGTGGTTAAATTTCTGCCTCCTTCTACGGCTGTGTCTGATGAGAACATGAAGTGTTCATTGCAGTCATCTTACAAGAGCCATAGGGCTTGAAAGGCAAAAACCAAGGCTGGCTCAGCTCTAACTCCAGCTGAAATTTTATTGTGTGCATATGAACGTTGATTTTTAAAAGCATTAATTTCTTTCTATATCCTGTTCTTTTGCCATGCGATGTGTTCATTTTGACAAACACCATGTTTATTTTCCCTCGCCAGGCGTGAAAAAAGGAGACCGAATTTCCATCTACATGCCAATGATCCTGGAGCTGGTTGTAGCCATGCTCGCCTGTGCCAGGATTGGAGCTCTGCACTCCATTGTGGTAGGAACAAGCTCTTTGCATTGCTTTTGGTTCTGAGCTATTGGGAGGGAGCAGCTCTTGGTTTTGGGAGAGTGAAGGGGAGGAGCTGGAAAGATGGGTGCTGACTGTGAGATGAATGGAAACTAAATTAAGGTGCTATTTCCTAGCCCTCTTCTGTGTTAACTGTAGAATGAGCTCCTTTAGCTCTCTCCATCGGTGTGTGGTGGTATTGTTTACCAATGGGTGAACTGCACAGTTGCTGCGAGGTTTTTTTGTGTTGTGGGGTTTTTTGTGTCCTTGCTGAGTTGGTTGTGTGATCTCTGTCAGTTTGCAGGTTTCTCGGCAGACTCTCTCTGTGAGCGGATTCTTGACTGCGGTTGTTCTCTCCTCATCACAGCAGGTAAAACATGCTTCTGTGCCCCCGAGCTATTACTGTTGCCTGTCTGGAAGGTCTTTATTTTAAAAGCCAAATGCACTTGGAATTGGAAGAGGAAGGGGCAGTACTTCAGCTGAGCTGCCGCAAGGCGGATGCACTGCTTGTAGCTGTGCTTGAGTACTGTTTTCCACTTTGAACGTACAGTGAAGCATCTAAGCAGCCCGCCCACTTTGTCCTGTAAAGCATGATGTCACCAGCTGCTAATAACATGTTTCCAAACGCTTCTCATCCATGTTCCTCTTCAAAGTCAGCCAGATGTTTGCAAGATGTATCATTTATGAGACAGTCCCAATATAAGAATTCCCTCCCTTCCCAATTTCAAGGAAGTTTCTGTTGCAGCTATTGCCTTGTAAAGCAATGGATCAAAAGAGGGGTAGTGTGTGCACGTAAGCCCACTGCATTCTCCCAACAGTTTTTCCAATAGTGAAATAAATAGTGCTTTTATTAATAGATCCACAGTATGGAAAGGACCCACTAAACTTTGCAATCTATGTTCTGACCGCGTTGGATTATTCCCCACAGAATATTCCCAAGAGACTTGTCAGGTCAAATTGGAACCTCTCCCAGGAAGGAATTTCACCATTTCTCTTGGCATCGGTTTCTCTAGGCTAAAAGGGCATATTAGGAAACCTTTCCCATCAGCTGCCTGCTTTCCCTCCACTCTGCTCTGCCCTCCTGAAACTGCTTGCTGCTTCGAGCTGTCCCAGGCTGCCTTGGCTGCGAAGCCCCTCTAATGTTTTCCTTACCATTTTGCAGATGCCTTTTATCGAGGGGACAAGCTGATCAACTTGAAGCAGATTGCAGATGAAGCCCTCCAGAAATGTAAAGACAAGTAAGTTTGGATTCTCTTGTAAGAAGGGCCTTGCTGCCGGAATCTGCTCCTGTGCAAATGGAAACGGAAGTTTTCATAGGTGGGCAGACTCTGCAGCAGGTCAGACATGAGCTGTACTACATTCATGAGCATTTCAGAAGTAATACATGCTTTGACTCACTTGTCTTAAAAATATTTTCTTTTAACTTTCCTCTTGTCTGTTCTGACCTGAAGGCCCAGATATCGAATGGGAGGATTTGCTGGAGACAGACTGATCCACTGTCGTTATGGTCCATGGCAGATCTCCCAGTTCTGCAGCAGAAGCTCTTGGAGTGGGAGGGAATAGTGCACTGCCTTACCAGTTGTGAACAGCTGGACACAGTGCTGTGGGGCACGTCAAGATGAGGCTTAAGTCTTGCTCCAAAGCCACTAATTCAATAATAATGAAATAAACCAGAAATTATTCAAATTTGGGAAATGGCTGTGTAAAAAGGAACAGGTGCTCCAGTAGACATGCACTCACATGTGCACAGGATCAGGGCCTGACTGCGCACAAGTATACAGTGAAGCTGCTTTATTTTTTTAAGCATCTTCACTGAGATACTGTAAACCATAAAGAGATAGACAGATCTATCATCAGATTTTACAGAAAGGGAAATAATCATGATGAAATGACTTTGCCAAGCTTATAGACACAATGTCTGCATAGCTTGTATGAGGCTGAATGTGGTCTTTTAAGTTAGACCAAACATGAAAGTTTAGGGCAGATAGTCTGCATGTTAGAAATTCAAACTCTTTAAAAGCATTTAAAACTCCAAAACTTGAAAACATAAGTTTATATGTCTGTAAAAATAGGTACTTGAGAGGACAGAAGTGATTCTGAAGTTGGGAGTGATGGAGGCAGTGTATTGGTACCCTGACAGGGCCGAAGGGGGATAAGATCATTTTGTCTGCATTATAGATAGGCTGTGTTGGCTCTCATGAGGGGACAAACACCCGCTCTTTTCCTTGATGTATAATCTGGCTTTGAAAGCCTTTCCTCTTTCTGAATCAGTCAGTCAGTTATGCCTAGGGATGGGAGCAGTCACCTAACATCTCCTGGGTGCTGTGGGAGGTCTTGGTTCGTGGTCACAGGTAGGCAAATTTGGGATTTGTAAGGAATGTCCCCAGCAGTGACCTGTGAGACATGCTTCTGGGATCCCGGCTTCCTCCATAGGAGTCGCACCTGATAAATCCCCAGTAAGCTGTGCTCAGACCTTTCCTATTCTCTGAGCTCTCCTCCTGTGGCTGGTGTCCCTTGGCAATTCATGGTGTGCCTGGAGTTTGCGTGGTGACGTATGCTCTAGCTCAACAAAAGCAGCTCAGGGCCCCTGCTCTGCCTCCAGTGCTGCCTGTAAAGCCCATGAAGGGCAGGCTTAGCCCCTGCCTGGACAGCCGGATCTGACAGCTCCTGCCTTTTACAGGGGCTCCCCTTTGAAAAAATGCATCGTGGTGAAGCACCTTGGGCGGGAAGAGATAGCGGTGGATGGGACATGCAGCAAGTCTCCTCCTCTCAAAAGGCTGTGCCAGGATGTACAGGTATGTTCCTGGGGGGATGACAGCGGGAATTTTATTGTTATGCAGCAAATCAATCAGTGCAAAACCACTGCAGTGCTTCCCTGGGTGCTCCTGTTCTCTGACTTCCGTTCCAACTTTCTCCCCTCCTTGCTGTTGTTGCATTGTGAGTGGTCTGAAAAAGGGTTCCTTTGCCTTACCAAGAGCCTTTCCTTGCTGCTTTCTTTAACACCATCACTAGCTTCCAGCCCGCAGGACCCCTGAGAGCACAGTGGGGTAAGTCTTCCAAAGCCACTAGGACAAGATACCTGTTTTCCTCTGCCCAGTGAAGGCCTTCTCCTTACTAACCCTGTGTCTATCTCCCCTTTTGTGTAAGGGGCAATGCCTTCCTGCACTGTAGCTGTGACAGTGGAAGCAGGAGAGGAAAAGCAGGATATTTGTGCTTGTGGCATGGGTTCAACACAGTCCCACAACATGACAACAATTATACGCTGAGGACAGTGCAGTCTCTGTGTAGCTGGCACAGGAACTGTGTCAGCTGTTGAGATTGGGGCTTTTCCTTGCAACTGAAACCAGATGAAAGGATGTGGGCCAGAGGCATGTGACAAAATGGGGGGGAAAGGTGTCATGGAGCCATGGCTGCCAGCTGAGCTCCTGAGGCTGGGGTGCAGTCGTGCTGCACCTGGCAGCTACCTGGTGCCTTCATGCGCTTAAAAGGCAGGTTGCTTTCAACTACCTAACGGTCTTGCAATGGTGTCTTCTGTCCCTTATACGTATGGTGATTATTTGCATTGGCACCCAGGCTGGTGCTTGCTCAGAAATGGGTTGTATTTGGGGAGTGCATCTGACTGAGCTCTGCTTTCAAAAGGGGATGATCCATGCGCATCCCTGGAACAAGAAGTCTGGCAGATTCTGTATCTTTGAGTTAATTTTCCTTGTTCAGCTGTTAATTTTTTTGGGGTGTTACTCGGTGTTTGCCAGCCTGGCCATGTTGCATTAGCTTCCTCTGCCCTGTCTTTTGTGAGGGCTGGGTAGCTGCAAAGGGGTGGGAAAACTGGAGCAGGCCAGCCTTTCTGTGTGAGGTTTTCCGGGTCGGGAGACTACAGAGAAGCCTGTCCCTGAGCTGGTTGCTGCTGGTGAGGTGAGGTTCTTGTGCAAAAGAGGAGGAGGAGGCTGGAGGGGCTCTCTTACCCTTTGGCTCTTGCTACTCTACTTGTTCAGACACTTTATTAAAGATCGTTTTCCCTTGTGAGTGCATCTTTACCATGCATTGACTTGTGTAACGCTATTGGACAGTCTGTGGGCTGTGTGTCGGCTCTGTGCTTCTATAGCCAGCTGGCCGTGCACGGGGGGGTGGCCTCTGCGACCTGCCATGGAGACAGTGGGTACCCAGGGAAGGCGATGGAAATGGGCAGGCATTTGCTCAGAGGGCATCTCCTGGCCTGGCCCCAGATCCGAGTGTTCTCCAGCGTGCTGGGATGGTTTCCCAGCATCCAGGCCTGTGGGCTTCCAGCTCCTTGCCTGCAAAGCCCAGTGTGGATCCTCCGCTTCTCGACTTTCACACCCTCTTTGTGGATTTTTAACAGGAAAAAAAGAATGAGAGCTCACAGAGACTCCATCCCAAGGTATTTACACACGTCACTGCCTTCCTCCTCATGGCACCTCCCCTCTGCTTCCCTCTCCAGTGCTCCACCTTCCTAACCGCTCCAACTGCACGGCCACACGTGCCTTCCTAACCGGGTTACCAGCAGTTGCATGTTAGCAATAGATATCACTTGCCGCTTGGCCGGAGCTGCCCACAGTTTTGAGGTGAATGCAGTGCCACCAACTTTGCTGCTGGAAACAAATCCACATCCGTAAAAACCCCTGAGTGCACGTCAGCGCACTGACGAGGGGAAATGCGGAACCACTGGGATGCGCTGCCAGTGGTCAGATGATGGTTCATCTCTCTTCCTTTTAAAAGCAGCTCTTGCAACGCACTTCCTTTTGTGGTGAGGCTGGCAGGGATTGCCTGCAGCTTCCTGGCTGCGGCGATGTGCCACAGGCAGCAAAACTGGAGCTCCAGACCCAATATGTGGACTCTGCCTGCCCCATTCAAGGAGCCGTGGCTTCAGGACCCCATGAGCTGCCTGGCTTCGGGGGCCGCGTGCCATGCCATGGGTCTGACCTCCTCCATAGGACAGTGGAAGTTGGGTGGTAAAATGGAGGGATCCTTGAAGGAGGGATGCAAGAAAGCGACCGTTGGATGGGTTGGTGGGATGTGGTGGCCTTTGTTGATGTGGTGCCTTGCTGGGAGCTTGCTGGTCGCACAGACTTGTGGAAATTGCTTTCCCAGGTAAAGCCAGGAGCCCTGGGAATCTGTGAAAGCTTTTGAAGTGGACTGTCTTGCTGGGCTGTCAAGCAGCTAGTGTCCCCTGCACCACATTTGTAGGAGCTGTGTGCTGGGCCGTGGGGTCCTGGTGCCTCCAAATGGCACAATGAACACCTTTAAGGCCACAGAGACTCACTGTGTGGCCCCATGACTGCTCTCTGTGCCTCCAGACACCCCAGCTGAGGGAGCTGTGGGAGTCTGCCCAGGCTGTGCCTGCCCAGTGGGCCCTGGCTCTGCAAGGAGGAGATGTGCCTCAGCTGGGAGCTGCCAGGCTCTGGGTCCGTGTGCCTGGCCTTGCAGAGATGTGGAAATGGGAGGTCTGCGCTTAGGCCGGAGAGCTTTGCCTGCTCAGCTGCTCCCAATCTGCTCTGAGGGAAGGCAAAAAGGTCAGGTGGAGTTAGGTCTTGCACTGAACCGTGCCATCCCAGAGAGGCAGCCAGCCAGCACAACTCTCAGGGTGACCTCTGCCCATCAGCCACAAGCGATGGTGGCTCTGTTACGGCTCTGGCATCCTCAAGCAGCTCCTTCAGGTGGGCAGTGCTGGGTGGTTCCCCGTTGGAGCAGTCACTTCTTACTGGGGTGATTACCTTAAAATCCAGATGACAGATTTTTTCGGTTCTGCAGGGCCAAGCAGTGTGAGCCCAACATATTCCTGTTTGTCTCGGGCCACGTTGCCATAGGAGTCCCTGCGATGTGTGCAGGACCGGTGGGTGTGTGGCTGTGCTGAGTGAGGCTTGCTGCTTTTCTGTTCGACTGCAGCTCGGGGCAGCCCAGGACGGCAGGAGGAGCCTGTTTGCTGCGAAAGCGCAGAGCAGCTGCTGCTGCAGCCCCTCTCCTAGCTGCTGCCGCTGCGAGGGATTTATCAGCGTTACCGGTGGTTTGGACAATCTGCTTCAGGTCTTGCAGCCAGACCATGTTTAAAGGTTTTCTTTGTGGCTGTGGGCTGAGAAAAGGAGCTTCTGGGGTGAGAGCTGCAGCTCCGGTGCATGGTTTGCAGCAAACAGCTCTGGGGCAGAAGCTATGCTTTGATCTGCCTCAGTGGTCTGTGACGGGGGTGAGGCTGGGCCTGCACCCCCTGTACCCCCCTCTCTTGCTTTTGGGCTGGCCTGTTTCTAATTTTCTGCTTTTCTCAGACTCCCTGGAACCCAGCCACGGACATGTGGTGGCATGAGCTGATGAGCAGTGCCAGCACAGAGTGTGAGCCGGAGTGGTGTGACTCAGAGGACGAACTCTTCATCCTCTACACAAGCGGCTCAACTGGGAAACCCAAGGTATGCTTCCCGGCTCACCGCCCATGGGGCTGGGCTGAACCTCAGATATGGGAACCAATGAGGGTTGTGCTGGGAGGCCCCAGGAAGAAGAGGAGCCTTGGAGGCCTTGGGAAAGGGGCTGTACTGCTGCTTCCTGCTCAGCTGCTGTTTGAGCTCGGTGGACCGGTGATGCTCAGCTTGGCCTGGGAGGGTGAGGGCTCTGGTGGGAACTTGCCCTCACAGTTGCATGCCTTCTCCTCATAGGGTGTGCTGCACACGGTGGGTGGATACATGCTTTTTGCTGCCACCTCATTTAAATATGTGTTTGATTACCAACCTGAGGATGTCTACTGGTGCACAGCCGACATTGGATGGATAACGGGCCATTCCTACCTCACTTACGGACCCTTGGCAAATGGGGCAACTAGTGTGTTAGTAAGTGCTGGCTGGCAGCTGGGTGCTTTTACTCCAAGAAGGCAGAGATTGTGGTGCTAAGCTGCATCCCTGCATTGTTCTGTGATGCATGCAGTGCCCTGGGCTCTGTGAGGAAGGGTGGTGATCCCCAAGGAGGGCATGTGTGACTGCTTGCTGGCAGACAGGGGGCTAGTTTGTGTGTGGCTTTTGGGTGGTTAATTTTTCAAATGCTCCCCTGTTTCTTTCCCTTAGAAGTACAAGCCTTGTGTACTGGAGAAGCCAGGGCTGCTGCGGGGTAATGTGAAAGGTGGATCAGGAGCAGGGAGTGATGTTTTCACTGCTGGTGCTGGTTTGACAACCTGCATTTAACTCTCATGCCGGTATCTCCCTTGGCGGTGTACGGCTGTAACTTGTATACAGATCAGGGAGCCAGAGGCCCATGCCCAAGACTGCCTGGGGAAATGCAAGGAGAAAAATCATTCACACTGGGGGAGTCCTTTTTGGGGTTCTTGGTACTTTTGGTGTTGGTTCTGTCACTGTGTTTGGGCCTCTCACCCTGTACCATGTGGGCAGGGTCATTTGGGCTCATCGGACTGTGTCACTGGTAGCCACCCAAGTGCCTGTGCTGCTAGGGTGTTTTGGGGGATATTTGCTAGGACACCTGGGGTGGGGTGATGCCAAATCCACCCCAAGGAAAAAGTAAGAGAGATCCTTGGACTGGGCCGATTTCACTGTGTGGTGCCCCTGGCATTCCTATAAGGGCATGCTAGGGTGCAACTGCTGTTCCGTGTTGCTCTCAGCTCCTCCTGCTTGGGAAGGTGCTGCAGGTCGGTACCAGTAAGCAACAGCTGTGTCACTGCCCTGTCTCCTGCTCAGTTTGAAGGTGTCCCCACCTACCCGGATGTCGGGCGAATGTGGAGCATTGTTGACAAGTACAAGGTGACCAAGTTCTACACAGCACCCACAGCCATCCGGCTGCTGATGAAGCACGGGGAGGAGCCCGTCAAAAAGTGAGTGCCAGACCACAGTGGCATGGAGGCTGCCGGCTCTGGCACAGCCAGAGGCTCCTAATGGGGGACCACGGGCTCAGCTTCTCTGAGCAGCAGCTTCCCCAGCGTATTTTCTGAACAAACCAGGATCTTCTGCCTTCTATGCAGCGATATGCAGGCCATGTTTTTGTGCTCCCAGCACTAACTTCATTATGGCACTTCTGAGCAGGTCTTCATCTTCTACTGTAAGCTGCAGCTAAGCTCAGAGTTTGCAGGTTCTCCCTGCTCCTGACCCAAAGCTCACAGAGGTGTGCTGGCCAGAGAGCCCCTCTGCTCCTTGGCCCAAGGAAGGGAAGGAGCAGAGCCAAGTGGGAGCTTGGAGCAGGACACACCAAAATCACCGAGGTCTCCTTTCTTCCCCTGTGGAAGAGGGCTGAGAAGGGTCTTGAACCATGCCTGGAAGCCCCAGAGGTTCCTGCAGGCTCTGCTGTGCAGCAGGCTCACAGCTGCTGCTCCTCTCTGTGGCCTGCTGAGCCCCTGCCACCCTGCTCCTCTCTGCAGGCACAGCAGGAAGTCTCTGAAGGTGCTGGGGAGCGTCGGCGAGCCCATCAACCCTGAAGCCTGGCTGTGGTATTACCATGTGGTGGGAGAAGAGAGGTGTCCCATTGTGGACACATTCTGGCAGACAGAGACAGTGAGTCCTTGCCTGGGTGTCCCTGGGACATCTCTTTCCCTTCTGCTCCCTGCAGGGTGTCTTTGCAGCTTTGCTGTAGCGTTTCTTTGGTTCTATGTGGACTTGTGGTTTTGCTTGCCCGCAATATTGGTGTGGCCTGCAAGTGTTGGTTCCCCTTCTCCTCTTTCTTTCCTGGACCTCAAACAGGCTCCAAGGGGAGACCTTCCTCTCCAAAGGGTCCCTGCCAAGGTCTGCTCTGGACCCTGCTCTCCTCCCCCTCTTTCTCTCCCCCAGCAGCTCCAAAGTTTTGTGCCCAAACACAGGCTCCCTGTCCCTGCTGTATCCTTCCCAAGGCCCCATCTCCACAACTGTCCTGAGTAGCCTATGTCTGACTGGGATGTGATGTGACTGGAGCCGATGCAAACAGCTGTGGGACGGGCTGGCATGGCCCAAACTCACTCATTTTTGCCTGTCTTTGCAGGGTGGCCACATGCTGACACCCCTCCCTGCTGCCACCCCCATGAAGCCAGGCTCTGCTGTGAGTACTTCTGTTCTCCCCAGGGGCAGGGAGGGCCCCCTGGGGGCCGCAGCAAGGTGCTGCAGCAGCAACTGGCACTATTTGTACCATGGCCTGGTGGTTACCAGCCTGCCAGCGTGGACGTGGGATGGTGGTGGCTACCACCCAAAATCCCAGGCCTAGCCTGTGCAGCTGTGGTCACAGGTCCCATGTGCCACAGCCCCTCCAAAGCTGCCCTTGCTCTGCCCCCCGAGTCCCTCTGGTTCACAGGGTTTTAATGCATGGGCTCACCTCCATGTCTCTTTGCTCTCTGTTCCCCATGGCAGACGTTCCCCTTCTTCGGTGTGGTCCCTGCCATCTTGAATGAGTCGGGGGAAGAGCTGGAAGGAGAAGCAGAAGGCTACCTGGTAAAGAAGGGCTGATCTTCTCCACCCTCCCCTTATCCGTTCTCCATGAGTTCCAGGACCTTCCTGATAGCATACACACGTCTCGGCTTATGCTGGGTCCACGCAAGGGACTCCCTTGGGTGGTAGGAACTCTCTGCGCTGCTGTAACTCACTGGGAGCTTTATGCTGTAAACAAACTGTTCAACTGGTCATTCAGTGCACTTGCACGCATGGGCAAGGCAGGAGGATGGGAACAACCTTTCAGCCAAGCTCTCTCCCCCATGCCAAGCCTGGCAAGATCTTCCCAGTAGATCAGCACTGGGCAGCAAGTGTCTGAGTGTCATCACTTGCAGCCGTCTCTCTAGCATCTCTATCACCACATGCAAAGACTGCGTGCATCTCTATGGTGGTGGTACAAAGACTGGGTTATTGGTTTTGGTCTCGCTGACTCAGGTCTGCATTTTTCACCATCAGGTATTTAAGCAGCCCTGGCCAGGAATAATGCGCACACTGTATGGAAACCACCAGCAATTTGAAACCACATACTTCAAGAAGTTCCCTGGGTACTACGTGACAGGCGACGGTAAGGTTGTCTAGGGAGTGCATGGCTGCAGAGGCCTGGGGACAGCAATTTAAATCTTGTCATGTCCTCGCCTCAGAATCCCTTATCGGTTGCTCCGAGGGCTGGCACTGCTTCCTCACGCTGTCGTTTCTGGCTATTTTTAGGTTGCAGGAGAGATAAAGATGGTTATTACTGGATCACAGGGCGAATTGATGACATGTTGAATGTTTCTGGTAAGAACGAGTTTTGTCTTCAGTGGGGACCAATGTGCTTTCTGATGCCAGTTAAGAGAGACACCTTGCTTTATGGAGGACACTTCTGCATCCGTTTCTGATGCTAGTTAAAAAAAACACCTTGTTTCATGGGGGTTGGTTCTGCATCCGTGACTTTGCCCAGCAACCTGTGCTCAAAGTGGATCTAACTGCTGGGTCAGGTTTGTTTCTGAGACAGATGAGTCTGTGACTTGGGGACTTTCTGCGTCATTTCCTCTGGAGACAATGCACTGGAGGGAAGGGGCATTCTGTAACCTCTTAGAGGAGGTCCTTAATCGGCCAAGGTGCCTCTGTGCTGAAGGATTTAGGGCCACAGGGAACGACAGAGGTTGGGCAGGACCATGTGGTCCCTAATCCAACCTGCTGCTCCATGTAGGGTTAACCTTGAAGGTGGGTTGGGCTGCTTGGAGCTGTGTCTACAGAGGTTGGAGATTCTCCCACTTCTCTTGACTGAGTCTTTGAGATTCAGCTGCTTCTTAGCCCGTCATTTTCTGTATACTGCATTTAATAGCTCACTCCCTCCTTTCCTGGAGGCTGTAGCCTACAGGTACTTGCTGCTGGTCGTGAGACGCTGCCGTACTTGCCCCTGGATCAAACTAGATCCTTTCATCTGACCAGCAGTGCTTGGTCCTCCACCAACTGATCATTCTGGCAGTTAACCACCTTCCCATGGTTTTCTGTGACGGCAGTCCCAGGGTGGAATGTCAGAGCACAGGTACAGGAGCAGAGGTGTACAGGAGTGAGTTGTGTCCTTGCCCCTAGACAGGGAGCATCATTTCATTGCCCCATGGTGATAAGCTGGAGCAGTGCATGGCAGGGACGGTTCCTGGGCTCTGCAGATCCAGCCTCTTCCTCTTCTGCACCTTCCAGCTGACCGTGTGAGCAGGTGTCCTCTTACCAAATCCAGCTCCTCCTCAGCCTGTGCTTTGTTTAATCCCATGGCTGTGAACAGTTCATGATCTGTTAAAGAAAGAAGCCTAAAGGTGGGAGGGAGAACAGCCAGGGGAGGTGGCCTTACTCTGCAGGTGATACCTGGCAGCCTTTGGGGCAGCCCAACCCCTGCACTGGTGAAACGAGTTTCTCTCTCCAACTCTTGTTTTTTCTCAAACCTGTAGTTTAGGGTCTTTTACACTTGCAGACCTCTTCCTGCCAGCTGCTGGGAGGCTGCAGGACCCCAGCCCCGTGCGGGTCGGTAAAGCAGTGCCTCTCCTTGCTTCCAGGCCACTTGCTGAGCACCGCGGAGGTGGAGTCAGCCTTGCTCGAGCACGCTGCCATCTCGGAGGCCGCGGTGGTCAGCCACCCGCACCCCCTGAAAGGCGAGTGCCTCTACTGCTTTGTGACCCTGAGAGATGGCCACGAGTTCACCAAGACCCTGACGGATGAGCTGAAAAAACAAGGTAGCAACAGCCAAATAATTTGGGAGGTTACACAGCAGGGAGAGGGCAGGTGATGGAGGGGTTAAGGGCTTGGGTGCATGAACGAGGGTGCAATGTAGTCTGGGGAATGCAGCGTGGACAACTGTGACAAGGTGCCCCCTCTGATTAGAGAGCACGCCTGGCGAAGACTAAAATTAGTTCTCATGGCCTTTGGCTGCTCATGTGATGCCATCTCTACCTCTTGGGAGTTGGCAGCCATGAGAAGGACCGGGGTACCCGGCAGGCTTTTGTTTGCAGCAGTGCACTCCTGTGTGGGCACGGCTCGCACAGCTGTCCCTGGCAGATTTTGACCTGCTGCAAGGATCGTTCGGTTGCTTTGGGGTAGTGCTGTGGGTGTTTGTGCTCTGGTCTCAAGGGAGCTCTTTCATTGCCACAACAGCATTTAATACATGTAGGAACTCGACAACGTATCAGTGCTTGCTCTGTCAAAACAGTAATAGTGATTGGTGTAGCCATTATAGAGGTCTCTTGAAGATGGAGAGAATGAAAAAAAATGAGTGCCCTTGCCTTTGGGAAGATGTGCTCATAGCTCTGTTGGCATGGCAGGTCTTGCTGCCCCCTCCCACAGCCCAGAGACTCGGGTGCAGCAGCGCTGAGCACTGCCCTACCAGGTTCCCCAGCAGCTGGGCTCTGTGTCTTAACTTGGTCATCCTGCCTGAAAAGGATGTATGTGGTATCTCCCAGGATCTACAATGAAAATCTCCTTCTTCCTTTTTTTTTTTTTTTCTTCTTCCAGTCAGAGAAAAAATCGGACCGATAGCAACACCTGATTACATCCAGTACGCCCCTAGCCTGCCCAAAACCCGCTCAGGTAAGGGGCCCAGTGACAGTGCTGGGGAGCACTGAGCAGTTCCTGCCAGTGGAAGGAAATCAGCCCTAAACTGCTTGTCCAGGGCCACTCAAATTCAGGGGGGAGCAATCTTGGGGCAAGCAGGGTGCTGCAGGTCTGGGCGCTCCCTGCTTCTGCTAAGGATGCTGATGAGATCCTGACTCCTGCTTTCCTTTCATGGCTGTCATTACAGGAAAGATTACCAGACGGATATTAAGGAAGATTGCCAAAAATGACCAAGATCTGGGGGACATCTCCACCTTGGCAAACCCGGGCATCATAAAACATCTTTTCAACAGCAGATGTGACACTAAACAGTAGCAGCATGACCTGTCCCTGCTGAGCAGAACTGTAGCAGCAGCAGTGTACTGATGAGCAGGTCCCTTGAATAACCACTGTCTGCCCTGGGAAGGAAACCTTCACCTGTTGAATTGAATGTACAAACGTTATGAACGAGGCGAAAGGCTGGCTCTGGAGAGGCCAGGTCTCACTAGCGTGTCCATGCCTTGGAGGAGTGTGTGCATCGTGTTCCAGATGGGTATCGTACAGCTGAGGTTCAGCCTCATGCACAGAGTGACTCGTCCTCCCTTTTCAGCACCTCGTTCTTGATTTTTTTAATCTTATTTTTCTGGGGGGTGGGGTGTTAATTAAGTTTATGTAATTTATGTGGCACTATGCGCACAGTGGGAAGGAACTTCAGGGGTTGGAGGGGAAGTGGTGCTGGAGTTACTCAATGCAGGCAGGCAAGGGAGGTTCATCTGTCACTGCCCACACGCCAGCTAAGCTTCCTTTTCTACTTGGGGTGCTGCAAGCTGCGGCACAACTTGAAAACACTCTCCCATCATAACTGTATAGCTGAGTTTGTCTTACATCTGCTGTCCAAGCCTGTTGCTAGCAGAGGTCCCCTGGCCTGAAAGGGAGTGGGGCAAGGCTCAAGGGAGCTCTGTGCTTTAAACAGGTTTTTTTAGAGCAAATTGCTACCAAGATCTGCTACTTCCTAACTACATGGTGCCAGCTGGTGTATTTTTCCCAATCCAGGGTCCCTCGCTGGCCATGGACGTGATAGGGAGCCACATATGGTCTAGGAGGAAAAGTCTTGGTCTGACATGCTCCGCAGAGCTCTGCTGCCACCAGCTCACGGCTGAACTCAAAGGCTGCGCAGCTGGATGCTCCTTTTGTGTCCTGGGGCAGGAGTGGGTGCTGCTGCTACCAAAGGATGGAGGGGAAACAAAGCCATGCTGAGGTACCTTTCCCTTTGCAGGCAAACCAGGCGCTGGGTTATAGCGCACCATGACCAGTGCTACAGCAAAGAAACCAAGGCAGGCAGGGCTGCGTTAGTCCTAGATGATGTTTTCTTGTAAGGAAAAAAGCAGTGGAAGCTGTTTAAAGTTAGCTTTTACTTAAATCTGATATAGCTTTATGACGATGAGAGGGAAAAACCCAAAACCGCTAGCTCAAGAGCCTGAACATCACAAGGCCAAAGCCATTCTTCTTCAAATGAATTACATTTAACTCCAGCCCTGGATTGAGCTGGGAGAGATACCTCCTTTGTAATGTCTGTATGAAAATTGCATGTGAGCTGTTTGATTTTGCACTTAAACCAAAGGAGAAATGGGCTTTAAAACTTGCTGCAACAGCTGTTTTGGCAAGTGCTAATGTACAGGCTTTACCTGCAAACTGAGCTGACTTTTGGCTGGGCTGGAAAGGATGAGGCAACTGCCTCCGAGACTGGTAGCTCAGGGCAAGTGCTGCAGGTGTTCTGGTGGGCTGTTGTCCAAGTCCCAAGTCTCACTTCTTACCTGCTGCTCTCACTGGCGCAACACTTGTCTGTGATCTATAACCTCAGTATGTGCCAGTGTCCCACACGCCCCCCACAGCTCTGTACCGCTGGATTGTGCCACCTCGACAAGGATTCCCACATCATCTTTCCTCCTCATCCAATATGTAATTTTGGCTGGAAACAGCTAGAATTTTATGCAAAATGGAATAAAATTCAAGGAAACAAAATGGAAACAGGCTTAGAGTGTGTGCGTTGGTTGTAGGTGCTCATCTGCTGTGTCTGAGATGGGGGTGCTCAGACGTTGCTGTTGGACCTGCCATGCCATCACTGGGGTAGGCTTTGGGGTACGGGTAGGGTTGGTAACTGCCGGTGTGATGCTTTTTCATGGACTGGGGCTTACAGGCTGTGACTCAGGCTGTGCTGCTGCCCTGCAGTGGGGCAAGGGCAGAAGCTCAGATTCCAGGGGAGAACCTGTGCCTCAGTTTCTCCCTAGTCTCCAACCAACATCATGGAAAGCATCATAAACCCCACCATGCAGGAGTGAAGCACCCACTGCGAGCAGCCAAGGAGGCTGGGGGCTATGGACAGCTGCCTTGCCACCACACCAGGCCTGGTCCTCACCCAGGCACAGCGATGGATAGCACCAGCCTCTACATCTCCACTCTCTGGTCCCCAGCATCACCTTCAGCTCAGGCCTCACCAGCCTCTGCCTCCAGCAACTCAGGGGCCACACTACAGTGCTCTCCTGCTGCTCACAGCTGCAGCTAACCTTGCATTCATGCTGCTCACCACTCCAGGCTGGAGACCATTGTACCTGGCGCCCCTCACCCCAGCAGCTCTCCATCCACTGGTTGTGCTGGGCCAGGGCTGTAAAGCCAAGCACCAGGACACATCTCCAACAGTGCTGGCTTTAGCTGTCCCTGCTGTGAAGGTACGTGAAAGGGCCATGCACAGGCAAACACCTCCCCTTCACCTCTAGTCTCAGACAAAACTGGCACAAGGACAGTGTTCAGATATGCTTGTACATTTTAATCTCTGGTTGAGGGTAATCAAGCCCCCCCGCCAACAAAACAACCACTCAGGAATCATGGAATCAGTCACACTTACAGAACTGAACTCTTTCCAAGGTGAAAGATTGGTGATTGAAGCAGCCAGCGCCACCGCACAGTGACAGTGGCAGTGTGCCCAGCAGGGTGCAGGCATGTCAATCAGCACATTCATTCTTCAGAAATGATTGGCTTTATGCTGCTTCTGTCTGGTGTCGCTAAAGAAAAAGTAGAGCTGAGGCTGCCTGGGTGCTTTACCAGGGCACTGCCAGAAAGGTGCATCTTCTACATTTTGCATTGAACTGCTCGGCTGAGGAGGAAGAGGGGCTGGAGGAAGAGCCAAAAGCCCATGGGATGGAGAGCCTGCACTCCTCTCTGTCCCTCCACCCCTGCACTGTTCCCACTAAGTCATGAAACCTGGAGGGAGACATGTCTCACCACCCACTGATGCTGGTCCCAGATTGAAGCCCTTAGCAACTGGGGCTGTGCCTGCTCAGCCTCCCCGGCAATTCCATCACTTCCCCACTGCAAAGCTCCCAGTCCCAGCCTGCCCCACATCCCAGCAGGACTATTACCAAGGCTGGGGCTCCCTGACACCACTCGGGCTGTATGAGCAACAGCAGATCAGGTGGGAGATGCTGCACACCTTGCAGTGGGATGGACTGGTACAAGCCCTTCGGGATTCAGGGTTTATCAACATGCTGGCTGTGACAAGGCTCCAGTTCAGCATCATGGTGGGATCTGCCACCATTGAGGGATTCTTGTGCCAACCCATGGGGATCTGTTGGGCAAGTCTGCAGAAGACAATGGGAGCAGATGCAGCCTTGCCACAGGGAGGGCAGGGCCTGCCAGCTGCATTCAGCACTGCTGCCTGCCTTGTGTAGCGCAGAGGCACTGCTTGGGATGCGTACCCAGTCCAACAAAACAAGAGTTTGGCAAAGCAAAAGCAAGCAAGAGGCCCTTGGGCAAATTAAACCAGGGCAGCTGTCCTACGTGCAGGAACCCCGAGCATCCTCAGGCACAGTGAAAAGTAGAAATCGGGGCAGCGGCTCCTGAAGGAGGGCTGGAAAGGCCATGGGCACGTGGAGCTGGGCTCCCCACTTTAACCTGGAAAGCACTGGGCCACAAATCCCACAGCTGAAAGCCGTTACTTGCACATCCACCTTTCTCCTCCCATTCCCCAGGCTTTGGGTTTCTGCGTCTCCAGAAATAATGCAGCATCAGGGAGCACAGAACTGGGAACAGCACGAGTGCCTGTTGTGGCACGTTCACCCTTCAGCTTTGCTGAATGTACCCCCTGCCCACAGGCCAGACCCCAAGGAACACCCAGACCAATGCAGTCTTGGGAGGTCGCAGCTGGGACGCACACAGGGCAGGGCCCCCTGAGCAGGCAGAGTAAGGGAGTCCCTTCTTCCTGCAGGAGGAATTGCAGAGGAGAAGCTGGGGCCGGCGCACAGGACATTTGAGCAGTTGTGTCCACACAGTCCTTCCTCGCAGTCCCCAACATGTCAGACCTTGGCACGTGCACCCTAAGGGGAACATCCCTGTGGCAGATCAGCTCTTCGGGCAGCAAAGTGAGGCATCACCTCCTCACACCAAGTAAGGAGTGTCCAGCACCGCCACCCCAGCCGCTACCCCACCATCCGCATGCTCGATCGCCTTTGTCCGCAGGAGGTGGCCAGCAGCCTTGTTCATCACTATCTCCTTGCCCTGTCTGCAAAGAAAAGGGCACCTGAGCATCTGCAGACCAGAAAGCTTATGGCATTACATCTTGGACAATTCACATGCCCTGCCACAGGGCAGGGCAGGTAACTGGCAAGTAAAAGCCCCACAGCTAATGCAGAGATCTCTGCAGACAACAGAGCTGCGTCTGTTTTGTGCCTGCCAGCAACAGTGCCCTTTCTCAGCTGAGCCATTTCGGTCCGATTGCTCTGCACATAGGCAGTGTCAGGTTGTGAACGCTGCCAGAGTACATTTGTTTCTAAAATTGTACGAGAAGGACTTTAATTTATAAGCTATGGAAACATTTCTATGGGCCTTTGAGGGTTTTAAACAAAAGCAGCAGCTATTTAGGGTTGAATAAGACCGCATTAAACCTTCAGCTACCTCTGAGATCGCCAGGGGTTCAGAAAAGCACGTGGCTGCATTCAGAACCCAAGAAGTGCTCCCAGAAATCAGGGATGAGACACACCAGTTCCACATGGCTGTTACACCAGTAGCCACCAGCACCAGCTCTGTGGTTTTTCAACAACTCCTTTAGCAGCAGGTACAGAGCAGCAGTTCAGCGTCTGAACACCATGCTCAGAGAGCTGCTGACAGGGGCAGAGCCTGAGCGGTCACATCTGTCCCCTGTACCTCCACCTCCCCAGAGCTATCTGCACTGCTGCTGTGCTCAGACAGTGCAGAGGGGAAAACGCACCCAACCCAAGCGCGGGCTCTAGCAGTGAGCCACCCCGTAACACAAGCATGTTTCTCACCTGACATAGACACCAAAAATACCGAGCTCCGAGATGCACTCAGACACTTGTAGGGGACTGTGGGCCCTCAGCAAGTAATTCATTGCTGGCTGTGGTTTGATCTTATCCATCAAGATGTAAGAGGTTCTCTCAGGGCTGTCTCTGATCTTCTCCAGAACCTGCCTGAGCTCTTCACCATAGAGATTGTTCCCTGACAACAAAACCAGCAAGTCAAGCACTTCCCAGCACAGCAGAAGCCATTAGCTCCAGCTCTGCAACTGGCCCTCGTGGCCCAAACAGATCCAGCCTTTGCCTCCCCACGTGCTTCCTGTGCTCACCACACTCCAGCTCTGGGGCCTACGGAGCTCCTCCAGAACAGCACTACCTTATTGCCACGACGACTAGTCCCATGGCTACAAGTAGCTACAAACCACCCCACCCCACCTTTTATTCCTCAGCACAGGACCAGGAGCCATCACAGAGGTACTGCCTCTCCTGGATATAGCACAAACCGCAATGAAAACCCACACAGACCCGCTCCAGCTCATACCTCCACCTTCTCGCTGCGGCTTCAGCACAAACTGGTCAGGGTCAGCAATAGCCATAGCAGCCATCTTGTCACCCTCTTCGCCCTGGCAGGAAAGGATGGCAACAACAAAGCATCACAGGGGAGCAGAGGCTGAGCAGGATCAACAGGGTCCCCAGGGACCACAACAAAGCCTTCTCATCTTCTTAACCAAAAAGAAACATCACGCAGGCCAAGCATACATCTGTGTGTTCGTTCCTGCTCCAGCCCTGCTCACACTCACCACGTCCAGGGAATAGAGTCCAGCAAACGTTGCTCTCATTCGAGCGACAGCCTCAGTGTGGCCGGGCAGCAATCTCTCCAGCGTCCCTGGCCGGCTCAGCTCCTGCTGGACCTTCTTAGTGCCTGCAAGCTGGGTAGCAATGTCAGGGCACTTCACTGCCCTCGATCTCTCCAGCAATAACCGTGCCTCCCAGTTCTGAAACAGAAAGAGACCAACCATCCCATCAGCAAAAACAAAAAAGAAAAAAAAAAACAAATAAAAAAAGTTTTCTCTATTCTTTTCTGTTCAGTTATTGACATATGACTTGCCTCCTCCCTCCCTGCCTGGCAGGCATGGGTGGTGGGACTAGCACTCCAGAGACAAGCAGATGTGCATACATAGATTTCCCTCTACTTCTAGAAACAGCACAGCCAGGTTAGTCCAAGCCTTCACTGCACCCCCCTCCTCAGCTTGTCCAGTGCTGCCACCTCCAGACAACAGCAAGATCTGGCCTGTATTATTATCACCTGCAGCCTAATAGTCCAAGCAGAGGACAGAAAATGATCTGTAGATCAAGTCTAAACCCTTTAAGCAAGTGCTAATACCTGCGTTAACCCACATTTTATAGAAGCAATTCAGTGCTGCGGTAAGAGGTCACCACATGAGTAGGTATTGGAAAAGCCACCCACTCATTTTTCTTACTGCACGAGTGCCAGGGACACCCACGCACACTGCGCAGTCACAGCTTCCCAATGCTATCAGCCACACCACACAGGACTAACCCCATCCAGGACAGGACAGAGACCCCTGGGATCACAGGGCATTTCAAATCCACTGGGCAAGGCCACAGCGTGGGCGGCTTCTCAAAGCAGAGCAGTCAGTACTGACCTGCTGGTCGTAGTTCTCTGGCACGTAGCCCTCTCTGTAGTACACCACTGCTACCTCCTGGCCATCCCTGGAACAGAAACCAGAAGCATTCACAGAACCAGGCCGGCCCCTGCCTGAACCCGCCTCGGTACCAAAGGGGCTGCGATGGGGCGAGGGAGGGAATGTGTTACAGCGTTTGCCCCTTCTCCTTGGCCTCCTGGGCTGCTCCTGGCTGCCTCTGCCACAGAAAGCTGAGGACTGCAAGCCCTGGCTCCTCTCCACCGAGCCCCAGCTGGCTTGCCCTGTCCTGAGACACAGGGAGCTGACACCTGGCCTCTGCCCTAACTAAAGTCTCAATAATTCAGGCACCCAGCCCAGCAGGGAGGTAAGAACCTATTTTTTAATAGCTTTTGCCATCGGGAGCCAGGCCTGGGAGATTCTTGAAGCTGAGAGGGAACAGGGTCCTTCTCTGGTGGCAATTCAAGGCAGGACACCAACGCAGTAACCCAGGCACCAAAACATCCTGCCAGGACAGGGCTGTCAGCATACCCGTAGTGCCACACGCCCAAGCTTTGACCACACAAACTGTGCTGTGGTCAGGGAAAGCAGCACAGAAACTCCTGGCAGCCGGGCAGCGTAACTGTAAAGGCGTTCATCAGTAAGAGGAGAGGATGCTCTGGAGGAAGTACAGTGGATACACTTTCCCCTGAACTGTCTGGCAATGACAAATGTATTTGTTAATTAAACACAGCAGAGGCACCAAAGGTCAAACCATGGAAAAATTAGCCTAACTCCAGAAAAAACATTGGCATGAAACCATCTCTTCCTTTAGGCTTGTACAGCTCCAAGCACATTACCCTGGAAATAGGCCAAACGTCACACTTGGGACCAACTGCCAGCACTTGGAGTCTGCGACCTGCACATCCTGACCTCCACAGGGAGCAGGCAAGACGCTGACTGCATTCAAAACCAAAAGATACCATAAGGACATGTAACGCTTCCTCCTCTAGCACTAATAATCCAGCCCAACTCCCACTGGCAGAGCATCACATGAATGGTAAACAGGAAACGTCTTTGTGGAAGCCTCTGAAATAGCCAGGACTTTTTGTAGCAGATGTATGTGGAGGAAGTAAAGATCCTGCAGAGCTCTGAAGGCTGCGGCTTCAAGGAGGGAAATGATGTTTCCAGCTGTAAGAGACTGACGTGTGTATGCAAAATCTCATCACTGTGAAAACATAATCATTTCAGCTCTAAGGGGAAGCAGAAGCAGCAGCCTGGAGCACAGAAGAGAACTCTTTTCTCTGAAAGTCACTATTTACACTCAAAACATACCACCAGCTTTGTTTGAAAATTTCCATTTACAGCCCTGTGTGCCCAACACACAGCCAGGAACGCGCACCTTGGCTCATACTCACATATACAGCCTCTTGGCATCATCCAGAGATCCTTTTTCAAACACATCTCTGAATCGCTTCCTTATGACCCGAATATTCCTGTTAAGAGAGGAGTGGGAGAGTCACCAGGCATGGCATAGTTACTTGAGCTAGAAATCACAGGTGGAAGGAGTGGCTCCAGCAAGGAGGACCTGTAGGCTCCTTCACAAATAACCTCAGGCTTTGTACTACAGAGCCAGAGGAATCCTATAGGCCAAAACAGTCCCTGCTTCTAGCACCTGTCCTATGTTTTACTGTCAGAAGCGGAACACATGTCTATACACCCTGGATTTCTCCATACTCACCTTTCACCTCCTAAAGTGTTTCTACGAGAAATCAGTATTTTGGGTTTTTTATCCCCACAGAACAGATTCACTCGCTCTTGGCTTCAAAGTCAAGTGCTGCAGAGTGACTTCCTGCATGTTTTACCTCCCTCACGCTTTACAGTCTTTCCTCCACACAGCGGCAGTGTGGACTTGCCGATCTGCAGAGGCGATGCCATACACCTCCCACTGCTCCAGCACAGGCTCAGGGCTAGACCTCCTTCTCCCGAGTCCTTTGCTCCACTACCGCATTGCTTGCTTTGCCCAGATCTTTCACACTGGGTTTGAAACTTCGTTAATTAAGCTTTAAGAAATACCCTGTGCCCAATCCCAAGTCAGAGAGCAAGCGGGCCCCTCATTAACCCCGCTCTGCTCCTTACTGTCTCAGCTAAGAGACTTGGCCTGCAGCAATGTTACCACTGGTGCAGCTCTGAGGACTACACAGGCATAAAACCAGCAAGGAATCCACCCTGGAGACCAGAGCCTTTGATGGCTGTTGGTATTTCCAGCGAAGAGCTGGTGAGAGGCTTTGGGAAGTTTGTGTGAAGACAAAGGTAGGCATGAGGCTAGGCAGGAGGCCACCACAGGAATGCTGAAGACAGCCGTCTAACAGACCACAGAGATAAGTCCAAGGTAAAGGCTGCCCTGTTACATACCAAGACATGCCCTCTCACAGTCCCAGAAATGAAGTGTTGGGACTTTATCCTTGAGAAGGTGACGAAGTAAAAATCAAACAGATTCTGCCCCCCCCCCCCATCTTTCCATGACCTGCTCCTACACTCCCCCCACCATGCTGTGCCCACTGGAGAGCCTGGAGATGCCCCACAAGCTGCCTTGAGGGAAACACCACAACCCAGCAGCACTTCATTCTGCTTCCCTTTTCCAAAGCTATACCATCTCCTCCCTTTTCCACCCCAGCAAAAGTCAACCTTTACCTGTTCCAAAGCTCATTTTCTACACATCGCTGATCAAAAATGTTCCTTTGGACTTCCTCCACAAGAAACATCACCACAGCACTGGAAGAGATACCAAGGACATCATTAAACCCAGAAACACTCTACAAGCACCCACCAACTTTTGATCTCTGTGATTCAGGCTTCCTGCACTGCTCCTGCTTGTTTTCTCATGTTTCTAAGGGTCAGCATGCAAATAGAGAGCAGTACCAATCCTGCGTCATTACCAAACCAGTGCAGGGCATAAGCACAAAGGGAGCAGGTGGGAGGAAAAGCGAGCACTGTGCAGGGTTGTTGAACCACCACAACTCCTCCAGGATCCCTCTGCACCTCTCTGCCTTTGCGACACAGCAGCCTTGTACGCTAAGACAACTGTGCTGCTCTTCCCAGGGTGCCACAGGCTTTTTGAGAGCAAGTTGTCTAGCAAAGAGGCATCTTTCAGAAAGAGCAATTTCAAAACCAAACACTTGCATCCCCAAGGGAGACAAGATAAACCAGCCTTCAGCACCTCCTCTCTCCTTACCTTTGTGAACCGTAGAGCTCCCAGGCTTTCGCAATACCCAAGGCAAGCCCTTTTGATGGGTTGTTGGGCAGCAGGCGCGATGCCTCCTCAGACTTTCCTAGCACTTTCAACACCTGCCTGGGGAACAAAAACCAAAAGCTGTAAATGCCAGGACAGCTCCTGACTGGACCTAGGGAGCAGGAGTTTGGAGAGCACGCAAAGACAAGGAGTGCAGCAGGCCACGCAGTACAGCTGCTGCAGTGCCTGGCAGCACAGCCAGAGATGTTCCCTTACCCGTGGACTGCCGCAGTGCGGGAGGTGAGGCCTCCAAAGCTGGCAGCAATGGTGTTTATTTCTATCTGCTTCAGAGCTGGTGTCCCATCTACCCCACAGTCAAACATGTAATCAGAGCGGTTTATGCCTAAAAACACAGACTGAAACAGAGGGGAGGTGAAGTGGGTTCTCCTGTTGCCTTTAATTGCAAATCCCTTTGATGACCTTGCTTCAAAATCCTCCTGGGGCAGATCAAATCATCTTCATTTTGATATAAACCTCTGCAAGACACGTCCGTGGGTGCTTTGGCCTTTGCTCAGGACGCACAGCCCTCCTCAGTACTCCAGAGGAGTTAGCAACACTCATGAGCAAAGTAGCTTCTGCAGGGACAGCCTGTCCGGCGCAGGTCCTGACACAGCACAAGTCCTTGCACTCTCCTGAGGCTCGCAGAGGACAAAGACAAACCATATTAAATCTTCCCAGTCAAGGCCTGACTGTTTCCAGCAGCACTAACCAAAGGGCACGACTGTCAAACAAGGCAAGGTCCTGAGCTCACAGGCTGTAACCAAGACGTGGTAGTGTAGGGAGTAATTGGCCTAACTATGGGACAGTTCAAAGCCCACAGCAGCAAGCAAGCTTGCAGAGAGAGACCAGGCAGTCCCACCGCAATGCAAAGGGGCACAGCTGCTGACCACTGGGGTCTCCTGTCAAGGTACCTGAGCCAAGCCTTCCTCCAAAACTTGCATGTGGATTCTGAAGAGCCGAGCTGTGAAGTCATCTGCCTTGATGGTGCTAGAGAGAAAGACAGACCAGATCAGCCCCCTGACACTGTCACAGGGGAACAAGAAAACCTTACCAGGGACATTCTCCAGCACAAGTAGCAGGGCTGTGACTACACTAAGTCCTAGAGCACCATTAAGCATCTCACCATGAACACACTCTTCATCAAGGGCCACAGTGCATAACAGTAACACAAATCCAGTTTGCTCAGCACAGCCACTCTACAAAAAGCACCACTGTGCAGAGGTGACTTTCATTTGCAGGGCAGAGAGCCAGGACAAGCAAAAGGAAAGAAATGCAGCAGAATTCGGCAGATACAGGACAGAAATGAAGTCTCTCTGTGCCTGCACACACAGTTCACAGAAGAAGTTTCAGGAGCTTCATCAAATTCCCCATCATGTTGGGCTCCAAATCCCATGCAGTGCGACACCAAGTGCTTCAGTGGCCCTGCTAGAGTAGGTCTGGCTTTTCCTCAGGGTCCCAAATTCCTGAGCCAATTGTGAGCAGTACTTCCAAGGAGCTGCCCTGAGACACTGCGCAGTAGGCAGCACAGGGCAAGTGCCTGACTGCACACAAGCCTGAGGCGCTGTGCTCCTTAACCACAGGTATAAACATGTCCCCACAAGCTCTGGTTGCAGGGAGCTCTGGAACAGCATTAAAACAGCTCTGAGGAGTGAGGCTTTAGCAAAACAAGAATGATGCTGGAAAATAGTCTCCTTTCCTCTGTCCCAGTGCCAGAGAAACATCAGCACTGGCACAGACAGGCAGCGCAGAACAGTCAGCAGGAAGGGAAATGGGTTTTGTGGAAGCATCAGCCCTACAGATTACAGGGGCCACAGTCAGGGATGGTCGCTCCAGCACAGGGTAACAGCCACAGATAAATCCAGCAGAATTCATGAGCCAGAGCTGACCAGTCTTCCAGCACCCAGAGTTTGCAGGTCACCTTCCTGGCATGGCTGGGAAAGCAGGGAACACAGGGTGACTGACAGAGGTAGGTGTGGGGGGAGGAACAAACAACTTCTCTTCAGAACTGCAGGCAGGCAGCAGAGCTGGTGGTTATCAGACAGGCACAGGCAGATGCAAAACAAGACCAAAACAGACTACTACATCTAGGACTCAAAGAAGCCTCCAGCAATTTGAATTTAAGTCCCAGGGGCCAACAAGCTCACAAGTAAGAATTCACAAGCTTGAAACACTGGCAAAATTGAAGGTCATTGCAGGGAGTGAACTCTTGGCCAGATGTCCCATCTTCTGAGGCCCAAGGAGACCCCAAAACACATAGACTCAATGGAAATTAGTCTTAGGACAAATAATGCAGCAGAGGAGACAATTCCTGCAAAGGATAGGAGTGCTCGCCTCAGCTTGAAGGACATGAATGGGTGGAAGGTAGGAATGCCTGAAGGGTGATAAATAGTTTGCGCTTGAAATATACCTTTAAAATGCAACAGGTAAGAAAGTTACCTGGCTAGAGTATGCTCCAGGAATTCTTTGTTTTGGCTAATAGCATCCACCAGCAGGTTAAAATCTTGCTGAACAGCGTATGCTTGCTCAAACAAGGCACTTGGTACTGCAGACGGGAGCAGTGTGAAGGGAGCATAATTCACCACCTGCAAACAAAAATGTGGCAGCAGAGAAGTCAGGTCTCAACACAAGGGTCCACAGGGCTGGAAACCCACCCTGGACTACACAGTATAAGGTTAAGGGCTAAAAAGGTCCTTCCTCTGCTTGGCTGAAGGCTCAAGCCATCCTCAGGCCCCCTTGGTGTACCCTGAACAGACACATGGCCCATCCCTGCTCACCCCTAACTTTGGGCTTTGCTTTACGAGCCATCCACAGGGCACTGCAGAGGCAGGTGCAGCTGCTCCAGAGCTCCAGTTGGCCTGAGTGCTTCCCTCTGAAGGATGCTGTCTCCACCTTAACTGGAGAACGCTATCTCCAAAATGCCTCAGTTTCAGAGAAAAGGTGAATTTGCCAGTCCTGGGTTTTGGCCATCAAGAGTCACTTCCTTTGATCCCTGCTTACCGAGTCCCAGGGGTGTCTCTGGACCCCTGGCTCACCCCACAACTCAGGCACAGAGCCACCCTCAAAGCCAAAATATTATTACATCAGAGAGAAGTTCCCAATTCACTTTGATTTTTACATAAGCCAAGGCACACTGGCAGTGCGTTTGGCCTCTCCTCCCAGGCTCCCTCTTCCTCTCACCCTTTGAGGTCCCCTCAGAGCCCTGACCTGACCATAGGTTTGACATCAAGGAGCAGCCCCTGTGGTGGAGACCTCCCTCCTCGTACCTCTGCCAGTTCCAGGCACAGCTGCCTGCTTGCCCTCAGGCTCTGCAGGGACCTATCCCAAATGGTGTCCCACCCTCCTTGCACTGCGGTACTTCTTCTTCTGAGACCCCTCATGGCATCCCCTTCCAACAGGTCGAGCACCCCCATCAGTGTCCCCACCCCAGCCAGCTGCCAGAGATTCACCAGAGGTAATCCTACGCGTCAGCCACCCCTGTCCCCATCACCTTGTCCCACGTAAGGAGCAAAGGCTGACTTGTAGCTGGGAGCACGCCAAAAACAGAGGCCCCTCCAAGAGACCCTCCCCTGGTTCAAAGGATCATACAGGTGGCGGGAGGGATGAGCTCCCACCACCACACACACGCAGGGCTCCTGGCAACTTCCCAAACCTTTCCAGATCTATCCCTCTCCCTGGAAAAGGGGAACGGTATCGCAGGGCTGTCTCTCGGGGAGACGCACCCATCGGGAGGGGGGGGTGAGTTACAGCCCCCCCGGGTCGGCTGTGCTTCAGCCGCCCAGCTGGGCGCTCACTGCAGAGCACCGCACGTTGACCCAGGGATGCCTGCCAGCTCCTCCCCGTGCTCCTCTCGCTTTGCTGACTCACACCCCGGCCGGGACCGACCACGTCCCGTGACTCCGCTCCGGCGCTTACATCCGAGGCGTTGGGCTCCCCCTCGGTCCGCCGCAGCCGACCTATCAGCGCGGGGAGGTGAGACCACGGCCTGCCAATGCGGCTGCCTAGGGGCGGGGGAAAGGGGCTGAGGGAGGAGTTGAGAGTGCGCATGCGCCTGGGTGGGGGACCCGCCGGCGCGGGGCTGCGTCACGGGGGGGGGG
>VYXH01002588.1:797005-877100 GCA_013397275.1 Burhinus bistriatus
GGGGGGGTGTGACGTCATGTGACGTGATGTCAGGCGGGCGGGAGCAGCAGCGCTGGCCGGGGCGTCCAGTGGGGCTCGGGGCAGTGAGTGCTGGGGATGCTGCCTTCCGGGGGTGACGCTGCTAACCCACAGAGAAAAATTCGGGGCCCTTCCAGGTCATTATCATGAATAATGACGTCATCCCCTGCAGAAGGGATGTCCACAGCTCTTCGAGAGCGTTGGTGGAGGGGCCCAGGGTGCCCCCCCGGTGTGTGGGAGGCTGTGGGACCCCTGGAGAAGGACCACCCCTGGGGAGTGGAGCAGGGCTTCCCCCCGTTGGCATCGTAGGTGCCGCGGGCGGTGGGGACATGGTGTGGCACGGGAATGGGCGCTGGGTTTGGTCGCTCCTGCTGGAAAGCAAGGGCTGCGCCCCATCCCTGTGGTTGTGAAGGTGAGGTGGGCACTGGGCTTCAACCTCACCTGCATCCGGCAGCTGAGGAACAGCAGGGGCTTGCTAGGGACGCTCTCCAGAATGGATCCATCCCCAACACTAGATGAGATCATGTCTTGTCTGAATATCGGGGATCAATTATTTCATGGATTTATTGGGGTAGGTCTCATTGTGCTGGTTAGAAACACTCTCCTGGACCTTGATTTACTGTACACTGCGAACAGCCCCCAGAGTGCCTACTGTAAGCCCCCAGCATGATTCCTGAGGCTGCTGTGAGCCAAAAGCAATGGAAAACATCTTCGTGTTAACTCCTCGGCACCTTCTCATGCATTGGAGCTGCACCATCCGTTGCCTTCACGGGAGCTGAAATTTGCCCTTTGCAGGCAGGAGAAGACAGAGGAACTGCAACCCTGGCTTGGGAAACTGAAGAACCCAAAGTGAACCGATATTGGAAAATATCTTCCTGTTTTCCATTTTTTCAACGTCTTCATCACCCACATCCCTTTGCTGCACTGCACTGAGAGGACCTGGAAAAGGGCAGCCCCCATCGCAGATGTCCCCTGCTTGTCCCCAGAGAGGTTGTTGTCCCCAGGGGGATGTCCCCGGCCATGTGTCGTGCTGCGGAAGGGAGGCGCTCCTGGGTCCTTGGCAGTCTCTGGGACACCCTGCGGCATAATGCAAGCTGATATTTTTCTCCCACTTTAGATGTGTATTTGCGCTCACTTTGTCTCGGTTCACCAGGAGATAGGGTTGCTCTCTGCTCTCGTTTCGGACAGATCCGAGGCTGGGGGCTGTTCTGTGCCTCTTCAGTCGAGTACATCTGGTAAATCTCAGATTTCAGAACAGTTTCATATACTTGCAGGACATTCATTTCCCAGCAATAGGGCTCAAAATGGCAGCGTGACAAACCAAGAGGGTTATTTCTGCAGGAACGTGTCGGTATTAGGAACAGATAAAATTTGTTTATATGTAAATAAATCCAAACCAAGCCAGGTCCTTCCTACTTTTTTGTTTAAATATACAAAGGAACTGTCAGTCCTAACTCACTCTGCCCTTACAATAAGTGTAATAAAATTAAAGAACCCTAACACATTTCCCAGTAAGGTACCATCAACACAACAGCGTAACTAGAAAAAAGATTTATTGTCATCACACGGCACTCATTTGTGTACCTACTGGAGTAATATAATTACTTAAGCATTTTCACGGCACATTTATGATATAACTGTGAGGCTCCAACAAAAGCAGTGGGGCCGGACTCGGTTTGCGACCTGTATTATGAACATTTGAAATGGTTGATTGCTGGTGAAGAGAGGGTTGTGTGACGCTTGTGTGTAACCAGGCTTCAGATCTGTGTCTTTATTTGGACTTATTTTTTCACTAATGCAGCTTTGGGAGCAGAATGAGTAAATGCATATATGATGCTCAGATCCTGCAATCACAAAACCGGGAAACTGTGAATTATTTCATTGACTCCAGTGTGCTGCCCACAGGTACTCATATTTTCTGTCTGCTCTATCAGCAGGGATTAGCTCGGACATTTCCTCGCGTTGGGGAATTAGAGAGGGAAGGGGCTGGTCTCTCTAACCCAACCTCCTGCTCACAGCGGGACCGTCCCTAGGATGAGATCAGAGTGGCTGTGGCTTTACTTAGCCAAGCCTTGAAAACCTCCCAGGATGGAGACCTCCCCATCTCCTTGGTGACCTGTCCCAGGGCTGTAAGACGTGCCACTGGACTGCCTGGGAGGAAGATGGGCTCCTTGCCTCGCTTGCCCACTGACCTGCTGATGACTTTGGGCAAGCCCTTCACCCTGGAGCTTGTCTGTGCAGGAGACATCTAACCTGCAGAGAGGCTGTGGGTGGATTAAGACCATATATTTTTATATATATATATATACACACACATACATACACATATATTAACCTAGCGCGTGACAGCTGAGGAGGGTGCCAGGCTCACGCACGCGTGCCGTGCTCACACGTGTGCTGCTCATGCCCTCACCCTGGGGCAGCAAGGGAAAGCCCCAGGCAGGGGCACCCCGCAGTGGGACGCACTAAGAGGGGGTTGCAAAGGCAGCCCCCGACCCTGGGACATGCCCGCCCGTGGGGGAGAGGTCTCTCCAGCAAGCACTGGGCAATGCCCGTTGTTACACTCAGTCACCCGCCACAGACAGATCGTCACCGGTGGCCAGGCCAAGCCGAGAGACGACCGGCTCTTTATCCTCTCAGCAGCGCCAGGAGTTGTCCAGGTCGTTGCAAGCCTTTTAGCTCTGCTTTTAGAGATCTAGCTCTGAAATAAAGCTCTGTGGTTGTAGCTCTGTAATGCACCTGACTGGTCTCTTTTCTGGACTTGGGTGTCCTACTGTCTTTTTCCTCTCTGTTGTCCCTTTGATCGGTAATTATGGATTCACGCCGTAATTGATACAGATCCAGGCTGTGAATTTGGAAGTGGACTGGTAATCCAGTCTTGTCTTGCTGGAAAACTGCCCTGTGCCAGGAGCCTGCTCAGACCCCACCACACGGCAAGGGCTGTTCGCCCATGAGGGATGGAAGTGAGGAACAAAGTCCAGGAGTTTTAATGACTTTGCAGAAGGACAGAGTTTCCTCAAACAGAAGCATTACTCTTCTCAGTCCTTGGTCCTGGCAGGGTCCTGAGTCCACCCTCCTCTCTGTTCTGAGAGTCTGAGAAACGGCATAAAAAGCTTGAGTTTTGAAGCAAAACATTGCAAAAAATGGTCCAGTTTCATTGCAAAAAGTTGGGAAAAGTTGCTGCCCTGTCCGTGGGAGTTCCCAGAATGAATGCACCCTGCTTAGATTGGGAAAAGTCTTTTTATAGAGAGCTGTGACTTGCCTTTTTTTTTCTCTTTTCCAAATTCAGTCTGGAGAGTGAGATCTTTTCAAAGTAATCCAGTAGCCTGGGGAGGATTCGTACATGCAGATAGCCCATAATCTCTGCTACAGCGTAAGAGAGCTGCAATGCAGCTTAGAGAAGGTTAAATGATAAAAAACTATGGCAGACATGGTAAGTATTTGGCATGTTACATGCAACAAAAGATGAACAACAGCAACTGGGACATTATCTTTATTTGCTAAAAATAGAGTCCCACAAAGTTTAAAGAAAAGCACTTTATACTTGTAAACCTCTCCTCTGGCTGTTAAAGAGCCTGCAAAGATGAGCTTTGTGGCTTTGGGATGTCGCGTCCCCTTTCAAAGGCTGTCCAGGGCTCAGACAATTGAAACTCAATACAACATCAGCCACAACGGGGAGGGGGGGAAATAAATAGTTCTGACATGACCCTGCTTTTCCCACTCATCGGGGACTGACGCACGAACGGGAGCTTTGCGGCAGGTACGTCCCCCACGCAGCCACATCCTGCACCCGGGATGCTCACGGCGTAGCCCAGGTCCCCCAGCCGTACGGGGCAGAGGCAGCCCGGCACCGAGGGCACTGGCAGAGCCACCAGAAAGCGAGGAGATCGTTTGCCTGCGACGCTGCTGAGTTATGCACGGGCATTTGATACACTGCAGCTGACGGGCGGGTTGCAGAGCTGGGTGCCTGGCTGCCCGTCCATGCCTTCAAAGAATCGCTCGTGGACCGCACGCGGGCACACTCGCTTCCCCTGGTACCCTGTAATGGGGGCAAAAGCCCCACATCCCCCAGTTCTCCTTTGCTCTTCCAGCTGCAAAGAAACCAACTTAGCCAAGTCTGAGGTTTGGGCCGACTGTGTTGTATCTCAGGATATTTGTGGATACTAGTCTTTTTACAATAGACTAGTACCGAAGCCATGAACTTGACCCGCGAGCGGAGGGGATGATGTGCTGTTCGGCACCAGCCAAATAAAGAGAGAACAATAGGGCTATTTTTGTGGAAGAGAGTTCAGCGGGCTCCCCGGGGAGCCGAACCTCTCACTGGCCCATCATGCAAAGAAAAACAAGACGGAGCTCTTGCACCCTGGCTTCTCTGTCGTATAAATACCAGCTTCAGCCAAGGCATGAAAGAAATCTATTGTCTCTAAGGACGTATTTTGATGCAAAATGCTCTGGTAAGGCCAGCAATCTTAAACCCCCCACACGTGTGCCTATTGTTTGAAGTGCAGAACAATTGAAGGGTGCTCTCATGGGCTAAAGATAGAAAGGCAGCTGGTGCTGTCCTTTTCCCTGTAACTGAGAATAAAACAATGCCCAAGTATTGTCTGCATTGCTGGAGCGATGACATTGGACTCTCTGCCAAGAGAGCATCTAAAAGATCAATGAAACCTGGGTTATTTATAAACGGGTAGTGTCATTTCTTCCCCCAAAGTAATTTCACTTCCTTAGCTTTTCCACCAGGCCTTTCTGCACCGTGAAGTGGCCGTGGAGTGAGGTATAAATAGCACCGAGCCAGGCTGCGAGAGAGGCAGAGGGGCCGGCTGGTGGCAAGCAAAGCTGCCTCACTGAACCTGCGTTTGGCTGCACCTTCTCTTCCCTGAGCTGTGCCCAAGCTTCTGCACCACCGAGGTGGGGACCAGCCAGGGATGCTGATCCCCTTCTGCTGGCGGGGAGCAGGTCCCTGCAGGCACAGCCCCAGCGGCCGCCGCGCTGGCCACGCAGGGACCCAGCAGCTGGTCCCCCAGGGCCAGAATCCCACCAACACCAGGAGTTGCTTCTCGAGGGAGCTTTTAGGGAGGTTTATTTCACCCACTGACCAACAAACAGACGGCAGCATGAGCTGCACGTCTGTGTCCAGCTCAGCTGCACAAGGTAACCCTTGAGCCCAAACACCATGGGGCAGAGCCTTGCTTAGGGACAGGGGACATCTTTGTAGGGGAAAGCTGCTGTCTGCAAGATGGCATCCCACCAGGGCATATCCAGACTGGAGACTGGAAGTCAGACATTTGCTGATGTCTGATGGGCCATAGTGATGTGGGAAGGTCTGCTGCCGTGATGTGAGGACATTGCTTCCTCCTAGGTGACAGCCAGTCTTGAGGAAGGTCCAAGCCTACCAAGTCCCATGAGGAACTCCCATGTTTGTTGCCACTCCATGTTGAACAGTTGTCCCTTGCCATGAGATAAACTAAGTTCAATCTAATGTGAAGATTGACAACCAAGCGCAGTGTGGATGGCAAGCCAAGCAGCATTTGAGCCCACAGTGAGCAGAAGGCTAGGTCGACAGGCCAGGAGAGCTGAGCCATGGCCTTCACCAGGCCAAGGAAAAAACTGCTAAAGCCAAGCAGGACATCCCAGCCCAGTGCAGCTATTTCCATCAGCATATCTCCTCAACACGACCCTAGTCTAGAAGGAGATGGAGCAAAGGAGAAGGTGCATGAGGAGTGGAGAAAGCAGGGGGCTATGATGGGATCGTCCCAGGGACCGATGCTCTGAAATTGACTGGTTGTGTGGGCTTGCTGTGTGTGCAGGACACCATCCACCCTCGTGCTCCCAGATCTCAAAGCAGATGAAAACTGATGAAAAACCAGAACAGCTAGGGGACCGCAGGGGCAGATCCTGCACGTGGACTGGCAGAACTGCATCCCAGCTCTGGTTCTGCTCCGGCTCTGCACCTCCCTCACAGCCTCCAAGGCAGCTCTTGGCCTGATTTCCAACAGCTGCTGTGTGCCAGGGTCTGTCCTGGCAGGCCAGCTGCAATTAAGGTGCTATTAAGTATTCAAATGAACCAGGCAAGATTCTCTTTTCTCTCATTGTTTTGAAGTGTGTTGCCAAAACCTCAAGCATCTTCACTAAAGGCTCACACATTCCTGTAATTTTTGCAGTGTTCAGTACAACCTTCATTCCTAAGCAGATGCTTTATGGTGTCAATCCCACTAGAGAAGAAACCACCTAGAACCTCAAAGCTGCGAAATTCATTCATAACAAAAACTCTCCAATTTTCCCATTCTCCAGGTGATCTCACTCTCTCCATGTCTGTGTGTGACCTTCCCAGCACCTTGCTTGCTAACTCTGGCCACTAATTTCTCACATCGTGCCTCTTCCAGGTACTTTCTCAATCCAATATTCATTTTAGAGACTCCTTGAATGCAGTGTAACCATGGTGCGTGGAGGTTCAGCCACCAGAGTGCCCATGCCGCCCAAACCTCATGTTACAGTGAACTGTGTCCCGCTGCACTGAGGCACTCATGGCAGCAACAGCTTCTCGCACGTTCCTGAAGGTTCACAGAAGAAGCACCTCACTCCCGATCGACAGCCAGCCAGCTCAGGACAGGGGGACCAGCACTGTCCCTGGGGTGGGATCTCCAGGCATCAGGACACTTGTGCTGGGAAGTGCCCAGGGAGCTGTGAGATGAGGGGATCCAGCGCTTGTCGGGCTCGGAGCCCCACTGGAGCACCTACCCTTTGGGGTCCCTGCAGCGGCATTGCTGCTGCACCCCTCTCCTGCTGATGCCGAGGGGTGCGTGGAAAGCTCTGCTGGGGTGGTGGCTGCTGTCTCCCTCACCCTGGGGGGACAGAGCTGTGGGGATTTAGGGGTTCGCTTTGGAGGGAGCCTTGCATGGCCAGGCTGAGCCAGAGGGACGCTGTCGGCCTGTCACCTCCGCCTGTCTCACTGTAAGCAGACATTCTCGCTCGATGGAAATATGCCTGAAATAGCCCCTTTGCAGATTGTCTTTATCTAATCAGCCGCCTTCGCACTCCCCCCCAGTGCATTTCAGGGAGCTGATAGCGGTGATATGTTAAGTGTGGAAACCTCTAGCGAACTGCCTGACATGTAGAGTAATTCTCCTTCCTGCCACTTATCAGAGCCTGCTAATGGGAAACATTCCTCCTGGGGGTCGGGGAGCAGCCAGGGGATTTCTCCAGAGGCCCTGGCACCCTCCAAGGCTGGGTAGGAGCTGATCTGACCACAAAATGCTCATTGAAGGCGCAGCTCTGCTGTCTGGTGCTGGTGTTGTCCTGTCCCATGGGGAGAGGCTTGTCCAGCCCTTGGGGGCATGGTTGAAGAGCCTCATCTTCTTCCATCATATCATGGGACACCAACATCAAGAACAGAGCTAAGGGGGGAAGAACAGGGGTGTCTCAATGGTCAGGGGTGATGTTCCCACTGCTGAGGATGGTTGTGCAGGGCTGGTGGGACATTCAGGCAGACTGTTTGCTTTGGGCAATAGCCACCTAAAGCAAACTCCCCTCTGCTCAGGCTAAAGCCATTGTGCCCATGGGGTTTTGTGGGAGGTCCCTCAGAGCCCTCTGCGGGCACTGCCCCTCTGAGGATGCCCTGTCACACCTGCCTGAGCAGGGCACAGCTCAGGCCTTGCCAGCAATATGAGGATGAGCTTCCTATCACCCTGAAAACCGCATCACAAATGCCAACGCCAAAAACGCCCAAACCCAGCGGAAGTGCACTTCAGCAGCTGCTGGAGCAACCATTCCATATTTCCCCTTCTACAGATCTGCTCAGCCTTTGATGGACCCTGCTGGAACCTCTTCAAAGAGGGAGAGAAACTAGGGCGAACAGAAGGAACTGCAGAGGAATCTCCGAAAATAAAATCTCTTTAAAGATAAGGCACGGGAGGGGGTGAGCAGAGCGTGGGGCGAGTACATGCCCTGAGAAGAATGTGTGAAGCTGGACCAGCTGGTAGGTCTGGGCTGAGAGCTCGTCCCACTGCCAGGGCACTCATGGCAAAGGTACTTGGCACCGGACCTGCCAAAGGGTCCTCCAGGGTGTGGGTGGAAACCTGACTCCGAGCCTACAACAGAGAGGCAGAAGACCACCAGGGTAACCTCAGAGGAACCTGTGGTCCACCAATGCCCGTGGCTCTTTGGGACACTGAAACTCTGCCATCTTGGCAAGGCTGAGCACCTCTGTCATGCCGTGGCCAAGAGGGATCTCAGGTCTAGTGTCCCCCTCATGCTCTCCGCAGGAGGGTTGCAGTAGACACGACTGTGGAGTCCAGCTCCGCACCAGCTGCTGCCAAATCCTGATGAGGACCTGAGCTTCTGAATACCAGCCTGGTAAAAGAGTGCCCACATGGGACATGGAGATGGGGGCTTGCACCCTGTTTTATCCTGATGTGGTCAAACTCACCTTGTTCATGCTACAGGCTCCCCTCCATGGGAGCGTTTTAATTCATAGGGAATACTGGCACTGTGCAAAGCCCTTGCAAAGCCCTTACATTACACCACACAACCAATGAAGGCAACATCAACACATCCATGAGCCCAGCCATCCTCTCTGCTGGGGCTCAAGCCACAGGGGACAGGTCTGGAGTCCTCCTCCATCCCATGACTCTCCCTGACTTCACTCCAAAGCAGGGTGGGAGGACAGAGGACCCGCTTGTCAGGGGCACGTGGAGGAGATGGCACTGGGAATCCAGATTCATGGGATGTAGCAGCAAACCGTGCCTGTGCGCTGGATGGAAGGACTGGCCACTGCTGGGGCTTCAGCAGAACCCCCCTCCAGTGCCTGTCTTAGGATCAGGACAGGTCCTGGGGTGACAAAAATCTCTCTGCAACCTGGGCTGTGTGCCCAGGCTGAAGCCACATGCCCTAAGCGGCTCCCAGTGCTGCTATTCTGGCTGTGACAGAGGCCACACCACATCCAGCCTGGGCACAGCACTGTGCAGCTAATCCTTAGTCACCCCGTGCCTCAGTTTCCCCTACTCTCAGGAGGATACAATAACCCCAAGTTACTTTGGGGTGTGAGGGGTACTGAGTGGGGAAAAGCAAAACGCTGCAGCCACGGGCCCTGGTTCTCCAGTATCACCTCATTGGGGTCAGTTCTAATTTCTGTGTCTCCAGGACATCACCACACGACTGGGGAGCCAAGAGGCAGTTTGGCACTGAGGCAGCCCCTGGCCGAGGATGGGGATTGCAGCCATCCAGACCATCTAGGAGGGCCAGATGCTGCCCCTTGGTGCACATGCTTGTGGGGTTCCTAAGTCACCCGGCTCTAGTTAGGCTGATTTCCAGCCCCGGAGGTGGCTGCAGCTCGTTTCACACAAGTCTGCGTTGAATCCAAGCAGCCCACGAGTGCCCCTTCTCCCATGGCGGGCATGGGGTGGCTTTGTGTCTGGGAAGGAGCAGAGCAGCGCTGCAGGGAGGACCAGCCGTGTTCCCTGGGGGGCTGAGCATCCGTAGCCCACCCTGGCAGGGCGTGCACATCCCGGCTGCAGTCACGGGGCTGCTCCGCGGGGCCCTTTGTCCCAGGGAAGGTACATGCTGGTCCTGCCCTTGACAGCAGCATCACCTGGCCTGGTGCGGGCAGGAGGGACATGGGGTGCAAAAAAGCATCCAGCCCTACTTTGCTTTTTTAAATGCACCAAAGCAACAGCAAAGAGAGGAAAGGAGCACTTGGTGGGTGGGCGTGAGGGTTCTTTGGGGAGGCAGCAACACGGCCAGCCCAGAGGGTAGAAACCTCACTACACTTTGGATGCCAGCAACTAAAATAGCTTTTCTTTGAGCCTGGCACAGAAATCCCCATGGCGTGGGTGTGGGTCTGGCTGGCCCCTGCCGGGTCCCGTTCCCATCTCGGGCAACCCGTGGCGGTGCTGCCAGGATGGAGGCTGTGATCAGCACATTTTACACCACGTCTTTGGGTGCTGCCTAGGTGAAATGGTGTGGAGGAAACCCGGCAACCTCTCTGTTGAGAGATTTTGAATCTAGCCCAGCTGTGAACCAAGCTCCCACACCAAGCTGAGTGAGCTCTTGGAGCAGGACCTGGGGGGGGTTCTGCTGGGCAGAGCTTGTCAAAGGCAGAGCCCACCCGTGGCAGTGAGGCAGAGCCGGGGACTCGAGCCCTCCCTGCCCAGCAGCGTGCCTGCGCTGGGGGGCTGCCCTCGGGCCACTACAGCTCAAGGGAGCATCAGGCCCATCTAACAAAACTGTTGAGTTTCATGCATATAACTAGAAAAGTAAATTCTGGTGTTTGTGGTGGTTGGTGTTAAATGGGCAGTGGCTGGTGTGCATCGGGAAACAGGCCGAGCTCTTTGAGAAGAAGACAATGGGATAGCAGAGACCAAGCCCCGAGGTCCTTCCCTGGTCCCCAGCTCCCGGCCAGTCTGGCTGGGGAGAGGCTGAACCAGAGCTGAGCAAGAGGTTGGGATGCTCCAGCTAGGAAAGCCAGTGGCCACACGCATCCCACCAGGCAGCAGCTCTCCTGGCAGAGTATAGGGAAGAAGCAGGAGGACCTATTGCTCAGGTGCAGGAGGAAAAGGCAAAGCTCTCATTCCTCTACTCCCTGCCGGAGCAGGCAGCGCAGGCAGGCTTGGAGAACTGTGCTGCCTTCCCGAGCTGGAGTCTCTCACTCTGCCTTTGTACTCGCCTGACAATACAGGAATAAAAATAACCAGGCTGCATTTGCAGAGAGATAAAAGCGAAGTTTGCCTTTTGTGTCTCTCCGGGCAGTGGGACAGCAGCACCAATGGAGCTGTGTGGACATGACACATGGGAATTTCTGACATATCTTTTCCCACTCTGACCTTGACAGACACAATAAAAAGGGGCTTTGCTGCACACACACAGCCACTCAGTCCTATCACCAAGGTTAGTAATAAAGAGCATGTCTGTGTGCACGCTTGTCCTCTGCTACTAACCCGCTTCACCTCTGCAGGGTGGATGGTGCCGGTGGACAGGGGCTGACTCTGGCGGTACACGGGAGGGTGGGACAGACCTGGATCGAGAGCGTTTTTGCTAAGGTCCGTGTGCTTTGCCAAGTTGCTGGCTACCAGCAGTGGCTACGTTCATGATCGTTGCGGCGTTTTGGAGCTCTGCTGTGTGATACCGCATTAGATGGATATTAGGAAGTACTCTCGTAAAAGCGCTTTTCCAAGCAGCTGTCATGGTGGTCTTCTAGAAGAGGTCTTCCCAGGGATAATACCTCCAGTCTTGCTTTTATCATCCTGCAATATTGCTCTGCAAAATGGACCCGGGTCTTTGCAGAGGTTTTGTGCGGGGCGCCAGGGCTCCAACGGGTCTGTAGAGCTGGAATAGGTTTTGGCTAAGTTTATCAAGAAAAGGGGTGTTGTTGATGATCTCTGGTGATGCCTAAAATGCGAATGTGGATTTTGACACCAAAGCAATGCTGGCTCACCCAGTGGGACTTGCAGTGCAGGGCTCATAGCAGCAGAAGGGAAAGTGTTCAGTAATTGTCTTGTTATTATAGCAATTATTAGCTAGTATTGTTGTCAATGTCTTCTCTCACTCTCTAAAATCAAAAGCGCATTTGGTGACCATGTTGCTCTTGGTCAGCAGCCCACCGGCGGGTGCTTTTCCCATGCACTGACTGCTTGTCCCTTCCTTCCTTTCAGCGTTCAGGTGTCTTTCACTCTTCCTTCTCTGCTGCCAAGTCTTCCTCCAGCCGTCCAAGATGTCTATGCTGGACATGAGCGAGTTTGGGGAGGCTGCTGAATACCTCCGGAAAAGCTACACAGAGCAGCTGAAGCTTCAGACAATCCCGTTCGATGGTAAGACCCTGAGGCAGCTCTCGGCACAGCCCTATGTGTGTGCCCCAAGCCAGCCCCTTGGCCACGGCTCTCTTTGGAGAGCATCCCCATCTCTTTCCCAGTGCTGGTACCTGTGGTATCATGGGTGCTGCAGAATTGCCCCCACCACCCTGGAGGACAGGAAGATCTCAGAAGTAGGAAAAGCTGGTTTTTGACTGTCCCCTTGTCTTCTGAGGTGCAGGAGGAGGTGGCCCTTCATCTCCCTCAACCCTGAGGGGCAGGAGGGCTGAGGCAGATGGCCTGAGGGACTGGTGGCAAAGCCTTCTCCAGTTCCGTTTAGTTTTGGAGCTGTACATAGCTTGCCCTACAGCTCTCCCACTTGGTCTCAGCCACGCCGCTGTACCGCGGTTCACTGTGCTCAGGCTCCAGGGCCCAGCTCATGCTCTGCCTCACTGCTCTTGGCTCAGCAAACAAGGAGGGAGAGTTTTGCTTGCTCTCACCATCCTTTTTTGATGATGGTCTGAGTTCAAGCAGACGTGAAGCAGCAGACTTCTGTCAGACTAAAAGTTGACACTGGCAAAGTAAACAGCTGCCAAACATGAAAAAGGCAAAGAAATCCCAGCTCCTATGACCAAGAGCATAGGAAGGAATAATTACTGTCCTTCCATGTTACCAGACTGCATTCATATGGCTTTCAGCTGACAATTTCAAATGGTTCCCTACATTTCAACCTGTTTTTTGTCTCCCCTTCCCTTCCCTTCCCTTCCCTTCCCTTCCCTTCCCTTCCCTTCCCTTTTTTTCTTTCCTTTCCTTTCTCCTCCAGGAAAGAAGCGAGTTTGGGTCCCAGATGAGAAAGAAGCTTATATTGAAGTGGAAATCAAAGAAAGCTCTGGTGGCAAAGTCACTGTGGAAACCAAAAATAAGGAAGTAAGCAAAATACCTTTCCTTTTCCAAGGGCTAGCAAGTGTGTGTGGAGGGGGGATATGTGTGACAAGACTACATCTGAAACTAGTCAAGCTCTTGCTGATAACCCTTCCACACTTGGTGATCAGTCATGCCCTGAGGGCACACGCACCGCAGTGTGTCAGGACACGTAGGCCAATTACTTGCCAAGAGTGGTAACGGTTCGGCATCCCCCCATTGAGCGTTTGCTTCCAAACACGGCTTACTGTGCGAGACAGACGGGAGGGGGACGGTGGGGCTGGCCCAGCACAGCTCCTGGCCGTGGGAGGAAGGGCTGCCCGAAGGCTGCGCCTGCCCCAGCACAGCCCTTTGCAATCCTGAACCCGGCTCATCTCGAAGGTCGAAACAAGAGGTAAGGGGCCAGTTGGCCAATTCCTGCTCGGTTTAGCCAGGATTTGCAGCAGAGTGAGCGGTGCTGTTGGGAGAACAGGCACTGGGCGAAGAGGTAGGACCAGCTGTGTCTAGTGGTGAGGCTCCAGCTTTCCAGCAGCGGGAGGGAGGCAAAGCAAGCAACCATCGGCTGATATTTGTCGAGATAATATCCAGTATAAATAGCTGCAAATGAGCTTAATCAATATCCTTTTCTTGGTTATGGGAGCCGCATGGCCCCGCAACATCATTACATCATTACACAGATGTAAAACTGGGAAAAAGAACAAGGACCTGACCAGACAGTAAATGGTAGACTTGGTTATTTCTATTTCTCAGCTAGTCATCATGGCACTGAGAAGCGCTCATGTCTGATGAATTTGAAAGAATTATACGTAATCGTCTTTGAAAAGTGTCAAGGTTGTGAAAATATTTTTGTCTGAAATTGGGAAAAAAAGCCAAAAAAAAATTTCCCTCCCCAAAGGAAAATTTACTGGGGAGCAAGTATCAATTTTAAAAGTTTATTCCAATATTTAAAAGATCTTCAGCTTCTGTGAACAAAGTAGTTTTGAAACCTTTTTTGCTGTTTCCTCTTGAAGCTGTCTTTTTTGACAATTCATTGTGGATTTGCAAAATCTGAAACTATATCTGCTTTCCCTGGATCAGCATTTCCAGCAGAAACAATTTCAAGAAACGTAACCCCACCCTTATCCTTCTATCCACCTTCCCGCTTTTAACACCTGACACTTTTTAACACCACACACTTCATATTCACCTGTAAAAACACCTCTTTGAAAAGTTTCATTTAATCTTTATTAACAAGATCATTTGCTAAATCCAGCTTCTTCCAGTCTGGCCAGACACGTAACGCGATAGTTTCCCAGCGCTTGGCTTTGCGGGATTAAATAAATCCAGTTATAAGTGATGGGGTACAGGCTTCAGCTGTTTGCCCAAAGGACCAGGGATGTCTCCGAGCCAAAGACCGTGCTGCTGCGGGGTTTTAGGCTGCAAAGGAGAGCACAGGATGGGGGTTGTTGAGCACTTTGTGGGGTGACATCTTGGTGCCCCCCAGCTGGGACCCCCCCTGCCGGGCTCAGCCGCAGCCCATGTCCCTGGGGAGGGAACGGGCTTGGGGTTTTCTTTTCCCAGCTGGGCTTTGTGGCTGGGGTGCTGGCGGGCCTCCCCTAGCCCCTCCACCCCAAAACAGAGGGCAACCCTCTTGGGAGGACAGCAGGCACAGGGCCAGGGTTGTCCCCAGCATGGGACTGTCAGTATGTCCATCCATCCAGTGGGTTTTTGGGGGAGAGGGTGTTCATTGGGGCCCATCTGACATGTCCCCTCTCCTCTGGCAGACACGGGTGGTGAAGGAGGATGAGGTGCAGCCCATGAACCCCCCCAAGTTCGACATGATTGAGGACATGGCCATGCTGACGCACCTCAATGAGGCGTCCGTGCTCTACAACCTGAAGCGCCGCTACTCCCACTGGATGATCTATGTAAGCCAAGGGCGCCCGGGGGATGGGGGGGTCACCCCATGGAGTGGGGAGATGAAGGGGTGCCGAGGCCCCCTGTCCCTCATCCGCCCCCTTTCCCCTCGCAGACCTACTCGGGGCTCTTCTGCGTCACCATCAACCCCTACAAGTGGCTGCCCGTCTATACGGCGCCCGTGGTGGCAGCCTACAAGGGCAAGCGGCGCTCCGAGGCGCCCCCGCACATCTACTCCATCGCCGACAACGCCTACAACGACATGCTGCGCAGTAAGCCCCTCTCCTTGGAGACCCCTGTCTTGGGGGGTGGGAGTGGTGTCCAGGGTCTTGGGGTGGCACCAGCCTAACGCCTGCTCATTCTCTTCCAGACCGCGAAAACCAGTCCATGCTCATCACGTAAGTGCCCCTCCGTGCCCAGCCCTGTGCGAGCAGTTGAGGCCCCCCACGCCGTGCTCCTGGGGGAGCCCCGGGCAGGCACCCCCTGGCCATGTCCTTCCCCTTGCCCTGGCAGCTGTCGGCCCCCCCGTCCCTTCCCGCCCAGCCCAGCCTGCCGCCACCGCGCCAGGTGACAAAGCTTTGTCTCCCCCGCACCCCGACAGCTGCGGGAGCTGCCGTGGGGCGCCCCGACCCTGCCGGCATCCTCCAAGGAGAGAGGAGGAAGGAGAGATGGAGGCCAAGGCCAGAGGGAGATGGTGGAGGGGCGGTGGCGGGGGAAGAGGGTGACGTGGGAGGGTGTAGGCCAGGTTGATTTCAAGTGACATATAGATAAGGGCTATATAAAGGACTCTAAAGGACGCCACGCCACTGCCAGGAGCCGCGGACATTTTTAGCCTCGGCCATAGCCTAATTAGGAAAGGCAGGGGTTGCGGAGAGATGCTTGGCGCGTGTCCGGCGGCGGCTCTGCTCCCCGGCTCCCCCCTGGCTCTTTGTGATCTGGGATTACAATGGAAGAGCGGCTAACTATAGGGATGAGCTCAGCCAGGCCCGCTGGACGCCCGCACCCCGTGCTGGGCATGCCGGCCCCCCCATGCTTGCGCGGGCAGCATTCGCCCCAGCACGGTGCCACTGCCATCTCCAAGCCCCCCCAGGAAAGCGGGGCGTGCTGAAACCACCCGAGCGGGAGCAGGCGAGACTGGTTCCTGGCTGATCCCAGACAGCTGAAGCCCCGGGGCCAGGGCCGGACAGCCTTGGTGGGTGCTGGCACCTCCTGCCGTATCTGGGTCGGGCAGCTGACCCCCCGCGGCACCTCCGAGGAGGCAGGCAGAGGCCGGGCTTGCAGCCGGAGGATGCAGCGAGGATGGAGCTGGGTTTCGCTCCAAAGACAATTCCCCAAGACAAGCACGTACACCCCCAGGCTGGAGGGGATTGATAGTGCTGGTCTCCCCGTCCCTCCAATACTTTGCTTCTCCCTCCTGGCACGATGAGCAGGGTGGCAGGTCGGCAGGGTCTCTGTTTGAAGTTTTGCCTGTTCTTTGTCTCATGTCCTTGATCTGTGTATTTCTGTTACTCTAAGCGGAGAATCTGGTGCTGGTAAGACTGTAAACACCAAGCGGGTCATTCAGTACTTTGCCATTGTCGCAGCCTTGGGCGACACACCGGGCAAGAAATTAGTAAGACCCTCTTTTGAAATGAGTTCTTGCTGTTTTCTTCCCTTCTTTCTTTTTTTTTTTTTTTTTTTTCCCCCCCCCCCCCCTCCTCCTTTCTTCTTCTTTTTACTTTGTTTTTTTTCTTCCCCCAACTTTTTGCATTTGGAAGTGTGTTTTGGTCTGACCCACCCAGGGCTTGGCTTTTCCCTGACTTTTGAACAAGCAAGGCTTGAAATTATTCTGCTCAAGGGGAAATGGATTATTTTTTTTTTATGTGGCTGCTCAATCTGTGCAGCCGGAGAGGTGCTTTAGATGCTCTCTTTATCTTCTCTTCCTTCTTCAACACCCCACAGATCTTCTTAAGGAGCATTAAAAGAATGGAGTAAATCTGCCATTTTCCACCTTGCCTCTTTTAAGCCTTGCTTTTCGTCCTTTTCTCCTTTTTTCCTCCTCTTGTTCATTTTGACCCTTTTCTACCTTGTGCTTTTCTTGCTCTTGTTTTGATTCTTGCATTTCTTTGGTGCTGTTATTTTTGAGCTGCCCTTGCAATTGCTTATTTCTTCTTGATATGTTGAGGCTCCAACCTGCTTTTCCCTTGTAGAAGCAAACTGTTTGCTTTAGGTATCAGACAAGCAATATTTCAGCATTATTTTCTTTACTCTTCTTTGGGTTTGGATTTAACTGTTCTTGCTTTTTGACGCATTTCTTGATTTTCTTGAGCTAATCTATTTAACAACTTTTTGGCATCTCTTATAAAGTTTAATCCTCCCATTTTTTCTTGGACTTTTTTGGCACTAAATGGTCATGCCCTGCTTTTCTGACCATGCTTCTTGTAGTTCTTGCCTGGCTTTTCTGGATTTCTAAAGACAATTTTCTTTCCTTTCTCTAGGCAGCTCTTGCCACTAAAACTGGGGTAAGTGTTGTAGACTCCTAACCTTTAATGCTTAGGACAGGGTGCTGCTGCACCACAGAGCTACGGCGGGGTGACGGGGAATGCCTGTGTGGGGCACCTGCCTTGGGTCTGGGAGCAAGGGCTGCCCCAGCACCCGGGCAGCATTTAGTTCTCCTCTTGGCTTTGTATCCCCCACCTTCCCATAGTCTGAAGCTTTGGTGTTTCATCTCCTCGTGCCTTTCTACCTTTCTGACTCCAACCTCTCCTTCAAGGGATCATTGCTCTTCGAATGATTGTTTCTAACCAGCACAGTGTTTGCCTGAGGGTGGCGTGGGCTCCTCCGAAGGCAAGGTGAAGCCCCCACTCTCTGAGCAGTTAGTGTCCCCCCAGCCTCGAGGCCCAGCTGAGGGTGGAGGTGCTGAGGGGCAGGGAAGACCCTCTTTGCTATGGGCAGCACTCTGCTCTGGCTGTGGACTGGGGCCCTGATGATGCCTGGGCATGCCACCCCCTGCAAAGACCTGAACTGCCTCGGCCCACCACATTGCAGGCAGCTGATGACCTTCTCTGGGGTGCGTTTCTGAGGTGCTTCCTTAGCTCCAAGGAAACAGCTGAGTGCCCCTGGAAATCCAGCAAAGGTTCAGTCCTTGGCGCTCCCAGCACCCCAAAAGCTCAGCTGGTCCAGCAGCTCAGTCGTAGGTCCTTGGCCTCTGGTTTCTCCAAGCACCAAGGGACAGCCTTCAGCTGATGCCCACTCTTGAGTGGGAGATGTTCACTAACACAGGAGTCTCAGACCACTTGGGCAAACTTACTAAGAGTGGGGCGGCTGGGGGGCTGAATCTGTGGGTCGCAGGGCAGCCCATGGGGCAGCCCCTGTTGAATCTCACAGGCCAGGCAGTTTTAGATCAGGCTGAATTCCAAGCTAACAGATCAAAGGATATCCAAGTGACAAAACACGGTTTGTTAGTAAAGCTGTGATTCATAGCTGCTCCCTGTCTCTTCTGCCCTTCACACGCCTGGGGCTGCAGAGGTGGGGAGCCATCGTGGGCCCAACATTGAAAAGACAGGGCAGCCCTTGGTGGGCAGAGCTCAGAGATGGTGTTTCCCACCTAAGGAAAGCCCTCTGGACTGTAATGAGTCACAGCATGGGCAAAAGCTGTCATGAAAAATCCTGCAGGTACCTGTGCCACCAACAAACTCTGCTACTGTTGTCAAACCCCACTGTCCTTCATGTGGCATGAGTCTCTTGCTTCTCCTTGAATTGTTGTCCTGCTTTGCGTGCGTTAGGTGGAGGCTGTCTCTTTCTTTTGGAACTGTGCATATGAAAGATGAGTGGAAAAATGAGCTTGGGGGAAGACAGATTAATCTTGGGACTTGCTTGGGAGAGTTCAGCAGATCACACCAGCTGGGACCTGTGATGTGCTGCCATCACACCGTGACCCTGCTGTGCATGATGTTGTTGTAGGGAGTCGTAGATCAGGCCTGTTTTCTGGATCTCTTCTTTTGCCATGTGTTGTGGTTTGGTGGAAGAGGAAATGCCTGGCAGAGTCAAAGAGCCTGAAATGTTTCAGACTGTTGTGGTGGCAATGCGTGCTTGCTCTTGGTTTGCATAGTGTAGCAGCCCAAGAAAGGGGCTCAGGACTGCTGTGTGCAGAGAGGACAGTAGCTTGGATCTTCAGAGGGCCAAGTTTAGGCAAGGAGAAGCCCACAGAGAGCACTGTTGCAAAACCCAGCTCTGCTGGCCCCTAAACCGAGCTGCATTGCCTCATGAGACAAGGAGATGCCTCAGGAGCAGCAGGCTCTTAAAGACAGCTAACGCGCGTAGCAGGCAGATGGTGCAGGGAGCCCCACTCTCTGTTTCCCTGTGTTGTTGGTGACAGATCCCCTCCGGCTGGATGGGAGCTCACACATCCTTTGGTTTTGTTTTCCAGGGCACCCTCGAAGATCAAATCATTGAGGCTAACCCAGCTATGGAAGCTTTTGGCAATGCCAAAACCATAAGAAATGACAACTCCTCACGTTTTGTAAGTGTCTGAGCAAGACAGAGAGCTGATGTGCTGCGTTTATGTAAGCTGAGTGCATCACTTACGGTACTGCATTTTCGTACGTTGCAAGCCAAAGGCACGCAGCAGGAAGCTAGCTCTGCTTCCTAGCGGGACTGGACTGCTGGGACCAAGATTTCCTCTGATTACAAATGCAGTAAATGGTGCGCTGGTCAGAGTGAATCGCCCTGGTGTCACAGCCTGTGGCTGGAGAGAAGTCCCTTACGGGACCAAAGTTGAGAGGGCCAGTAAACATGGTCTGGAGTGCTGGAGCTGGGACAGTCAAACGTGCCCCTTCCAGGCAGCAGCATCCTTTTTGCTAAGCCCAGCCTGGCTCTGATGTGGGATGCAGAGCTCATCAACCATGGGCAGCTTTGATGCCTGTTCTTGATGCCTTGGAGGGAAAGGAGACACTCCTAGGCGAGATTCCTCAGCACACCACAGAGCAGGAGGCTGTGGGCAGACCCAGTATCACACTGCCCCGCAGGAGTGCTTAGCTTTAAGAACAGGCCTGAGACAGGGATTTATCTGTTGTGAGTGAAATTTCTGCCTACCTGGTGTTTAAAACCTTATGCTGTCTGCACATTGCAAACCAGAGAACTTCAACCACCTACCTCTCACAGAGCCCAGTAACTTGACTGGCATCAGCAGAAGCCTAAGAAGTGGGAAATTAACAGTGTCTTGTAATTATATGAGGTTTCTAGGAGCTGTGCAGATTTGTAGCAGTGTAGCCAAGCCCAGTGCTTAGCTCCCTGTGCATGTTTTCAGGGCAAGTTCATCCGGATCCATTTTGGCCCCTCAGGGAAGCTGGCCTCCGCAGACATCGACATCTGTGAGTAGACGTGTGCCAGCTGCAGCGGGGAGGAATTTCATCTCGCTGTTTGTGCTGATGCTGGGTCAACTCCAGGAAAGAACAAGCCCTTTGCTAACCCCTCTGCCCTATTTGCTTGTAGATCTTCTGGAAAAATCAAGAGTGATTTTCCAGCAACCCAAAGAGCGAAGCTACCACATCTACTACCAGATTCTCTCTGGGAAGAAACCAGAGCTGCAAGGTAAGGCAGCCAAAGCTACGGCATAGCCTTTACAGCATGGTGGCACGGTTAGCCACAAAAAGAGCTCTGTTGTCAACTTTGGGGTCCACAGGGAATGAGCAAGCCCAGCTCAGCATGCAGGTACTGCCCTCGAATGCTTTGCTAGCTGTGCAGGATCGTAGGATTGGCGGATAATACAGGGTGGAAGGGATTTCAAGAGGTCATCTAGTCCGGTCTCCTTTATCCTCACAGACTGAGAAGCCAGACTAAAGCTCTTTCTGCAGCTGTCTGGAAGCAGAGAAGTGGTCACTCAGGGACTCTATGTAAGGTGGAAGCACGCTTTGCAAAGCTGCCTTGCATAAAGTCCTCGTTGTGTGGTGGGTACAGCGCTGACCTCAGCATGTGCAGGCTGGATATTTACTCATTTTGGGGTAGGGGGAAGTGTTTTGCAGCCTACTTTGAGCTCCTTCAGCCACCCTAGTGAGATGACCTGTTTCAGGTGAGCTTGAAAATAGCCACACAGCTCACTCACAGCAGCGGCCCTGGTGTAGCCATATATCCTAGATGTGTTCCCCAGGACAGCCCTAGCTGACCTGAATTTGCACTGGGGCAGTCCTGTGCTCTGAGCAGCGATGCGCTCCAGGTGCCAGGTCACACGTCGTGCACAGGAAACCTTTCCACACTGCAGAAAGATGGCTGGCACAGTCCCCTGGGGTGGTCAGCCTCTTGGCTGTGAGCTCTTGAGCTTGTTGCTGGCTCAAGAACAATACCTTATTAGGCAGGTCTGGAGAGCTGTGCAGAGCAGTAATCTTATCTGGTGGTCACAAGGACATGGATGGCCACTTCTAAATCAGTCTGCAGCCAAGCCATATCCCAAGATAGCAAGCAGGAGGCACATCACAGAAGAGATGGACCCATGTGTGGACCTGCCTGGGCTTGAAGAGGCTGTTCCTCCCACTGACTGGTGCCCTCTAGTTGAGGCTGGTGAAGCCTTACTTCTTCATCTGTGTCCAGAGTTGCCTCTCTGCCCCAGCTTTGTCTCTGTCAGACTGGCCTCACCCCCTGCATGTCTCCCCCCAACAGATATGCTGCTGCTCTCCCTCAACCCCTACGACTACCACTTCTGCTCTCAGGGTGTAACAACTGTGGACAACCTGGATGACGGCGAGGAACTCATGGCGACAGATGTACGTGCACTTCCTTCACACTGCACAGCCTGAGGCAGGGGCCTGGGGAAGGACACAACCTCCTTCTGGGCAGGCATGGGGATGTCTCCTGGCTTTTGTGTGTCCCTCTCTAAACTAGCTATGAGTTCCCTCTAGTTCCTTGACTAGGTGCCCACCAGATAGAGCACCCTGCCCAGAGCCACAGGGTAGAGAGATCACCTTAGGAGATGGTGGGAGGACCAACCCTCACCTCAGAGTGGTGATTTTGTTCTATCTGTACTGCTTTGTCTCTCCTTAGCACGCCATGGATATCCTGGGCTTCAGCAATGATGAGAAATACGGCTCCTATAAAATAGTGGGAGCTATCATGCACTTCGGCAACATGAAGTTCAAGCAAAAGCAGCGAGAAGAGCAGGCAGAGGCTGATGGCACTGAAAGTGAGTTTGGCTCCGTGCTGCCAGATCTGCCCAGCCAGGGCTGGGCATGCAAATTCCTCCAAGACCAGACTGTGATAACTTCATAGAATCATAGTATAGTTTGGGTTGGAAGGGACATTTAAAGGTCATCTAGTCCAACCCCCTGCAATGAGCAGGGACATCTTCAACTAGATCAGGGTGCTCAGAGCCCCATTGAACCTGACCTTGAGCATCTTCAGGGATGGGGCATCTACTACCTCTCTGGGCCTGACCTGGTCTGTGAAGGTCTGTGATCCCAAGCAACCACACTGTCTTAGGACCTGCTTTAGGTGAACAAAGAACTTGTCCTTGAGTTGGCATATTTAGGACAGCCTTTTCTGCAAGGATTAGGTGGTCTCATCTGCATCAGACTTGCCACAGCAACATCAAAGGCTGTGACACCCTGGCTGTGCTTCACCTTGTTCAGTGTTCTCCTGTCCTTCATCAGCTCTTCTCTTGCGCTTCATTAGGCAGTCTTCTAGAGCAGGTCATCCACAGAATATAAGCCAGGCCATGGTCAAGACTGCAAGGACCTGCTCAAGTCACAGCCTCCTGAAGAGCAGTTAGAGAAGGATACAGTCACTGTCTAATACTTTTCCTTGTTTGTTGCTTAGGCAAGCCCAATGTAGATCACAGATCTAAGAGGACAGTCAGGCTGCAGAGCAAACCTGAAAATTCAGAGCTCAAATATTTTCTATTGCTTTTGCACTGCTGCATTATGCCTGTCTCCCAGGATTAAGGGAGCAAGCTTCAAGGAGAGGGTGACTTTCCAGCATGTGGAAGGATGAGAAGGGCGAGTCCTATCACTTAGCTGGAAGTCTTAAGCAATAACTATACACTGGCTGAGGCAGGGATCCAGCAGAAATTACTACGTGGATCAGAGCTTGTCAGGCTAACATTCATGAAGGAAGATTTCACCTTGCCTGAGGAATGTCAACACAGGATTCAGCTGCTACTTGGTAATTAAAGAAGATTTTGATCTAGCAGTGATTTCCCTACAGAGGTGATTTTCTAGCTACAATCTGCTATTAGGAGTCTATGAAAGATAAGCAAGAAAATCACCTCTCTTCTGGTCAGTTCAAATTCACTGCATGGGAATCCAAGCTTCCACTGGAAAATGCATAGAGATCCCTAGATCAAGAAGACTTAAAAACCTGACGGGCACCTGCAGCAGGTCTGTTGTGACCATCTCCTCCAAACAGTAACTTCTCGGGCAGGAGGTCCAGACTTTAAAAGCATCATACAATATCCAGGATGGGAAATCACACTAGACACTGGAGGAGAGTCTGGAGCAGTCTAGTGGAAAAAACTAGTATAGTTAGCGCTGATCAGCAGAAGAGCTGGTAATTTTTTTTATTTTCTTTTTGTCCTTCCTGGGGCTTCCTTGCTGGCTGCTCATGCCTTTGTACTGTTTTACAGGTGCTGACAAAGCTGCCTACCTCATGGGAGTCAGCTCAGCTGACCTCATCAAGGGGTTGCTCCATCCTCGTGTGAAAGTGGGCAATGAATATGTGACCAAAGGTCAGAACGTGGAACAGGTGAGTGTGCCAGGACACGGGCTCCCTGCTCACGCTGGTATGTGACTCCTCTGCAGGCAGGCCCATTGTGTAACGTTCTCTGCACAGGGCAACTGGTGCTTCAGTTCACTCTCTTGTGTTTAAGAGTAGACTCAGAGCAGCATGAGAAGATGTATCCACAGTTACTGGCTTTTAGCAGCTGGGGAAGTTGGTGGCAGAGCTGGCAGATAACTTGGGATATTAACCAAGGCTAGGGGTTCAAGTCAGTGTTTTTGAAATGTGGGTTGGATCACAGCCAGAAGAGGTGCAGTTTCTATGGATCTGCTTCAGTGGCAGTCACACTCCCATGAAGAGATGTGAGTTCAGCTCTGGAAAGTAGGAAACTCATCTAAATACTCATCTAAAATTCATCTAAACTGATCTTGTGGGAGACTCAAATGCACCAAAAATGTATCTTGTCAGATTCCAGCCACATCACAGTTAGGAACCCAAACCTGGCCTGAATAGTGCAAGCCAGTCCTTGAGTAAAATTCAAGAGGATATTAGGAGCTGGTGTCTTATCCAAAGTGAGCTGTAGGCTCCTGCCATGCACAAGGCTTCTGAAAGTATCACTTTAGACTGAATCTGTATCCTAAGATCTCAGAGGTTAAGACCGGGCCAGGGACACAAGAACACACTTCTGAGCATGTGAAAACTAATCTTGGAGCAAGCATATACCGTAACCATGAACTCCCTGGATCTGTTTGTCTGTCCTTTGTGTGCCAAGAGGAGCTCTCTTCTTCAGCCTCTAGCTCCTACAAAAGCAGGGAGAAGGATAAGTGCTCATGACCTGCCCTATGATTTGCTTTGGCAGGTTGTCTATGCTGTGGGAGCCCTGGCTAAAGCCACCTATGATCGCATGTTCAAGTGGCTGGTGACTCGGATCAACAAGACCCTAGACACCAAGCTGGCCAGACAGTTCTTCATCGGAGTACTGGACATTGCAGGCTTCGAGATCTTTGACGTGAGTTCTGCAGGCCCCCTGCAATGGGTTCGGGGAAAGCTGTAGCTAGACAGTTCAGTCCCCTAGTGTCTGACAGCTCTATCTCCTCCAAGAAACTACTGGCCTTGATAAGAAAAAGAGCTCTTGTCTGAATTAATTTATCTGGAGCAAACAGGCAGCTCACAAGGACTGTTCTAACAATGCTGTGGGCACATCTCCAATGATTCCTGGCTACCTACTCTGGTAGCAATCCAGCTGAGCCTGGTAGAGATCATTCTTCACACCCAGACAAAGCAGAAGAGTGAACCCCTTCATGTCTAGAGCTCCTCCTTCTGATGCAGGGTTTGTTTTGTTCTTGCAGTTCAACAGCTTTGAACAGCTGTGCATCAACTTCACCAATGAGAAACTGCAACAGTTCTTCAACCACCACATGTTTGTCCTGGAGCAAGAAGAATACAAGAAGGAAGGCATTGAATGGGTCTTCATTGACTTTGGCCTGGACCTGCAGGCTTGCATCGACCTGATTGAGAAGGTAAAGCATGAGTCAGGGCACAGGAACAGTGCTTCTAGTAGGCGGCTTGCTTGCAAGTCTAGAACAGTGAGGGGTGCTCTGCTACCAGAAATGAAATTATTCCCTCCCCAGTCGGTGATAAGTGCCCAACTTTGTTCTCCCCACCACACTTACAGCTCAGACCCTCCAGACCATTGAGCCCTTTTGACACAAATTTTGACTGTATGAAACCATGGAAATTCTGTTCCTACCCACCGGTGAGCCACAAAACCTGGTGCAGCCTTTTCCTCCAGAGAACAGTGATCTCTGGCCCTTTTTTCCTACCCACTTGCTGCCCCTCAGTGCCTTGTACTTGAGTACTTGCTGATTCAGAGCAGCTTGTATAAAAGATTATCACCATTGCATGGAAGAAACTCACCTTTTTTTTTGGAAAGCAGCAAACCTGTCAGGATACTGGAGAGGATCTCCCCTTCCCAACAATCTGATGGAACTGGGCAAGCCCCCATGTCTGGCAGGCCTGGCCAGTTCCACTCTGACTGGCTGGAGGTCAGATGCAGCCTGGAATACACCAGTGATAGCTTGCCCCATGGTCAATGTCTTGCAATGCCTCACCTTGCTCAGTGGCACAGAGAATCCTCCATTCTGGAATGGGACATGGCAAGACTGAGCTCAAACCTCTTTATACCACCTTCTCCCTGCAGCCACTGGGAATCCTGTCCATCCTCGAAGAGGAGTGCATGTTCCCGAAAGCCTCCGACATGTCATTCAAAGCTAAGCTCTATGACAACCACATTGGGAAGTCGCCCAACTTCCAGAAGCCCCGGCCGGATAAAAAGCGGAAATATGAGGCCCACTTTGAGCTGGTGCACTACGCTGGTGTGGTATGTCCCTTGTCAGCTCTTGCACAGCATTCACACCTTCCCCCTTGCAGGCCTGTCCTTACCTTTGCCTCTCTCCTCTGTTGCCAGGTGCCATACAACATCATTGGGTGGCTGGACAAGAACAAGGACCCCCTGAATGAGACAGTGGTGTCCGTCTTCCAAAAATCCCAAAACAAGCTCCTGGCCTCCCTCTATGAGAACTATGTGAGCTCTACTTCAGGTGAGGAACAACCTTACCCCTTTTTTGATCTCGGTCTCTCCCTCCCTTTGTAGCAAAGCCTCCTCAGCCCCACATCCAGCTGTTGGTGCAACACTCCTGCACCTAGCAACCTGGGCAAAGGAAAGACCCACACTCACCCCTAAAAACTGTCTGACCTGGGTAGGTGGGAACTCTGGGTGTGCAGTGCTGACCTAGGGGCTTTAGGTGGGTGGTCAGGACCAGGCTGAGCTTGTACAGCGCTGTAGAGCTGTCCTGGTGGCCCTGTGACCTGGGATGTGTGAAGGGGTCTCCTGTTACCAAGCGCTGAGGAGCAACACCCAGAACTGGGTGCTGTGGGAGATGTTTTTGGTGGTCTGCAGCTCTGCTCTGCAGCAGGGCACTACCATCTCTGCTATGCAGAGAGCAGGCACTGCGGGCATTTCAGGGGTGTTTGAGGGTGCTCCTGAGTCCTCCAAGCTGAGCAGATGCTTTGCTGATATAATTAATATTTCAACCCAACAGAGGAACCTCACAAGCCAGGGACCAAGGAGAAACGTAAAAAGGCAGCTTCTTTCCAAACAGTGTCACAGCTGCATAAGGTAAGAGCCAGCCCCTCATCCAAGGCCATGAGGGAAGCATGCTCAGTGTCCCAGTATCAGTCCCACTTCCCTGACATGATGGTGGGGTATCTTGCGCATGAGCTCGTGGGGCCTGAAGGAGCACCACGGCTCCTGAAGGACCACCACTAGGCAAAAGCTCCTAACACGCTTTCGCCCTTGGGCAAGGGACCCACGTCTGGCAGAGTCCCAGCCCTGTCCCCCTGCTGCTAGGGAGGGACACGAGGCTCCAGGCTGGGAGAGCGATGGCTCCCTTTGAGCTGGGGCTTGTGCTGCTTCTGCCCGCGTGATGCTTGTGCTGCCCGGCAGCTCCTTCACCTTTGAGAGAGCGGCAGTTAAGACTTGTAGTGATGTTTAGATAATGTATTACATGAACATCACTTTAAGTCTGTGCTACTTCTCTCCTCATTCTTGTCGGCGGGAAGGACAGCCTTTGGGCAGAAGAAAATGGAGGAGGATCTTACCGGTCTCTGAGCAGGCAGCTCTTTGCTGTCCTGTCCAGGGAGGTGACCCGAGCTGTTTGAGAGCTCAGGATAACACACACCCCTATTCCCATGCTTATCACAGGAGTTCTTTGTCCACCCCAGAGTTTAAGCAACTGGAAAACAGCACAGAGGGGTGTGTGAGCCCAAAGCTGTGTCCTGCCCTAACAGCCACGTGGTGACAGGGTGCTCAAAGAGGCAGCGCTTGTGTCAGAGCCCCTGTTGAGGAAGATGTGTGAGTCTTCCTCCTGGACAGTCACAAGCCTTGGGGAAAGGTGTCTGCGGCGAAAAGTTGCCCTGTGATGACATGGAGCTGTGGGAAGGCGTTCCCTTCCCTGAGCTGGTCCTGGACAGGCTGAGCCTGTACGTGCAGGGGAAGGCAGCCTGCAAAGATAGAGGGCGCAGATGCCGTTCCCACGAGAAAAGGCAGGGCCATGTCTTGGCTTGAGCCCTGCCTTGGAGAGAAAAGGAGGCCCAGGCTGGATAAGCAGCGCCCCGTCACAGCCGAAGGGCATGGGCAGCACTGGGGGGGTACAGGGAGAACCCAATGAGATGGCACTGTGGATGCCAGCGCTAGATTTGCAGGGTGCTGAGGGCAGGGCTGATGGACAGCAGCAGAGCTGTGTAGCAGGAATATGCTCCGTCCTGTGTTCCTGGCTCTACCCTGCAGCAAAACTTTACCTACTAATCCTTGGGAAGCATCTGGCACCCCTCTGGCAGAGCAAAACCTGCAGATGCCATTTGGCATGTCTGCCAGCCCAGTCCCCTCTGCCATTGCTCCCACCCTGGCAGAAGGCAGTGGTCCTGCTACGGGGCTGCACAGGGGGCAGCTAAGCAGAAGGACATTCCCCCTCTCTCCTGAAGAGTGGTAAGGGGCTCTCAGTGTCCGCTCTCTCCCTGCCTGTGGGGGGAAGGGGCTGGAGAGAAGTGTTGTAGGGAAGCAGAGCTGTCATTTCATGCCTCATCCCCCGTGTCTGCCCTACAGGAGAATCTCAACAAGCTGATGACCAACCTGCGCTCCACTCAGCCCCACTTTGTCCGCTGCATCATCCCGAATGAGACAAAGACCCCAGGTATGCATGGACTGAGACAGCACCCTGGCAGTGCCCTTGGGTGACATCCACATGTGGGAGCTGTCAGGGACTCTTGCACCCACCTTCTCCCCAAGCCTTTTCTTGCAGCAGTTTTGCTGCTGCTGAGACCTGGTCCATCTCAGTGTGGAAACCCTCGTGACCCATGTCAGTCTTCTCTACTGGGGAGAATGAGTTTTGCCAGGCTTCCAGTTTGGCTGTGCATTGGTGGTTGGGCTGCCTTGCACTTGTGTATAACAGCAGGCACGGATGAGTCTTTCAGGCTGACTTCCACCATCTGGGGTCCAGGCTGCAAGACTGCTGCTCAGCCTAGGCCCGCAGGACAGGTTAACACCCATGTTCAAAACCACAGGCTGTTTCTAGAGTTCAGGCCCATGCTGCAGCTCCATTTCCCCTGTCCTCTTGGGCTGAGCGTCTGCTCCATCTTTATTCTCACCCATAGGAGCCATGGATGCGTTCCTGGTGCTGCATCAGCTGCGATGTAACGGTGTCCTTGAAGGTATCCGCATCTGCCGTAAAGGATTCCCCAACAGGATCCTCTACGCAGACTTCAAGCAGCGGTAACTCCCTCTTCTTTCTTGCCCAGCAACCCACACATGTTCTGATGGGAGACAGACTTGCCCTGGCTCTGACCTGCTCCCCAGCTTGTGTAGGGCTGGTCTGAACCACCACAATATGCCCAGTGCATGCACAGTTTGGGATAGCTCTGCTGCTGGCTCTGTGGTGCCAGACATGATGAGACGGCAGGGCTGGTGATGTTTGAGATACTGAATGCAGGGCTGGTGCAGGTGGATGGTGGCCAGGCTCAGGTCCTCCAATCCTGCCACAAATTTCTCTCTGGCCTTGGGATCCTTACCATTCTCCAGGCTGGCCCCATTCACCCTGCGTGACCTGGGCCTGACTAGGCATGGTAAGGCTAGTGGCCTCCTCCTGCACAGTATTCATTGTCTTCAAGGACTAAGATCTGGCAGGGTTCCCTGGGGTCTGCTCTGCAGAAGAGCCCATACTGTGCTCTGGAGCTCCTGGCTTATACATGGCTCCAGCCTGTGCTGCAGCGACATGCTTCCCGGGGGAACTGGCATGACTGGGGTACAGGAATGATGATGGAGCCATCAACTCTGTGCTGGGGTTCTCCTGCATGTTCTCCCTCTGCTTTGTCCCTGCAGCTACCGTATCCTGAATCCAGCAGCCATTCCAGATGACAAGTTTGTGGACAGCAGAAAGGCCACGGAGAAGCTGCTGAGCTCCCTGGAACTGGACCACTCGCAGTACAAGTTTGGTCATACCAAGGTGAGACCAGGCAGCTGGTCCTTGGGGGAGAGACACTGCCCCTCCTATCTCTCTGCAGTCCCAGTTTGCTCTCCATGCCCAGCTTGCTCTCTGCCTAGCCACAGCCCTGCTGAAGCCCTGTGCTCTGCGGGTTGAGTGTGGCCCTTGAAGGGATTGAGGAGGGCAGAGGAAGAAACAGGTTGGGAAGAAACAGGTCTGAGCAGAAGGTCACTGCTGCCTGATCTCATACCACCCAGCCCAGCAGCTAGTCCCTGCTGGGGGGTTGTGAGGGGATGTGCGCGGGCAGGGAGATTTGGTGCCCAGCTGTGCCTGTGCCTTGTGTGGGTGCGCCTCCCACCAGTGGGTGTGTGCCCGTGCAGGGAGGGCACCTCAACCTGCAGTGTGTAGCCCTCATTGCTCTGTGTATCCCTGCTTTGGGCTGCGTGTAGCCCAGGTCTGTCTGCCTGGTTATGTTACCCCTGAGCCCTCTGTCCTCTCTGGTGTTGACTCTGTTCTCGCTCTCTTGCCTGCAGGTATTTTTCAAGGCTGGTTTGCTGGGCTTGCTGGAAGAGATGCGAGATGAGCGTCTGGCCAAGATCCTGACCATGCTGCAGGCCAGAATCCGTGGGCACCTCATGCGCATTGAGTATCAGAAGATCATCAGCAGGAGGTAGAGTTGTGGGGGGAGGCAGAACTTTGTGAGCATCTCTCCTTGTTCCTTCTGCACATTTCAGTGGGTTTGACCTGTGGGGCTTGCCTATGGCTGGCAGTGGTTGGGTAAGGACCTGGGCTGAAGGGATGGAGGCAGACCTGTAAGAACTCTGGCATGGGCCTGGTAGGGAGGGTCAGTGTATCTAGGTGGGAGAAGCCTTTGGTTTCCACTAGAAGATTCAGATTGATGTAGAGTGAGGAGACCTGACAGCCAGGCCACACCACCCATCCCACTAGGGCCACTAGAGTGTGCAAACAATGTGCCAGTCATTCAACATGCTGCCATTTGCCCTCCTGGTGGAGAATAGAGCCATGTCCAGGCCTGCAAAAGCCAGGTCTCTGCTACAGTGAGGATGGGAGGTGGGGAATCTACACCCGTCATGATGCTCTGCTTGTATCCCTCCAGGGAAGCCCTCTATACCATTCAGTGGAACATCCGGGCCTTCAATGCTGTCAAGAACTGGTCCTGGATGAAGCTGTTCTTCAAGATCAAGCCTTTACTCAAGTCTGCTCAGACTGAGAAGGAAATGTCCAACCTGAAGGAGGAGTTCCAGAAGCTGAAGGAGGCTCTGGAGAAGTCCGAGGCTAAGAGGAAGGAGCTGGAAGAGAAGCAGGTCTCCATGATCCAGGAGAAGAATGACCTGGCTCTCCAGCTGCAGGCAGTGAGTGCTTCACCCTCTCTCTGGAAGTGTAAAGATAATGCAGAATCCATGGGCAGAAGAAGGAGCAGAGCGTGCTAGATCCCTCCTTCAGCCTCTAGCAGTTCTGAGACCCCCCTCATTGCCCCAGTCTGTTTGAATTGCACTGTTAGACTTGGTGCAAACCTGAAGCAATGTCACACACTTGCCATCTCAGGACTGTCATGGATTCATGCTCCCCTGGCTCTGCAAAGGGTGATCTTCTCAGATTGGGGTGGGAGGGAATGTTTGCTTGCCAAGCTGTGGCTAATCTGTGCCATTTCTATACAAGGAAGCGTCAGTCCAGTGTTTCCTTCCTCTGGAAGATTTAGTTGCAGTTTGGTCTTTGGCCCTGGTTAGTGTTAGTTGTTGTCCCATGGCCCTTGAAAACGGGCAGTGACTGGAGCTGTCTTTTTTGTACACCTGAGTACCTTGGCTTGCTCTGCCCCTTCCACAAGGAGAGCTTCAGCTCTGGGCCAGGGTAGCATGGCTGAGAGCCTGCTGTTATGCTCTTGGGGCAGTGGATAAGCACTGGCTTTCTTGTGCCTGCTCCAGGAGCAAGACAACCTGGCAGATGCAGAGGAACGCTGTGACCTGCTGATCAAGTCCAAGATCCAGCTGGAGGCCAAGGTGAAGGAGCTGACGGAGCGTCTGGAGGATGAGGAGGAGATGAACTCAGACCTCACCGCCAAGAGACGCAAGCTGGAGGATGAGTGTGCAGAGCTGAAGAAGGACATTGATGACCTAGAGATCACGCTGGCCAAGGTGGAGAAGGAGAAGCATGCCACAGAGAACAAGGTAACTGACCCTGCAGAGTACAGCCTCATTGCCCCGGAGCCTCAGTGGTTGTGGAGACACCAAAGAGAAACATCAGAGACAAGGCTGCTGGTGTGTGGGACCTGAGGCAAGGCAGAGTGCAAAAAGGTGTGGGAGAGGGCAAAACCTGGTGTCCTGCCTCATTGCACAGGAGTGGTATGGGCAAACGGTTCTGTGCAATGGCAAGTGATTTGGGGCATTGGCAAACCAGCTGGTGGAACCAGCCTGGCCAAGGGGAGAGGGGCTGGCAGCTGCTGCGGAGCCAAGCTGCTGTTGATCATGGACTCCTGCCTTTCATGTGTCCGGCTGCTTGTATTAGCTTTGCTTCCCCTGTTTCTGAGAAGATGCTCCTAATTTTTGACCCCACTGATCTAGGTTAAAAACCTGATTGAAGAGATGGCTGCTCTGGATGAGATCATTGCCAAGCTGACGAAAGAGAAGAAAGCACTACAAGAGGCCCATCAGCAGGCTCTGGATGACCTGCAGGCTGAGGAAGACAAGGTCAACACACTGACTAAAGCCAAGGTCAAACTGGAGCAGCAAGTGGATGATGTGAGTCATAGGCCAGTGACAGTGAAGTGAGAGAGGTTTGAGCCAACCTCCAGGAAAACCCAAGGGCTATCCCTGAACGGTATCTGCAGGGTGGGATCATTATCAGATCCCTGTTTATTATGGCCAGTTAATGAATAACCCCATTGACAAACTGCCCCTGAACCAAGAGGTGGTCCAGAGTACCCCATGGAGACAGTCCTGGGCTGAGGGAATGGGACTGGAGACAAACTAGGCAACAGCTCTGGATCTCGGTGCTGGGTGAAGTTCCCACAGCAATGGACATGGGGAAGGTTGGGGCTACAGAGGGTCTTTTCCCTCCCTAGCCTGTCTCCCTTCATTCTCCAGCTGGAAAGCTCTCTTGAACAAGAAAAGAAAGTCCGCATGGACCTGGAAAGAGCAAAGAGGAAGCTTGAAGGAGACCTGAAGTTGACACAAGAGTCTGTAATGGATCTGGAGAATGACAAACAGCAGCTGGAGGAGAAACTCAAAAAGTGAGTGGGTGATATGTGCCTAGGCGGTGTGCTTACTCTGCTAGGACAGTGCCCGCCTTGAAATCAAGTGGACATGTGGCCTTTGCAGGGGCTAATGGAATGTGGCTTTGAGCACTGCTGGTGTGATCAGTCCAGGCAAAATGAGGGCTTGGTTTTCCTGGGAACTATGCAGAAATGCTGAGGAGCTGGTCAGCTGCACTGACTAACAGATCAGGGTGCTATAGAGCTTCTTCTGTACGTGGGGTTGGAGAGGAGAGACTTGCCTGGTGGGACCCTAATGCAGAGCTGGGACACCAGCTACAAGTGCAGACTTCATCATCATGTCCCATTCTCATTGGGGAACTGGAGAACAACACCTAGGGACCTCACAGGGAAAACCGCAGAGCCAGAGTCCACTTTAAGCCTCCCTCGGAGCAGTCCATGCGCTGTTTCTTACCCCTGCAGTCCCTTTCCTATGTGGGTTGGTTTGTTTGTCCTCTGGATGTAGGTGGGACTTGGCAGGACAGCATTTGTCTGACCAAAGGCTCTGCCTTCTTTCTGTACAGGAAAGACTTTGAAATGAGTCAACTGAACTCAAGGATTGAAGATGGTCAAGTGACAGAGGCCCAGCTGCAGAAGAAGATCAAGGAGCTCCAGGTATGGTGGGAAGAACTGTTCTCACAGCCTAGGAGTCCTAAATTTCCACCAGCTGTAATGTGTTGGAGAATCTGTATGGGCCAGTCCCTCTCTGAGCACAGGGGCATCTCCTTGGCAGAAGAGTGATGAAAAAAGCTGGCACTGTTAGCAGAAGCAAAGCACTCTGACAAAATGTGGTAGCCTGAAAATTAAAGGATGAACTATTGAGGTGAACGCTAGCACCAGCATGAGGAACAGCTTCTAGGATGTAATTCTCTGTCCAGACTAAAACTGTAAATCCAGCACCCAAACTCTGAAGATCCAAATCTAGTATGTTGGGCTTCTTCCTAGCAGAGACAGGCCCCCAGGTTCAGGCTGGTTGCATGGAGGCTTCCCACTGAAGGGAGGCTAGTACCAGCCTGGATCCTGATAGCCGCATGCAGAGGAGAGCAGAAGCTCTGCAGAACAGGCTACCAAGGAGCATGAGGCATTCCTGCCTCAGGGAGTCCCAAAAGAGCCCAAGTGTTTGCTCCATGCTGGTGGCTTCTTGCTCCCCAACATCTGAGGAGACACTTTGCTGCACTGTGGAGAGCAAAGATGGTGGAGCTTCACCAGGTTACTGCCTTATTCTCTCTCTGCCAGGCCCGCATTGAGGAGCTGGAGGAGGAGCTGGAGGCTGAGCGTGCTGCCAGAGCCAAGGTGGAGAAGCAGCGGGCAGAAGTGTCACGGGAGCTGGAGGAGCTGAGCGAGCGGCTGGAGGAGGCCGGTGGGGCGACGGCCACGCAGCTGGAGATGAACAAGAAGCGGGAAGCAGAGTTCCTGAAGCTGCGGCGGGACCTGGAGGAGGCAACCCTGCAGCATGAGTCCACGGCAGCTGCCCTGCGGAAGAAGCATGCAGACAGCGTGGCAGAGCTGAGCGAGCAGATTGACAACCTGCAGCGTGTCAAGCAGAAGCTGGAGAAGGAGAAGAGCGAGATGAAGATGGAGGTGGATGACCTAACATCCAACATTGAATATCTCACCAAGAACAAGGTGAGCATCGGTTCTGTACGGGGCAGGTTCAGCTCTTCTGTGAGTATCAGTGCAACTGGTTGCAGTGTGCTCAGCACAGCCGTGTCCATGGCACGTTGTCTTTGGTTGCTCTTTGCCGTGGCACAGTCCCTGTTTTTCACTAGGTGTAGCTTGTCACTGTGTCACTATGGCAGTGCCTGCAGGAGGCTTTGCTTGTCCTAGTCAAGTCTGGAGGATCTGGGAAGACATTTCCTGGGAGACCGATTACAGAGAGCCACTGTTAGCTTAGCAGAAACCAAAAAGCTCTGGCAGGCTCCTGCTCTCTGCCTTGTGTGCACGTGGGATCAGCTGAGCATGGCAGCAAGGTCCCAGGACGATGCGGTCGCTGAGCCCCTCCTGGGATAACGGTGCTCTCCGGGCAGCACTGGGTCTCACACAGGCTTTGCTTGGCGCATGTAGGCCAGTGCTGAGAAGCTGTGCCGCACCTATGAGGACCAGCTGAGCGAGGCCAAGTCCAAGGTGGACGAGCTGCAGCGACAACTGACCGATGTGAGCACACAGCGGGGCAGGCTGCAGACGGAGAACGGTAGGTGGGGGAGGCAGCCAGAGGACGCGTGGCTGCCCTGGGGCTGGTCTCGCACTGGGGCATCTGAGTGGGGGAGCTGTGGTTCAGCCGGGCAGACTGTCCTGCTTCTCCCATGGACAAAAAAAGTTAGCAGGAGCTCCATCTGGAGTGGAGGGGAGTAGGATGTCTGTGTCGTGCCTCCAGTCAGGCCTTGCAGAAGTGCAAGGAAGAGGACCTCTGTGGTGATGCTAGAAGCGCTGTGATCTCGGGCATCAGAAGGAGGGGTTCCTAGCTGGCCTGCTTCACCTTTAGCTGCTGGCATGCACCTCTGCCCATGGGCCCCAGCTTGCCTGGGTGGGCATGCAGCTGGGACTGCTGGAGGTCTCCATGCAGCCGAAGGCCACAGGCTCTGGGGGCGTGCGGGCTAATGCAGATCGCAGCATTTAGGCCTCAACGTAGCTGTTTTGGCTCTGTTTCAATCCAGGGGAGCTGAGTCGGCTGCTGGAGGAGAAGGAGTCCTTCATCAACCAGCTGAGCCGTGGCAAGACCTCATTCACACAGAACATTGAGGAACTGAAGAGGCAGCTGGAGGAAGAGACCAAGGTGAGGCTTCTGGGGCATGGCTGATCTCTGAGTGACACAGATCTCAGGGAATGGGACATGTCCTACTGTGGCACTGGCCCAGATTCTTGGACCTGGGGAGGTGGGACATACCCTGCACACAGCAGTCCCAGGGGCAGCTCTTAGCCTGGAAAAACAGAGCTTCCTTCCCGCTGCCCCCAGTCCAGGCACCATGGCTGGTGTCCTGGAGACTGGGGCCAGCTGCTCCTCTCATGAGCTCTCCCTTCCTCAGAGCAAGAATGCCCTGGCCCATGCCCTGCAAGCCTCTCGGCATGACTGTGACCTGCTGCGGGAGCAGTATGAGGAGGAAGTGGAAGCCAAGAGCGAGCTCCAGAGGAACTTGTCCAAGGCCAATGCAGAAGTAGCCCAGTGGAGAACCAAGTATGAGACAGATGCCATCCAGAGGACAGAGGAGCTGGAGGAAGCCAAGTGAGTCTCATGGCAGGAGTCTGTTCCTTGCAGGTGGCAGGTTTCCATTCAAGGATGAGGCTTTTCCAGACCCCAGGGTAGGACTGCACCCTCCTGCCCGGACTTGAGGCTGTTTGGGCAGGCTGTGGCCTCCTCTCCTTGGAGCAGTGGGGTGGGATGACACTTGGGCTGGGAGCGCTCAACCCTTGCTGCCATTGACAGGAAGAAGCTGGCCATCCGGCTGCAGGAGGCAGAGGAGGCAGTGGAGGCTGCCCATGCCAAGTGCTCCTCACTGGAAAAGACCAAGCATCGACTGCAAACAGAGATCGAGGACCTCTCGGTGGACCTGGAGCGTGCCAACTCGGCCTGCGCTGCCCTGGACAAGAAGCAGCGCAACTTTGACAGGATCCTGGCAGAGTGGAAGCAGAAGTACGAGGAGACGCAGGCAGAGCTGGAGGCATCGCAGAAGGAGTCACGCAGCCTGAGCACGGAGCTCTTCAAGCTCAAGAATGCCTATGAAGAGTCCCTGGACAACCTGGAAACCCTCAAGAGGGAGAACAAGAATCTGCAGGGTAGGACTGGGCTCAAGCTCTCCCCGTGGACTCTGCCCAGGGTCCTGCTCTCTTGGGCAGCCTGTGGCTCTCCTGTCCTCAGCCATGTGGTGGGACAGGGGTCCCTTGTAGGCAGGGAGCAGACCTTGCTGCTCAGCCAAGCCTGGCCCATTTCCTCCTTGGAGGGATGCAGCTGACCAGCCAGGAAGCCAGCACATGTCCTGCCCTCTTGCTGGGGACACTCTGGGCAGAGCCACCTGGCACTTGTTTGCGAATGGTGCATGTTTCGCTGCCGGGAGTGCCATGGCTGTGGCATGTTGCTGGGTTGAGGGTATTGCTCTTGGACAAGCAGGTCTCCATGGGTCCTTACGCCTCTCCCATGCCCTCTCCTTCACCCAGATTGCAGGGGAGAGCAGCAGGGCCCAGCAATGAGGGCTGGTGCCTGTTCCCCAAGCACAACCTCGGCTGCAATCCGACGAACTGGGGAGACATGGACCAAGCTTGGTCAAGGGGATGGGGAGGTCATCTGCATGGGGCTGGCTCTGCAAACCCTGTCCTGACCAAATGCCCTTGTGTCCCTGCCAGAGGAAATTGCTGATCTGACTGACCAGATCAGTCTGAGTGGCAAAACCATCCATGAGCTGGAGAAGCTGAAGAAAGCGCTGGAGAGTGAGAAGAGCGATATCCAGGCAGCTCTGGAGGAGGCTGAGGTGGGTCTGTGTTTCCCACTGATGCTTGCACATGTCCACTGCCCTCAAGAGCCCCCGTCCCACCCTGCAGCACTGGTCAGACAGTGCTGGAGCAGTGACCCACACCATGCTGACAGGGTTACAGTCCTGAGATGGGCTGCAACCCCTGGTCCATGGTTGTGGGGGTTGTGAAACCCCAGCGGGGCTTTGGGGTGGCTCCACCTGCCCTGCTCCCCATAGCTCTGGGCTGGGAGGCGAGGCCAGGCTGGGGTGGGTGGCTGGGGAGTTCCCCCCCGGGACCACCTCCTCACGGCTGCCACTCTCCCTAGGGAGCCCTGGAGCATGAGGAGAGCAAGACGCTGCGCATCCAGCTGGAGCTGAACCAGATCAAGGCTGATGTGGACAGGAAGCTGGCGGAGAAGGATGAGGAGTTTGAGAACCTGAGGTGCGTGCTGAGGGGACAGGCTGGGCCATAGCTGTAGGGGCACAGCTGGCACCATGGCCCTGACAAGGCTGCCCCAGAGTGGGTGTCCCTGCGTGCACAGGGCTGATGCATCGTCCCTCCTGCAGGCGCAACCACCAGCGTGCCATGGACTCCATGCAGGCCACGCTGGATGCGGAGGCCCGGGCCAAGAATGAGGCTGTCCGTCTGAGGAAGAAGATGGAGGGAGACCTGAACGAGATGGAGATCCAGCTGAGCCACGCCAACCGCCAGGCTGCCGAGTTCCAGAAACTGGGCCGCCAGCTCCAGGCTCAGATCAAGGTTGGGTGGCCATGGGTGGGATGAGCTCAGTGCTGTCCCTGCTGCGAGCCCTGGCTCCCTCCTGTTCCCACTGACCCCGTACTGCCCGGCAGGACCTGCAAATCGAGTTGGATGACACTCAACGCCAAAACGATGACCTGAAGGAGCAGGCGGCCGCCCTGGAGCGCCGCAATAACCTGCTGCTGGCAGAGGTGGAGGAGCTGCGGGCAGCGCTGGAGCAGGCAGAGAGGACCAGGAAGCTGGCAGAGCAGGAGCTGCTGGAGGCCACCGAGAGGGTCAACCTGCTCCACTCCCAGGTGAGGGACCACCCGATCCTGGGTCTCTGCTGGCACCGGAGCAGCAGGAGCGTGTCTGGTGGCCACACTGAATGGCTGGTCCTTGTGGCACTGCCCTGCTCTGTCTGCAGAACACGGGCCTGATCAACCAAAAGAAGAAGCTGGAGACCGACATCTCACAGCTGAGCAGCGAGGTGGAGGATGCAGTGCAGGAGTGCCGCAATGCTGAAGAGAAGGCGAAGAAGGCCATCACAGATGTAAGAGTGTGGTGGGGATGGTGCTGTATGGTTTGGCAAGAATGCCCAGCACCCTGTGGGGCTGGTGGGTGGGAGGAGAGGGGAGGTTCTCAGAGCTTCTCCATTGAGCCCTTGTGTCTGGCAGGGCTGCCTGGCCTTGTGGTGATGCCTCTGTGCTCTTGGCCTTGCAGGCTGCCATGATGGCAGAGGAGCTGAAGAAGGAGCAGGACACGAGTGCGCACCTGGAGCGGATGAAGAAGAACATGGAGCAGACCATCAAGGACCTGCAGATGCGCCTGGACGAAGCAGAGCAGATTGCTCTCAAGGGGGGCAAGAAGCAGATCCAGAAGCTGGAGGCCAGGGTGAGGTGACGGGGTCAGATCCCCAGCTGTGCCATGCAGGAGTGAGCTCCCGTCACTGCCCCAGCCCCTGTGGCACCAGGCTGTGCAGGGCACTGGCACTGCCCCATCCCTTTGGGGCCAGGCCGTGCCACAGGGGGACCATGGGCAGTGAGGGGCAGTCCCTGAGGACCTACAAGCCTGAGGCCACCTCCATGCCTTTGCTTGGGGTGGCTTAGCCTGGGCTGTGGCTGCTCTGATCTGGGGAAAGTGATTTGACCTCAGCTGGGGCTGGGGCTGGTGCTGACGCTAGGGAGCAGAGTGCTGAGCTGGCCTCTATCCACCCACAGGTGCGGGAGCTGGAGGGAGAGCTGGATATGGAGCAGAAGAAGATGGCTGAAGCCCAGAAGGGCATTCGCAAGTACGAGCGGAGGATCAAGGAGCTGAGCTACCAGGTATGGCAGCACCGGGCGCAGCGCCAGCCCAGCAGGACTTGGCCCAACTCTCCCTGTGCTCAGATCCTGGTGTCATCCAACACCCCAGCCCAGCCCAGCACTGCCTTGGCTTGTTCTGGGTGCTGTGCTGGGACCGACAGGGCTTCTCCCCATCCCAACATCCACCACCTGCTCTGCGTCTCTGTCTTGCCCCTTTGCTGGCACCTCCTAAGCTAGGTGCTGGGGACCAGGGGACATGGGGCTGGTGGCTGGGTTGGTGCTCTCTGTGCGTGAAGGGCCCTGCCACCACTGGGACTCCTGGATAAAGGTATTGAGGCAGTCGGAGCCTGAGCTGGGGGATCTGCTGGGGTCCTGCTAATGGGTCCGGGGCTCTTGCAGGCTGAGGAAGACCGGAAGAACCTGACACGGATGCAGGACCTGATCGACAAGCTGCAGAGCAAGGTCAAGAGCTACAAACGCCAGTTTGAGGAGGCGGTAAGTGCCTGTCCCCATGCAGCTCTCCTCCAGGGGTGCAACAGTGCTGCCCTTCCCGGGGGTGGCCTGGGATGGCTGCAAGCAAAAAGTGACTACGAGTCGGCATGGGGAGCTCGCAGCCTGGTGTCCCAGCTGTACTCCACTCGTCCGCCTCTCCCCTCACCCCATCCAGGAGCAGCAGGCCAACTCCAACCTGGTGAAGTACCGCAAGGTGCAGCACGAGCTGGACGATGCCGAGGAGCGTGCCGACATCGCCGAGACGCAGGTCAACAAGCTGCGTGCCCGCACCAGGGAGGTCATCACCTCCAAGGTAAGCCCACCCAGCCGTGGGGAGGGGGAGGCAGAGCAGAGGAGCAGCTGTACAGCCCATGGCCCCATCCTGCCTGGTGTTGCCGTGGCACTGCTCTCCTCACCTGCCACTGCTGCCCCAGGACCTGAAGGGTGGCAGGGTGCTCCCTGCCTCCAGGCCCAGGATCTCACCAAAGCCCTTTTGGGTTTTTTTGCCAGCACGAGTAGCAGGAGCCCCGGCTGCCCGCCCTGCCCTGTCCCCAGCTGCCTGGAGGCAAATGGCTGCAACAGTCACTGCCAGCTTTGCACCACCTGAATAAACGTAGATCTGCCCAGACTTGCTCTGTTGTGTCTGTCGTGGGGTAACCAGGGCCCTGGCTCAGCTGCTGGAGATGTGGGGGGCATGCTGGGGGTCTTCGGGGACAACTTTCACAGGCAGGCAGGGGCAGGAGAGAGGCACAGCCCTCTCCTCTCCCTGCTCTATTGCCCTGGCTTGCTCCAGGCTTTAGGTCGTTTTTGGGAAAAGAGCCCTTTCCTTGTCCCTTCCCACCAAAACACTTCCGCCCCCTCTCAGCTGCAGGGGAGCAGAGCTGAGGGGTGAGGCTGGAGGGCAGAACGGACCTCGCTGAAACCCTCACTCCTGGGGAGAACACAAAGAATCCTCACCACAGTGCTGCAGGGCAGAGGGAGGGTTGTTACAGCTTTGGCAAAGGGACTGTAAAGAAAGACATCTCCACTCATTTCTTTAAAATAGATTTCTTTAATAGTTTCCATTTAATACGTTTATTTGCAGTTAGTAAATTGGCATTAATCTGGGCAGCACGAACCTCAGCAATCCATGGGGATAGTGCAGACTTCCAGAAGTATTTGTTAGTGACAGGGGTCCTGCCTCCACCCCCTGCCCTAGCGCGCAGCCTGCTGCAACCTCTGCTGAAGCCAGCGAGCTCTCCCTGGCACCACGCAGGACACTCCTCCCCGCGCTCTCCATAAATAAGACAAAACAAGGATGAAGGACAGAGCTGTCTGGTCCCTCTCAAAATGGGATTCTTGAAGCATCTGGCATGGACAGATGTGGCCCCCAGTTAAAATTTGCCTGTGACCCTCCCTGCACGCTCATCCTGCTGCAGGCAGAGCCTTTCCCCCGGAGACCAGCGCGCTCCTGGGATGGAGGAGCTGCTGGGGGTTCCTTTCCTGTGCCCTTCTCCGCAGCCCGCCAACTCCGCCTCCTGCACCAGCCTGAAGGTGAAAGCGAAGCCAAGCTGCCTCTAGCAGGCGAGGACTCAACAGTTACTCTGGGCCCAGGCTGGGCAGGAGGGATCCACGAGCCAGAAGGCAAGCTGGCGCGATCTCAGCTCGGCCTCAGGCAGGCCAAGGCCAGAGGCAGCTTGGCCCCTAACTGTACGTTACAGAAATACAGAGATGTAAATGAGACTCTGCAGGTTTATAGCAGCAATCAGTGGATGCACCAATTAACTAGACTATGGAAAAGGCATCCCTTAACTTAAAAGCCTTTTAATTTGAAGCATTTATTTTAAGTGTACATCTATTACAGTTAAGAAGAAGCAAAGATACACCAAAAACACAAATACCCAAGAACAAAAAAGTACAGATAAAGAAATTAGCTCAGGGGAGGGAGGGAGCGGGGTGGGGGTGACCTGATGAAGAACAGAGAGTTGCAGCTGCTGGAGCGAGGAGCTCCCCGACGCAAAGGATGCTGCGGGGGCAACCTTACTGGAGCGGGGCAGAGTCTGCCCAGGGGATTCAGCCCCCTGGGAAGGGACACAAGGATTCCCAGGAGCTCCTGCAAGGCTCCAGGTCTATGCACAAGCTCAGCAGCTCTGACCACCCTGCAAGCAAAGTACTGACTGCAAGTCCACCGCAGGACACCGAAGTGTGAGATAAGCAAGAGGAGAAGGGTGACTTTTAGAGAACAAGTCCCGCACCTGGGGCTGGAAGCCTCATCCACTCATCCAGACCCCAGCACAAGGGTCCTCAGAGTGGGTTTCATTCTGCTGGCAAAGATTAGAGACAAAGTGCTACAGCTCTGGGACATCCTTGCCACCGGACCCTATCCAGAGCCTGGACAGAGCTGAAATCAAGTTGTCTCATCAAATAAGTTAAGAAAGTGTAAAAAAATTCAGATGCATGTTTCAAAGAAAACTGCTTTCTTTTAGCTGGAGCTGCAAGACATGTATTGTTTTGACTTAAATGCAGTGGCTCAGGACTTCAGACTGTATTTCATTCCTGGGAATCTGACTGTCTTGGAACAATACAATTAACGTTGGCGAGCAGGCAGGGCATGTGCAGGCTTAGCAGTCAGGACTGCCAAAACCCGATTCCCCCATTCCCAACATATCCTACAGAGTTGCTTTCAACCAGGAGTGTTTATTCCTAGCATTTAACACATTCTGATTAAAATAGATCCAGGAAAAACTGACATCTCCAGTAAATATTGCACTTCAAGTTAAATGTGTGTGTTGATAGTAAAGACTGAAAGCAGAGACTGACCTAAGACTTCCAGGCATAGCAGGTTAGCATCAAGAGCAATGGTCCTGAAAAGGATTTTAAAACCAGATTAGTTACCCAAGAAGGGACAAGCCGCAAGTTTAAAAAATTAGTACATTTTAATGCTAGTGCTCCGTGAAAAAGCCAACCGCTGTTGCAATTCCACCATTGCTGAAATGTCTCTGTTCTCCGCAGCACTGTAAAACGCCTTCAGATGGGAAGGATCTGCAGGAAAAGACAGCAGGAGCAGAGGTTCTCTCCTAGCGCACAAACAGACAGATTTAGTACCAAATGATCCAAAAGTAGATGGTAAAGGTGACTGGAGCTAGGGCTCTCAGGAATTGAAAGCACACACACGCACACACACACTCTAACCAACCCTAAACCCCTGATTCCAAACCCCAACAGAAGAGTTACACCTGCAGGGAGTCCTCGTGGTGGCTCTGCACGTGGCTGGTGTATCAGGGTCCCAGTCAGATGGGCTCCTTGGACCTCACATTTGGAGGGCAATTTCTGTGCTTTTTGACTTGCCAATTCTGGTAGCCATGAAAGACAGCCACAACTAAATTGGCACATACAGAATATCCTCATCTGTCAGCAAAAAAAAATCTCTGACCAGCTGCGTTGGACGGGGAGAGGGGGGAAAAAAAAAAAAATAAAGAGGCTGGTTTTGCAGGTGNAAAAAAAGAATTCCACAACCTGCAAAAAAAAAAAAATCTCTGACCAGCTGCGGTGGACGGGGAGAGGGGGGAAAAAAAAAAAAATAAAGAGGCTGGTTTTGCAGGTGAATATTTTTATCCCGGAACAACTGGAAGATACATCCCTGAATGTGTTGCCCAGAGAGCTTTCAAAGTCTCATCCGTTAGAGATCAGAGATGGGGACCGGGAGGGGGCTGGGGTTTTGACAATGCAGTAACGCTCCACGGTTCCAAGCTGCACACGCGCACACACACACTACACAGCGTATCCCTGAAAATCCACGGGCTGCGAGGTACCCTCCAAGCGCTGTCCATCAGAAGCCAGAGTGAAGAATTACTCCTCAGAAAAGTCTCTGTCAATGTCCATATATGCCTCGTCGATGTAGCTAACTATGGCACAAGGGGATGTCCGGTCTGGACTGAGCAGTATAGATACAGTCTCTTTCCAGTAGGTAAAACTAATACATGAGCTCTGTGGGAAGAGATGAAGAGGCTGGTTAGTGTGGTCCACAGGCACCAACATGCAGCAGAAGACACATCCCAAAGGCATTCAGCAGAGAGAACTAAAAATCGCTTCCTATTCAGCCCAACTTCCCCAGCCACACGGTTTCACACCTCTGATTCACCATTTGGCCCATCCTCCCTGGGGCGTGGAGCAGAAGGGGTGGATGCACCAACTACACCTTCTACAACCAGCCTCCCGGTATCCAGCTGCAGGCAGAGACTCCCAGCACCTGTGGCGACCATAGCCCTAGTTGAGCAGCACAGGGTGACCACCACCCCAGCAGGCCTGTGTGGACCAGCAGGCAGGGCTGCCTACGAGCAGTACACACACACAGACATGCACCCCCAAACTTCTCCTTCGCTCTCCAGTCCAAACACAAACCGGGACACTGCCGTGCTGCAGATCAAGCCAATGCTGGCAGTAGCTCCCGCTCCTAGGGAAGACACAAGGACAATACACCCTCCCTGCTCACATGCCTCCTGCATCATTCTCTTAAGGCCAAAAGGTCTCTACGGTAGCCCTACACCACATCAGCCTTTACACACTGGACAACTATTTCCACCCCACCATTGGCCCAAGACACAACAAGTACCATAGCAAGCACGCACAGCACAATGCAACCCTGAAATACAGCAAAGGCAGAGAGCTTCGGTGTCGGCAGCATCTCTCTTCCCCAGCCCAGCAGCTCAGCAGCTCAGTGCAGTGTGGATGTGTCAAACCATGGCATGAACATTGCGACACAGTGCCTGGGTGTTGCAGGCCCCAAGTCACCCTGCCGCTCCCCAGGTCTGCCTGGCTCAGCCCAGCACTGACCCAAGCGTACTGCATCAAATAAGGCTGAGAGAAAAGTGTTAACAACTCTGCACCATTCACTGCAGTTTCTCCTTCCCACGTGGACTCCCTCCATCGCACTTCTCCCTTCTGGGGAACTGAAGCTCCTTATTTTAACCACTTCCAAGCCCTACCACTGCCCCTCCTCAGGCACCTCATCTCCAGGAGGCTGCCTGCACTGCACTCATCACAGCTGTGGGGCTGCGTGCTGCAGCACACGTACACACCACAGAAGAAGGGCTTCTCCATGAACACATTAAAAAGCCGTTAAAGCTCCAATCCAAAGCACTGAAAAGTCAAGGAAGAAACCTGTGCAATCTCACTTTAGCCTTCTAGGGTGTATACAAGGGAGTCACCTTCTCACCACAGGTCATTTCTTCCTCTGCTCAGTGCCCAAGAGAGACCAGCTCTGGAGTGGAAACTTACAGGCTGCTTTCCACAGGGCAGCTGCCTTGTCTTCTAGCCGCTACACCAGATACTTCCCCTGCACTGTTTGCCACACCAGGAAGAGAGGGGACAGTCTGGTCAAGGTGCTAACTACCCTGGGAGCTGGATTCTGTCCCGCTTCCACATCCCTGTGCAGGGCTGGCCATCTTGCCAGCCCTGCCTCTCAAACCCGCTCAGCATTGACAAGTCTCACTTCTGTGTGCCAGAGCCAAGACCTGAGGTCTTGTTTGCAAGGAAACCCAGACTACCTTGCGGTAGTCTGCCTGCTGGCAGAAGGGACCTAGCTGGGTAAGAGGGTGTGAAAAGCACTACAGAAAGTTACACTGGAGGGCAGAACTTGCTCCCTTCTTTCCCTTCACAACCTTTCACTTCCCATTTTCGCTAGCTGACTGGTAGACAGATATTGCTGTGATTGATTCTTTCTATGGTAAGAGGTTCACATACATTTTCTAAGCAGGTGCTGTCTTTATCCTTGTTGAGGTAATGCTGTTGCCAGAATCGCAGGAGACTGTGGAAGTTGTTCAGGATGAAGCCTGGGTATTTTTCTGTGTATTCCATCTGTTGCAAAGTGCGCAGATAAAAAGGTAGCTTTTCTTTCCTTCGGGCCAGCATTAGGATAACTAAACTTGTGTTCAAACAACTGACATTTTCCTAAATGTAAAAATGACACAGGAGGTCAAACAAAAAAACCAGAGACATTGGTTGTACACATGTCCTCACAAAACATGTTCCTGGTAAGCATGCAGCGGAGGTGCTCCCACATGTATCAAGAAAGAAGGGACAAGGGTCTCCTCAAGAGAAGCCAGGTTCCTCCCTGCTCCCAGCCCAGTTCATTACTACACAGTATCAGCAAGACAACTGCAAAGTTACTGTCAGCTCCTTACCTGTGTAAGTGTCTGTACATGAATAATATTAATGAGACGGAAAAGAAAGGACATTCTCATGGACATCTGGGACATATATGATAACAGGCGGCACTCTGACAGGACTTCTGCAACTGCAGCAAGAGAAAAAGACAATCATCAGGTACGTAAAGTTCACATCGGTCCAAGCAACATGGCAGTAAGAACTGATGCTCAGACTCTAGCAACAAACCCGCAAGGTGGCATTTTTCTGTCTAAACCCAGAATTTTCAAAGCCTAGACATAAAATAACCATTATCACTACCATACACATACACACACCATTTTTTATTCTTTACCTTTAGCATCGGACTGATTCTCAAATCGGTCCAGGGACAGCGTAATGCAGCGAACAAGCATGTTTGAGTCAACCAATGAACTGTTGATCTGATTTAAAAATATCTGGAACTAAAAAGAAATACTTTTTAGTGTTGCATTAAAAAAACAAACTAAAAAAATTCACCCTACATGAACATTTGTAGATGAGGTCTGACAGAACAGCATTTCATACCCTCTTCAGAATGCACGTGGCCAAGAGGCGTACTAAGCCAGTTACTCTGCTGGCACAAGGGGAATAGGTCAGCAAACCCAAGTAGGAAGAGCTGCGAACAGGGTTTGGTGAGTAGGGCAACAGTTAAGTGTTCTCCAGATTTTCGACACTGAAAGAGTACAGTTCTTGAAGGTTATTGGAGAAACCGTCTTGAATTCTGAGCACAAGCACCTAAAACATGCACTTCACCAACATAAGGCTTCACAGACATGGACAATTTCCCCTTCCCTTCAGAATGAAGAGTTAGGTTCTGAATGCCAAAATACTCAGGGTCATTCCCTTTTTGTTATCTTTACCAAGAATAAGACGAGGTATACACCTCCGGGCCTGCCTCATCCAGTCCAAGCCAACAGTGGCACTGAGGGCTGACCAAAGGATCCCTATAGCAAGTACCTTAAAAACACTTTGGAACAGAGAAATGCCAAAGTCCTAGCACCACTAAAATCTCTTTTGAAGCTGTGTCACTTCAATGAGACCAAGATTTCGTACACTTTATTCTGAAAAAGGGAGGTGAGACAGCATGGCTGCTGGCCTCTCTCGTTCCTCCAGCTCCGTGTTTTCCTACACTTATTTTGTACAGCAGACAGTGCTACGGAGGAATACAGTGAGGGATTCACACAGAAAGAGAATGAAAAAAGTTATAGATCAATAAATAGGAAACACAAATTATGAAGACAGATACTTTAGAATGTGTGAGTTCATTTATCAGAAAACAACCTGAAATCAAATACACCTTTCTTTTAAATACTTCCCTGCTTCTATTCTCCAAGGTCTGCCAGACCTAACAGCAACCAGAGAAAAATTACAATAACATAAGCAAGAGCATGAGGTCATTCAAAACCTACCCAACAGCTGATGTTATATGCACAAAGTGCACAAGAGCATGAAAACACTTTGCATAGAACAATTCTTGCATTCTTGATCTACATGTGCGACTAAGCTTTATAGGTAATTACATCAGCCATGACTTCTTAAAATGTCTGTAAGTTCAAATAAGATCAAATGTAAGATATGTCTTTTTGCAGCATCAAATATTAACGAATATTTTAAGTCACTTCCAGGAAGAACACTGCCCCCCGCCCAAGCTCCAGTAAAAGATTTTTTGATGCCTGTCTCAATGTCCACAACTATCAGCTTAACCCAAACCCCAGTGACTTCACAGGAAATGTTCTACCATCTTTGATCCCTGACCTTAGACCTGATCATGTAACAGGGCAAGGTTTTCTGAACAGCTCAGCGCTTGCTGACTCAGAACAGCTGGGAGCACTTCTGAAAATACGAGTGTATGCAGCAACACACACGCTTGTGCAGAGACTTTGGCAGCTCACTCCTTCGTGTTTACTGTGCACCGGGCTCAACGATGACACCAAAATCAGCAAATGAACCCCAGTTTCTCAGTGCTACGTTTGGTTAGAAGAGCTTGTAATTTGACCCACTGGGGACAGCTTTTACAAATATTTACCTTCTCATCTGTGTTGATGTACTTGTTGAACCTCTTGAATGCATCAATATTGAATTTCATCAGTTCTCCCAGAAGGTCAAAGTAACTCTGAAGCACATCTCGTGATTTGCACTCACTATCAACAATGCAGTAGAGAATATGCTGGCATGGGAGGAAAACATGTTATTGCCACAGTTTAGCCCAAAGCAGTACAGCATAAGGCTCTGATTTAATCACTATTTAAAACATTTATCTGCAGGTTTAGTTCTTAGATCACAGAACTAAAGACAACAATTCAGATGAATCTTCTGTTCAATTAACGTCCCAGTGATGCAGGCTACAGAATTGGCCACCCCACATCTGGTTGGCACAAGCAGAATTCAGAAATACTCTTCAAAAACTGCCCTATTCCCAGTGAATATTTAACACTACATTTTTACCCCTTTTTGAATTCATTACAGATTAATCCTTCTTGGTTGCTATGGAGATAAGTTACAAAGGAAGCTGGACATATACTTCATTACCTCTAGGAGTCCTCTCTTCAGCAGGAACATCTGGTCTGCATAGGAGGTGGTGCCTCGCAGAAAACTTTCAACAGCCCTTGCTTGCCAAAACCTGAGAAATAGAAGAAAAGAGGTTTTAATTTTGGAGCAAGGGGAGTATTTTATCACAACTATAATTAAAATCAAATTTCCTAATTGGTTTCATTCCAATCTGAAGCTGGATTCAGACCTGTTGATCCTGCAGAACAATGACTGACTGCACTGGGTACAAGGTTCAATGCAAGCTTTGGCATTCTCCTTCACCTGTACTGTCATTGCAGCCAAGTGTAACAAAGCCAGATCTTTTCACAGCTTATGATTGTCAAGCATTTTCAACTGCTGTAAGCTGTATGAAAACAAACCGACTTCCCAGTCAACTCAAAACAGCATGTTACAGTACAAAGTGAACACACCTGAAGGAGGATTCAGCTGGTTCCTTCTTCATGACCTGAAGTAGTCTGGTCAACAAGCCTCTTTTCCCATCACAGACAAGACTCCTAGAGCATGTGAAGAAATTACAGCATGAGTGGAAGAGCTGACAAGCACTGTACCTTGTAGAACACTGAATCCACTCTCTTCGCCAGGGCTTTTAATGATCAAAATCCCAGTACTAAATATACAGTACAAATATTAATTAACTTTCATTACTAGTTCTGCCAGTGGAAGAGTTCTCCTTGCTGCCTTTGGTAAACACTTGCAACATGACTTCCAAATAAATCCTAAAGAACAATTATTCATTTCCTCTCAAAATGTTAATGATTTCAGAAATACCAATTCACAGCTTGTAGGAATTAAGAGATTAGAAACAAAACATATACCACATTTAATCTTAGGAATGAAAGAAAAACACGCCTTTTTTGCTCAATGAACATCAAGGAAGCTCCTAGTTCCACCTAGGAGGCAGAGTAGTATGGAAACCTAGATGCTAGACGAGGTAGCCTTCTTCTGCATGTGCTAGTAAAAGCGTAGAGGCTGTAGAACTGCAATACTACTTGTATTAAATAGCACCTTCAGTGGAGTATCTACCTACAGTAAATTTGTGCAGAAGCAATGCCTTCATCTCCTCATGTATCAAGAAAAGCAACACGGAAATGAAATGCTAAGGGTGGAAAAGAAACCAATTTTAGGCCAGAAATGGAGCAATGCTGCCTGTCTGGCTATACAGACCATCCTGCAGAGGTAGGATAAGATGCTTCAAGTGGCACTCTTCTACTCAAAAACCACCCCAGCATGCACATTCAGCAGATGCACCCAGGTTAATGGCAACGTGCTGTATCAGCACCTTTGCTGGGCAGTCAATAGCCAGCTGACAAAGCCCTTGTGGGAAGTGGTTTTCTTGCAGCATGATAGTCTGTCCTACTGACGCTCGAGAAGGATGAGAAACTTTCCACGCTGGAAAGAGCTGTGTACGCCCTTGAGCCACTTCCTTTCAGTGTGCTCCTAACGGGGAATTTTTCCCCCTAAATACTTACACCTGTTTGAACAGAGCCAGAAAGGTACCTATGCTTAGAAGGAAAGGATCTGAGTAATACAGACACAATTTCTTCCCAAATAGGCACGGTATTGTGATAATAATTATAATCTAGAAATCCTCTTAGAGAATTCCCTTTTTGAAGTGAGGTAAACCTGCTCTGTGCAGACCAAGTCCCTGCTGATACTCTGGGAGCATTCCGAGACCTAAATTCGGCAATGTTTTACCTTGTGAGGTTTGTACACAAGAACCATGTATTAAAGAGCTTATTAAATCAAAATAGTCAATCTAACAGATACTCAAATATAACACTAGAGAGTCTGTAAGTGGTTTACCATGTTAATCTAATTTAGCTTATTCTAGTTATTTAAGCTGCTCTTAAAATAAAGACTCTGAGCAGACACAGTTAGATCTGTTTATGCAGACTGCAAATGGACATTACGTGAGCACAGACTGCTCCTGAATCTCAAAACTAAGATTTATTAGTAGCAGCAATTCGTGCATCAGAGGGATCCCAGTTTACTTTCCAGGTCTGTCTGCAGTGCCTGTAGTGAGAAAGGCCAGACAGACCTAGCACATCATAATGAAGTCTGGGCAGTGAACTCAACCGCCCCCCCATTTTAGATTGCTTTTGTTTTTAGAGAGCCTTACTCTGAGCACTTTAGATTTGCTAACGACCATGAACATCATACAAACCTAGACACTTCCTGCTGAAACATGGCACTGAAATTAAAGCAAGTGAGGTGGACAGAAGGACCTCAAATGAAATAAGTGACATCAAAACTCCAATATAAGTGCTTGCAAAATGCCAGAAGCTGCTGACCTAAACCCTCTATCCCTACTCACCTGTCTGTGTTGACAACGGCATCAACTTCAGGGATGTTGGCTTTATGGGAGATTGCACTCAGCTCATTAAGTTCTTGGCTGTTTAAAAGGAGATACTTGTTCCTAAAGTAAGACAGTTGGGGAGGAGGGGAGAAAAATATGAATTCAAGAGGCAGGCAAACATGCAATTTCCTGAAGAGCAAAGCCACGTGCCTATGAGGGCTGCAGGACAGGGCAACCAGCTTTCATCTCTCTGGCTCTTTACAGCCATTCACGCTCCCCTCCACCACAGCACACTCCCAAGCTAGGCCAACTTGCTGCTGTTTTATAAGCCTCCTCCAAAATCCACCAAATGCAAGTTTCAGCACTGACCAGCTTCGAGATGCTAGTTCTTCGCTGACCTGTTCAGGATGGTTTGTTTTGTGAATATTTGCTTCCAGATGGCATTAGTTTTTTAAAATCTCAGCAACATTTTGCTGAATTTCAGCAGGCTTTAAAGCAAACTTTTTCACAGCTTCCTACAGTCTTTCTCTGCCATATAGTGACCATGCTCCTTATCAGTAATAAACCTCAATTAGAAAGCAGAACCTGCAAAAGTACTCAATCATCCCAGTATTTTATTACTCCGAGCAAATTGTTTAGTCTGGAAATATTTAAAAACTTCATGAAATGTAGAAAATAAAACAGGAATGGATATAAACCCACAAAATTTGCAGTAAATGCTTTATTCAAATACTGAACCTTTCATAATGAAAACCAATTTACCTGTAATACAAATTAAACGCAGAACAAGTCTGACAAAGTAAAAATGTAGTCCAGAGGTTCACTTGGACAGACTCCCTGCCCAATGTCAGTGTGCTGCCTTAGAGCCCTCCTACTTCAAAGCGCTCAGAATCAGACAGCAAAGATTTATTTACAGGAAACCTACAGGAGCATAGGATGCTGTGGTGAGGGTGTGCAAAGACAACCCATTCATTAAAACATAGCAACTACACAAGAGGATAAATTATTAGACCAGAAAGGTGATGGGGATGCCGTCTTGCTTCAAACACTGTCTTCCAGATTAGTGCCCACTGAGCCTGTCACGTGAAGCTCCTTTTGATCTGGATCAACAGGTTTCTGTAATGAAAATACAGCCTCTCTCTCCATGCAATAAACAGTTCTGCAAGTTTGGTTTATACGCAATTTTACTAAAGTTAATATTAGTATGTAAGTACTTGCTCTCATCCTGTCCTCAGTTAACTCAGTTTATCTGTGATTTCATAGAAAGTTCATGTAACTATTTGTTTAAAAAGCCTAACCAGATTCCACACATTCCACTTGCTCAAATGCTACAGCAGTAATGACTTAAGTAGGAATATCATCTAAAGAGATTTTACTGGAAAATCTGGAGTGATTCCTGGGCAAACAATGTCTTGCATGGAGGGTTTACAATAGGTCAGCCTCTCCCTTGTGTTTACAATACAACCAGCAGCTCCCCATCCTTTAAGCTAATACTTCCTAACCAAAACGGCTGATACTTTCAATATGCATATCTAACAGCACTAGATAAAACCTACACAAAAATACTGCCCCAGCTGTAGGTAAGACCAGCAAGGCAAGAAGTGAAGGCATATACATATTTAGTGCAATATGGCTCAAATGCAGATGCCTGTGAAGAATAGGAAACAGTCTTGCAGAACTGAATTAGAAAAACAGGACATTGACAGAATGCAAGATATGATTCTGCAAGTCAGAATAGAGCAACAAGTACCTCTGTACCAGCAGAGGAGGCGTGCTTCTTGAGTAAAAGCGTTAAAAAAATAAAAAAATCTGCATCACCCCTCAACTACTCCAGCAGACTCAAATTTCATAAGTACGCCTTTTGAAGACAAACAGAAGCTTTTTTCCTATTTCCAACCTAGGTTCCCAATGGCCAGCTGATAGATAATTGTTCACCCAACATTTTCCGATCCAGTTTAATCAGGTCTTCTCCATTGCTGCCACTTCGACAGCAATCACATCTTCCCAGCCTTTTTACAAAGGCAAAAGAGTATTGATCAACCTTTCCAGAGGTATGCTGTCTTTCACACTGATCTTCCAACAGCCTTTGTTTCATGCTTGTTCCACTCTGAATTAAACCTGAACAGGTCCCCACAGGGTACACGTGCTCTTGTGAGCACACTGGCTCACTACCAGCTCTCAGGGAGAAGACAGATAAACATCATCATGAAAGCTGCCTCCTTATTTCTTCAGCCAGAAAGTGTTGACTTATCACATAAATGTTTCAGTTTGCTTCAACGTGAAGCAAAATGACCTATTTTTAATCATCAACAGACATACTATGACATGCCCATTGGAGAGCACATCTGTAGCATTTTCATAGGGGGAGCTGAAAGGCACGTGAACGTCTGAATCGAGTTTAAGGGCAGTACAATGTTCTATTCACATGGAGCCTGCACTCTGCCTAGGACACCCGCTGTAACTGCAACCAGGCAAACAATACTACTAAGCCACAATCTACCACAGCTTTTCATACTCACTCATGGTGATCACTAAAGCTCTGAAGAAGCCTCAAGAACTGTATCTTTAAAGTAATGTCCTAAAAAGAGAGAAGAAAGGTCAAAAAATTTTGCTTTAGTATTTTTTGGATATCATTAGTTACCAAGCTGACACAAAACAGCTGAATTGAAAACCTATCCAAATCAAACTCATTTGGACAGCAAAGCAAGTGACTTGCATAAACGGAGAAGGCTGCACTTTGCAGGCTTCCCAAAATAGAATAGAACTGGAGAGTGCCTCCAAGTCTATGCATATAACAGTTAATACTTTCTTCCCACTGCAAAGGCAAAAAACCTCATCACTGTATTGATTGATTTAGAATATCTAGGTTTGGAAAAAAAACCAAAACACACCACCCAAAACAAACCAACAAAACTCAAACCACCGCCCCCCCCCCAAAAAAAACCCAAACAAACCCAAACAAACAACCCCAACTGACAGCAATCCATTTTTTGTTCTGTGCCTCTCCTTGCTAGACCCAGCAGCTATCATTTCCTTAAGTTTTGGTCATCTTCTACCTTTGGCCTCCACGGACCACAGAATTTACCCCCTTCCCAGTTCCTAGAGAGGCTAAATCACTAGCATGAGGCAAAGACTTAAGTGAAAACAGTAATTTACAAAAACCTGAATGCTACCACATCTCAATTCATTTATCGTATAAGCACACAGTTACTCAATACAACTCCTCAGAATTATATGACAAGATAAAAATCCAATACAGTATTTAAAAAGTTACTCACTGGGCTACAATCACAATTTTGATTGTGTCCGTGCAGAACAAGGACTGATGCTGAATGCTTTCTCCAGATCAGTTTGTCAAACAAGTTATTGAGGCCAGGAATCAGTTTGAACTCTGCTATCATTTTATGAACCTGGGATACAAAGAGAAGTACATACTCATCTTCTGCAGCCTCAAATACGGATATAATGTAGTCTGGTAAACAGATGGGCACAATTACATCATCCTCTGACAACAGAAAGAGTGAATTCTTTCATCAAACAGCACGTGTTTGTGTTAACACGCACACTAACCATGGCACATCATTAGAGTAGTTTCCATTTGGTGGACTTGGATAGAAAACAGGTATTTTCGGAGAAAGCTGTTAGCCAGTGCTTCAGTTACCCCCTGTGCCTCTGGAAGCAGCTCTGGACATCAGGAGATCACTTACAGCACATTGAAAATACTTCTATACCTAGCTTCTACTTATCACAAAACTAAGTTGCGAATATTCTGCTGCCAGTGACCCACAAAGTGTCCTTTGCCCTCCTAGTTCACACAGCTGAAGCTGAGGTAGTCCTCTGAAGACAAACTATCGATACCGCTTTTGTTCAAGTGACCTAGGCAGGAGTTCTGAGCAAAGCAGAGTCCAGCAGTAACAAAATCACACTGCAGTTCAAGCGCTGCTTCTTCTGGTTAAGAGGAAGTTGAACTTCTTTAGAGAATGCTCAGAAGAGAAGAAAATGCCAAATTACTCAGGTTTGTTTATCAGTCTGCCTGCCAAGCTAGGATGTGGTACATAATCATGTTTGTAACAGGCTATAGAGATGCTCATGTAAAAAAGCTAATAATTTTGGTGTGAACAGCTGTTAAATACCTTCAGTCCAAGTTTTGGTACTTCTGATGTAAGCAATTTGGAAGACAAGGAACAGAAGAAATACAAAGTGGGACGGACTTTCATTAGCTGTAGGCCTATGATAAGCAGTATCCTTTGAGATGTAGTGCAAATGAAAGCCACGCGTGGTTGGGAAGCCCAACGTGCTGTAAAACTTAAGTGCCCAAAGCAGTAACAGACATGTTCCTTAAAATCACATCATGAAAACAATAACCTAGGTCATCCCTGGGATGCAGATTATAACTAGCAGTATTCCAAGCAGATCACCCCATTTTGTTATATTTCCTCAAATACCTGAATGAACTAAAAATATTTGAAGCCAATGCTATTTTACTGGTTTTCATTCTTATTCTTGTTTGCAGCATAGCTGATGGCCTTTTACGTTCCTCTTGGCTGTAGCCACCAACTTTCCCACCTATATGGAAATTACATTCCCGCTGCTGGGCATCTCCAAATATCACACCTGAGGAATCCATGCAGCTCCTTCCCACCTCACCCATACCACTCTGACAGATTGCAAGGTGTGGAGTCCTTCAGTGCTGCCTTACTTTACAATGCTCTCGGACGCTTTGATCTAGTCACAAGCCTCCAACAAAAAAAGCTCTGAGGAATCTGTCGGAACAAAGCACTCCCTGTAGTCCCCCCATCCCTCAGTAGCCAGCATGGCACAGGCACAAGAGGATGAAACCAAGCGTGCAAGCTGCCTGCAAGAGCCTCAGCCCCTCACTAAAGAAGGAGCTCTCTATGCTCATCCCTTTAACTCATGAACGTGCTCCTTTCCACACAGAGCATAATCTGCTTATTCCAAATGACTCATCCCTAATTTCAAATGTGTTTAGTTTGCTTAAGTTCTCACCTGATGGACAGCTGCATCACAAAGCTCCTGAATCGCAGTCACTGCCTTTGGATCACGCTCTCTCCCAGACTCCAAACTCATTACAACTACTCAGCCTGGGCTGCCACGACATTCCCTGCTCTATATTCATCTTCAAACTCTTTCGACTTTTTCCTGTTGCTGCCCAGCTTCACATGAATTGCTGTATTTCTTTCTCACTACTGAAACTATTATGCGCTTCTACTGCATGCAGTTTGGCTCCCTATAGCAGGAGCGAGTAAATCAGCTGACTACCTTTCACCACAACACAGACATGCAAGACAGCCTGGAAAAATGTATCAGGAGAGTAGTTTAGGGTGTGACCATAATGAGAAGGAAGGAAAGGCACAGACCTGCAGTGAAACATCACTTAACCCCAAGGGTGTGATCATTCCCAATGTGGCAGCAGGTAGGAGCCGAGTTGTCAATTTTTGCAAGTTAGCCAGCAGTCAAGTTTAAACCAAAGATTTAGAGTAAACATTCAGCAACAGGTTGAGTTTGTTAGGAAGCTGCACCATGCTTCAAGCAAATGCCAGGCCATTATGCTGATTATCATAGTGGACTGAAGCAGGTTTGTAGTGCCCCTTAGAAATTCTCTGCAAAATTATTCCAATATAAAACCAGTAAGACCTTTGGCTGCTCAGACTGGAAGACAGATATCAGAGATCCTGTGCTTTTATTCCCTCATAGAAAAAGAGATACCATCAAGCAGCTGAAACGCTTGTCAGTGAGAGTGCTCCTGCAGACACTGCCATTCCCTGCTTATTGGAGCTTTCAACATAGAAGAGCCCAGCTCTCATTCTTAATCTGACTGCCTCTAGGGAAGGGGAATGGATTCACATCAGCCACACAAGTCTTTGAAAGCTTTACGTAGATTAAGCAATGAAGGATACGCCATGTGCTTCAAAGGCAGTGGATTTTACAAAACCAGCTGGTTCTGGACAAGAAAGTGTTTGCGAATAAGTAAGTCAAATCTTTCAAGAAATCAATTCCAGTGCTGCACCAGCCCTGGAGAAGTGAACTGCATGCCAGCTTTATCCTTAGACAGTTTCCCGTTTGCATGGGGACAGAAGTAGTAGAGGAAGCATAAATACTTGTTTTTCCAGGAAATTAAAAAAAAGAGTCAGCTTCAAAGCTAGCTATTTCAGCAGCATACTTTCTACCTTGTCACATTTGACAGTAACACACTAGAACTGACCCAGGGAGGTAAGGAAGCGAGCACCTCCAGCTCCCTGAACAGACGGCAACAGGATGAGTGCAAGCTTCAAGTAGTTTCTGCAGTATCTATAAAACAGCATTCTTGTGGTGAAATCAGGCAGGAATGAATTATCTGACTTGATACAACGGAAAAAAGAAAAGTCCTCCTAACAGATCCATGTTCTGGTAGTTCCAGTTATGTCTTGGGCTTTTTTTTTATTTTTTAAAATTTATTTTATGCCCAATAGAAACAGTACTTCTAAAAGGAATGACAACAGGATTATGAGTTTCTTATGGTGGTGACTATGCTTTCTGCAAGAATTGCTAGTTTGCTCTGGTTACAACTATAGAGAACCTATTTCTTTTTAATGCTGAGCATGCATTTGTAGGTTCAGGGTGAACAGGTTAGTTATGCTCAGGACTGTACTACAAATGCACTTCTATTTTAAATTCAGATTAAGGATTTAAGCGACTGCCTGTGACAATTATTTGTGACTCCTTTACAGTGGGAGGTTACTAGCAAAGAACAAAATACTCAAGATAAATGCACTCAAACAGCAGTTCCCCCCCTCCAACACAGCTACTCTTGCCTAATACAACAGCCCTCCAACAACTCAAAACAATTTGATCCTCCCACTCTCTAGGGCATCCAAATGCCCCTGCTATTCCAAGCTGCTCTGCTGAGCTGAGCAGACTGCCAATGTTGGAAACCTGTCAAAACTGCACCAAAGGATTGCTTTTCTTTTCTCTTCACAATATGCTTTTGACCTGTTTAAATCAAACTACAGCCAAGCTGCAGCAACTGGTTCTCCATAAGCCTATGTGAGGCCGGAAACAAATTCTTTTTCATTTTGAAAGCAAGAAACGCAAAAGGAATAGATGAGGGGGGTTTCTAGGCAGTGCTTAATGCAGACAACACTGAAGTGTATCCTCCCAGCTGAAAGTTTAACACTACTCTCACTCAGCCAAAACGTGGGAACCTACTGCAAAAATCACTCATTCACGAATCACCCCAAAGGATTTCCAAAAGTGAAAGCAGCCAAAGAAGGGGAAGGTCTGAAGAAGTTCCATCCAAGTGGGTCACCAGTGCACCAGGAAGGGGAAGAACACCTGGCTGCAGCATCCAGGTACATCCAAACGCTTCCTTGCACACAGAGACAGGATGCCTCATCCAGAAGGCACGCTCCTGCATCCGTCTTGCATCAGAGCAGCAGCTCTGCAGAGACTGACCACCACCCCCACATGGGTCAGCACTGGTGACCAGCCCTGCCCAATGGCTCATTCTGGTGCTCAGCAATGAAACACTGCCTGTTTGTTTGTGCATCGCTGCAATGATGGGATTTGCCCAGCTTTATGCCTTGAGCTTTGCCCTTCACATTTCTGTGTCCATGACCTAATTAATGAGCACTTAGTTTTAAAGAGACATCAGCTTCTGCATGCGTGACCGTTTACAAGTGCTCACCTGATTCCTTTGTCTCCCCATGAGCAGCACGCAGAGAACATACAACACCTCCAGCTTATACATAATCTCGTGCATGATCTTCATGGACTGTGGAAGCTGTGTTCGTGTCGAGGTGTTGGCCAATCCACTTTCATCCGAAGACTCTGAACAAGATGGCAAAGATGTGAGCCTGAGGCAGCTTCAACAGGAAAGGATTTGCTACAGTTATTACTTTTACACTAAAACACTGCAGATGTAAGACCAACACGTCTGCTTGCATCTTCTGCTCAACTAAAAATAGTGACATACAACAAATCACCAATTTAAATAAAATGCTACTGAAGAAAAAAAAAATAGCTGGAACTTCAGAGGAGATAAAATTAGATTATTTTTTTTAAATTACATAATTTTTCCATAAGCTAAATGGCATCAGCTACCTAAAATAAGTAGGATCACCTATACGAATTAATGCACCAGAAAGGACAAGGTAGAAAAGGTAGAAGAGTAGGGGTGAGATTATCAGAAACATTTACTCTTAGTCTACTTTCATTTCTTACCTCAGTACCAGCATACTCAGGCCACAGTTAAATAATTTTCATAGCCCTATCTAGAATTATACTGCTAAGGGCAGAAATAAGATATAACCCACCATGATTGCAAGTGGAAAACATGACAGAAATCATGAGTGACACAGAGAAAGTAAGGACGGAGTGAAACTTGTAGGCTGCAGTCCAAAAAGGAGTTAGTTATGTATTGTATAAAAAGCTGAGTGTTGAACTGCCCTGCCACAGAATAGTGTGAATGTTTTTTGAACCCATGTGAAGAAACAGTAACTAGCAGTAATAGCAACAAAGAAAGGAAACCATCAAAGGCTAAAAAGCACAGACAGCACCTCTGACTCAGAAGTCCCTAAGCCACAAGCCACTGGAGACTGAGGCAGTATTCTGGGAAAATACATCCAGGTTTGCTTGCTAACTGACGCTGTGGCTCAAGAGCTGTGACTGAGTATCAGCAAGACTGCCTTATGAATTCTGTTTCAAAATACCAAGTGTTCTCCAGTTTCCACCAACTTGGTGTGGAATACAACTTTCCACCAACTTGGTGCATAAAGGTATGCGCAAGATGCTGTTGGAGCACTCAAATACTTCATTTGTGTATTTTCAGAAGTCTTAGTAATTAATTGCTACAAAACTAACGAAGCTGGATAAGGAAGAAAGTCTTCCCAAGAAGCACGGAAGCAAAGATTTAGATATCAACATTTTGGGATAATACTCATTCTATTACTGACTGTTTTGAGTTATAAGACATATGCCGCATTTCTTTTTAAATATTGAAGGGCGTTTGCTTCAAAGTATTTTCCTAAGGTTTTATTAACACTTCCATACAATCACCTGGAAGAATTTTTTTTTCCAATTAACTTATTTAATTTTGCTGGAACTACCTTTCCTGTTTAAAGAAGGGACTGCTTGCTGGGTATTAAGTATTTGCACCTAAAGCCATCAGCTTTAATTTTAAAGTAAAGTGCTGGTAAAGTCACTTACCTCAGATGCATGTATTTTTGTCACTCCAAGGGAGATTAATTCTGAGGATGTACAGCATTACAGTGCTATATAGGTGTGCAAAGGGCACAGTTTGCCTTAGAACATTTCCTTTTGCTAACTTTAGTTCATGAAAAAAATCAGAGCTACACGAGAACAAAACGGGAGTCAGACCTAAATGCTGACATATCGGTCTTTCATGCAAGAAAAAGGCAATCAATACCGACTGAAAGGAAAAGCAACACATGGCAAACACTGAAGAAGGTTAAGACATGCATCAGCTAATGGTGGCTACAGAAATGCAAGCCAGATACCTGTACTGCTCTGCTCTGCCTCTTCATTTGCCACTCTCATCAGTGCATCGAGTACTAGTGCATTGTCCAGCCAGGTGTACCATTCTTCCAACTCCTGGAGGAAGCTGGAAGTACCTGTTGTTTCAGACACCTTCCGTGTTGCCAGTTTGCACAACCGCTCGATGAAGCCTGGAATATTCAAAAGCGTAGCTGAAAAAGAAAAATAATTTTATTATGATTTAAGATCACCAACACAACAGTCATGAAATCCTCTATACCACAAAGTACCAGAACATCTGCATTAGTAATACAGAAAAGTACACAGAAATAAATTCCATCTGGTTAAAAAGATCCAAAGATGGAAGAAGTCTGTGCACTCTCCTGTTGAGGACTGGAAGAAAGGGTACATACCCTAGCCATAATTCAATCAGCGTTAAACAGGTTTGTGTTGGACTTACACTGGGGGGGGGGGAATCAGTTCTACCCTACTCTACCTGCTTGTTTCCAGCCAATTCCCTTCCACTGGCACTGCTGTTTTCCAGTCGACAGTGAGTCAGTATCAAGGAACAGATCTGGCTGAAAATTAAGCTGGCAGAAATAAAGCAGCAGCCCTTGGAAGGAGCAGCTCCAACTCTCTTCCTCTCTGCCATGCCACCTCCTTAATTTTACCTCCTATGGTGTTTGTCTCGTAGCAAACTGAACTAGCTCACTTCAGTAGCCGGGTGGAAAGCCATTAGCTTTTTAAGTACTGATTTCCTGAATTAGTTCATCATGGAGCAAAACAGATGGGGAACACACGACAGCAGCCCCAAGTTAAAAGGTTTTAATTGTTGTGGAACTCCATCCCTTAGAAACAGCAGTTCAAGGACGGAAGTCAGGGGTTTGTAAAATGCTTGGGGAGGTGCTAGGAGTGGCATTTTGTCCTAAAGTTTTCACAGAAAAACTTCATTACAGGACCTGTTTATTATAGATATATGGATAAGTCTTCACTTCACTGCAGACTTGCAGATGCAAGTAGAAAAGGACAAAGAATTTGGCCATGACACTATGGGAAAGAGTTGCAAGATTCTGCCCTCTGGTACCACCTTTGAAAGAATAAGCTCCCTGATAAAATTTTTAAAATGGAATACGCTTTCCAGCCTTACATATAGTCTCTAATAGTGCAAACAAAAAATGATTAGTTAAACATTTGCTTGGCTAAGTTCAGCTCTGTGGGATCCAAGCTTATTCAGTTCAACTAAATTAAATTAAACTTTGTACCCACACCTACATATACTTGTCCATTGCTCTTTACAAGCAAGCTCTGGCAATCGCAGGGCCGAAGACAATACACCCCCCCTTTAAAGTTTCTCAGCTTCTGCCTGCTGTATTATGCTATCTGTCTCTCACTGGATGCTGTAGAGCTGGCAGCAGTTACAAATGAAGCTCTGTTGTTCATGGCTAACACAAAATGTTAGGAACCAGCTCCAAAACCCCTTTTTTGCACTTCCCAAAATTGTTTGGCATGGGCCTACGCAAACGTCTGCTTCAGAAACCCAAAAGCTTCTCACAGCATAGTAAGAGCTGCAAACAGCAGATCCTACATTTGAAAGTACTTTAATTTAAATATCTTAAATTCATACTCATCCTTCTAGACAAGACTTCTGCATCTGAGAAGTACTCAGCAAAACAAGGAAACCTGCACTGTGCCCAAAGTTAAAGCTGAGATCAGACCCACAGATTTCCAAGGATGGTGTGATAAGGATGGTCAACATGATTAATATTAAACACACTTTCCTTGTTGATAAAGAAATGTCTCCTGCTCAGGACAATGTCAGATAAAATCAGAGAAGGAACTGCTCCACCAGCAACCACACTGCATGCACTTTGAGTTCAGGAATTCATATTTTTAATGAGGACACAGAATTACTGAGGGGTACTGAAGGGAAGGCTGTGGGAGTGACTGAGGGATAAAAAATAAACCCAATTATTTTAAGCCACTCAGTTCATCAGAGAGGGCTGAAACGACAGAAATTAACTTACCTAATTACCAACACCATACGAAACTGAAAGCTACAAAGTAAGTTTCATTAGCAGAAAAGATTGTTTTCCAGGAAACTGCTTGAGGAAAGTGAATGAAGAAAAATGCTTTGTAACAGACAGACTGTTTACAGTATCCTCTAGAAACATAAGCTACAGATGTGACATTGCGAAGAGGAAAACTTTACACTGTTGAGATTCCTCTGCGTTTGCTCACATCGTAACAATTACCTTGATTGATTTCAGCTCGAGAAGGACCCAAGTTTTTTTTCTGCTGGGCATTTTTGGCAAGAAGCGTGTGCTTGTCATCGCTTCCTGTGTCAAGTTCAGAAATTGTGACAGCAAGGATCCTGCAGAAGTTCGCAAGCTGCTGCTGATCAAAACTGGACACAAGGCTCGCAAGATTGGGAATATCATCCAGTTGTATCATTTCCTGGAGGAGGCAACACCAACTGAGTAAATTGCACATAATATTACAGAATCACAGGGGTTGGAAGGGACCTCTGGAGATCATCTAGTCCAACCCCCCTGCCAGAGCAGGGACATTCAATAAGGGAACACAGACACAGCCAGAAAGCTTCAGCTACAGCTCTTCCCTGGCAAGATCTGTATGTTATTTCAATGTAACTAAAAGAGAAGCAAACAGGCAGTGAAAAGTGAAGAGCCTGAGAAAAACTGTGACCTACAACTGGTGTCACTTATGTTTATCAACTCCAGAAGTACAGACATCCATCTTTTAAAGACCAAGTATTTCAGTCAAATTTTGGGGGCTGCCTTTTTTTTTTTTTTTTTTAAAATGAATTTAACAGACAAATTGCATCTAGGTATTACAAAGCTTCAGTTTAGAACTGAGGAAAAAGAATCTAGGCATCAAGTCTTTTTCATCAAAATATATTAAAACTATGTTGAAAACAGTTTAAAAAAAAACAACCCCAATATTTATGTTCAGATAAACTAAGCTTGCTCCCTATCTCAGGAAGTACATCATCCTCAACTTTAACCTAAAAAAAACCCAAACAAAAAAACCCAACCAGTAAGAAGTTACAGAATCCTGACCCTCTCCACAAAATCAACATAGACACATTTCATTCAGGGTTTTCCCAGGATTACACCTCTAATATTTTATTTGCATCACATCAGGGCACTAAACTGGAATGATGCTGGCAAGCAAGTTCAAAAACCTAGTTTGTGCAGAAGACTGAAGTACCCTGTTCCCCCAGCCTAAAACTTCTCAGAGAAGTGACAAACCCCAAGGTAAGAGAGGGGCACGGGAAGCCTTCCAGACGTCAGGAAGACTACTAAAATATCTGAAATGTAATCAGAAGGCAAAGATGAAAATGAATTTATATGAGGCTCATTTTCTTTACTTGAAATACTGGTTGTATTTTAATGACAGCTAGGTACTCAGCCCCCATCATCCTCTGCAAGCTATTCAAAAGCATTACCAGTATGATACCACACACGTAATTCGGCTTCTATATGAAATGTGATTGAAGTTAATGATCACTGTAAACAGTCAGGTTTCAAATAAGCTACAAGAAGTGAGAATACTAGCTTAGAGGATTATCTTTAGCAACTCTTCAGAAACAGCTGTATTTCCCCTACTGGCCTGACAAGCCATACAAATAAAATTAAGAAACCAGTAACTAACCTTTTTAACTCCCAGGATATCTTCAATGAGCGTTGCAGTTTGTAGGAATGTCTTTTTGTTTGTCATCAGCGTAAACAGGAACAACACAAAGTCATTTCTTTCTGCCAATCGCCTTGTGACTCCTTCCGTCTAGAAAGCAGCACGAAGCACACACAGACCCAGCATCAGAGCCCACCGTGCGAAGTCATATGTTACAGGCACATGCAGGACAGTTTTACAGATGATGTGTTACTGAATCAGCTATTCCTTAAACCAGGAAACATTGTGTTTATGGTGACCAAAACTAACTCCAGTCCTTGCTTGACGTTAACATGATGCTTGCAAGAACTACAGGCTCCAGGATGAGAGGTTTCATCTAAAGGCAGTTGTTTACTTGCCTGAATCAAAAGTAAACACTGCATGCCTGGAAATACGTCAGAGAGGCTAGTCTCTGCTTTTCCATACAAACTGTAAACAGCTCGATTTCATGGTATGTAAGTGTAGTTCCCGCATTCCTCCTAAACTGTCAGCATTGCTCTCAGCTGGGCAGAATCTGAGCAACCAGAATCAAGCATTTGCCTTAATGAACTCGGTGATGAACCCGAAAGTAATGCTAGAGCATGAACTCTGCTTCATCACTGAGTTCATTAAGGCCAGCTTTCATGCTCTGCTCTCTGCTGAGAGCATGGCCAGTCTTTTCTGGAATTAAACATAACTTAAAACAACTTAGCACTTGCAAAGCTGTCTATTATATATGACTGACATACTATCAGTCCTTACAGAACTAGACTAGCTCAGATACTTCCTGAATATTTACATAAAAGCATAAGAGCAGTTAATATCAGACACACATTTCTGTGATCCTGAACACTTCTCGTTCAAGAGAGACCAGTAATACTGAAGTGAATTAAAACAGCAGCTAGTCTATAAATTGCAAACTTGTTTCTTAGAATATTACATTATTCACAGTTTGCAAAAGTTGCATTAGCTACAGTTAAAACAAAAAAATCATGTAAGTCAAGAAAAAAGCATTCTCTCTCTTCCCCCTCTCATGTGTACACAGATAGTTGGTGTACTCCAACTCTCAAGATTAGCTTGATGTCTTTGGAAAAGCGCCAAGCCAGTAACTGCCTTTTTAAAAATTTTTGTTGAAAAATGCTCCCTAGGTTATGACATAATAAAACATGTGATTAAGTAAACAATCCTGAGAATGTCTCCTGCATGCATAATCTAAGGCATGTGCTTTTGGCTTCAGAATTTTAATGGCAAGGTATTTAAATAGGCCTTTAACCCAGCATTTTCCTTTGCACTGATCTGCCATCAACTAAACTGAACTAATATTCAGCACATGAAGGAGTTAGAGGATCAAACTTAAAATACTTTGCCAGTACCATTACTGAACAAGACTAGCTGTATCTCGGGTTAGTAAGCATCCATTTCCAGTTTCAAATTTTAAGTTTGAATACAACAAAGGCGGACACAGCTTTCCTATGGAAACACAGATACAGAAAGATCCAAACAAGAGGATTTAAACTTGACAATATGGCTAAGAAAACAGATATTATTTGAGTAACACATAAAAATATAGGGTGGTCCATACTTAACTGAAGGAATTTTAGTGAAAAGTTTCAGAGTAAGTTTAAAATGTGCTTAAAAGAGTTTGTATGTTGTCTTATCAAGTGGCATATGTAAAACATGACCTACAGAACGCACTTCCACAGCAGTTGTACTTACACATATACACGTGTTGTACAGTATGCTTAAACAGTCCTTGATGAGGTCATCGCTTACTGCAAAGCAGAAAACAGACGTTCACTAGCTATACGTTGTCAAGGAACACTAACTTCCACTGTAGTGACATGAATAGCTATAAAATGAGAGAGAATTTCAGGCTAGTTGCTAGCTCAGATCATATGTGGAAATGCCTTGGAAGATAGAAACCAGAGGAAGAAATACTCTGTACCTGACCTGTTCATGTGATTTACTCCAAAACTACTATCAGCACTGCCTAGGACCACAGACAGTGATGTACTTGTGGTGTAGTGCACTTCTTAGTCACACACAAAAGAAAATGATAGGGGTGTAAACAGTATTTTAGGAAAAATATCATAGATCAGCTCAAAATCTGTCCATGTGAGAAACTGCTGAGACACATTAGTTCCAATTATTAAGCATGGGGGGGAGGGGGGGGGGGGGAGGACAGTTCATGCAGTTTTCTCCAGGCAGCATCAGGAATTCACAGCAAAGCTTTCCATCTTATTTACTCCAGCATTTTAATATTTAAAATATGTTTTCAGTACAGACATACAACAGCTGCCTCCAGCTCAAGTTCAAGCTACTTCACCTTTGAAGTTTCCTGGCTGACGGGCATGGAGCGTACCATGACATTTCTGTTCCTCAGAAGGGTTCAGGGAACCAGCAGTATCACAGGCAGGAGAAATAAAAGTACTAAACTAAAGCTGATCCAGCAGGAAAGTTGCACTGAAGCTACTGTGCCCCACTGGCAAAGTCTCCTTATAGCAACTTGGAAATCAGTAGTCACTGTGACTAGGTCAGGAAAGCAGCATACTTTTCATTATCTCACAATCTCTAACTCCTATTACATAAACAATGTTTTGTGTCTTATTATTAATAATTGTGAACTGTGGCTACAGCCACAGTAACAACAAAAGTTTCCAGTGATTGCAGATTTACTGCATTGAGAGAAGTATGTTATGCTGAGTGCATGAATACTCCTGAGCTGTGCTTTGCAACAGGTGACTATCCTAAATCCCATCCTGAATCAGTACTACAGAGAACAAATAAACCAATGATTCATTTAGGAACAGGAAATTGCTGGTATGGAAAGGGAGTAACAGAAAAAGAGAGTAATTTCTGTCTGAATAAGGACACAAGGCAAGAATGAAAAAAAACATTAAACACCTATTTACTTACTTTTCTGTTTCTTCTTCTGTGTAATAAGAGTTGGTCTCATGAGAATTTCTACTAAAAGCTGTAACAACAAGATAAAAAATTCAGGGAATAATCACTGGGATACAAAAACCCAATTACTTTGTCAGTGACAAATCCAAACTTAGACCTGTCTCTGCTCAAGTCACAGAGGTGAATAATGGAAGCTCTACAATCAAAAGCCCACTGATATAAAAATTACGTTGACAAAAACATAGTTGTATTTACCCTGAAGAAATAATAACAGCTGTATAAAACAATCTCCCACTGGCAAGTTTTAAAGAATTTGAGTCTGCAAAGAATGTAATTTCACATGCACCCAGATAACATCAAGGATGGCTATAACACATCTCCCAGATTAATGAATCTTTAGCAATAATCTGCAAAGAGATGCATATTTTGCAAAGGTTCTCCCTAAATCTTGCTGGGCTTCAAAATACATTTCAGGTCCAGGCATTAACAGAACTTAGCTGCTCCAGACTTTAATCTCACCAATAAATAGCAAGCCACTGCTTGTGTACATGTACCTTATATGTATACTTACATATACATTTACAGATATGTGAAGTGTTGTCTCATTTCTATTTAAGGAATGTAACAGTCAGCCTTCCAAGACTAGGACTATGGTTCTGACAGATGTAGACCTGATCTTTAGTTGTTCTAGCCTGTAACACTGGTTTATTTTAAAACATTAAAAACAAAATTGCAGTTTATTTAAAAATGAGAATTAGCCACTAGAAGGAAGTGATGACTTCTGCAAGAAGCATTGCAAAAAGCCCCTAGTTTTAAAATTCAGTTTAAAATTGTTAAGAGCAATGTAGACATCACGTAGTCAAATCATGCCAACTGACAATACACTTAAGTTTTGCAACTTGCTCTATTTGTGTCAACTTAACTTTATCCTTCTTTTAATGAACTACCTACCCAGACACAGAGGAAAACATCTGATAGCACCAGAGGTGCTGCCCACATTTTAAGGGCTGACAAATAAAAAATAGGCAACTTTAAAGAGGAATATCCATTTTCCAGCAATAGTTGTAATAGTAGCTGTAGCATCAGCAGGGTAGAGAAAAATGGCTGCAGCAGTAATGTAGTGGTCATATTAAGGGCTTACATTTTAGGAGAAGAATGCACACCTGAAGGCTCGGTACCCAAGATAAGCATCCAAAGATACCCCTATGCACTTGGGACACAGACCACCTACTCTTGTCCTGGGAAGGAACATCTGCTGCACAAGACTGTCTTTTAAGGGTGGCTGCAGTCATGATTGCTCCTGCCTTGCCACAGAGTGGACCTTTTCAGCTAGTGTTTCTTTTTCCTGGTCAATACTATAACCCACCATGTATTTATCACCTTATTCTTGCAGAACTGGTATGCTCCTCACATACACTCCAGGGACTGGACTGCAGTGGTGTGAGACACTCCTTGGAGAGGGCTTTCTTCAGCCATCCTACTGAAACTGCAACAGTATGCAGCAAGAAGCGCAAAGAGTCCAATGGCAGAAAGAGAACAGGTAAGAGGATGCCTCACCAGAGGCAGAAGGAGCAGAAAGGGAGTTATGAGATCTTATTTCTTGGAATGCGGTTGCATTCAGGTCCAAAGTCCACAAGGCTCATGTATCAGTTCATGCGTTTGTACTCTCGGGTAATATTTTACATGTATTCATATAAAGGGAGGAGACACAAATGTGCATTTGTTCTTCCTTGATGCAAAAGCTGTCAGAATCCAAAAATATTTTAAGGAATATACTATCACACGTTATAGCATACAGCGTACACTGCAAATTTAGTGTCCTTCAAAGTTCCTCATTCTTCACAGTTCAAAATACTGCAGTACAGAATCAGCACATGGCATATACAGAACCAGCAGATTAGACTACTTGCCTTTCAAGTTCTATAGTAGGATTTTCAAAAAAACATCACACTGCCTTCTACTACTGCCTTTAGCCAGATTAAACCCACCTGTATCAGCCAGATCCCTGGCCATAGTACCAGGTAATTACAGTGTATCTCATATTTACTGTCTCCAGCCCAAGAAAAAAAACAAAAAACAAAAAACAACCAACCAACAAACCCCAACCAAACAAAAAAACTGCCACCCCAATACACAGTTATTTAAATATGAAATGTAAAGCCGTTTTCTGTGCGTTCTTATGTTAAAAGCACTTCTACAGGAAGTAGCACTATTTCCCTTTAAAAACAATGGAAATTTAGAATGTTTTCATAGAGTGTTCTGAATTGCTTGGGTAGCTGAAGATTTTTGTCCTCAGCTGACAGAATACCAGCAACTAAACAAGTGCTAATTTCAAAACAACGTAACCCAAATACAAGTTTTACTTAAGTAAAGGCATGCTAAGTGTAATGAGAGAAGTAGCAAAGACACTGTGTAGTTAGACCAAATTAAAAAAAAAAAAAAAAAGAGGGGGGAAGAAAGTGTCAATTAGTTCACCGGAAAACACAAATCATACATTTCTAATGAAAGTTAAGACCCCGGAGTCTGTCACCATAAAACTGAGCAAACTTGGGTATTTGTGTAATGTAGAATTATAACAAATAAACAAAAAGATAAATTGCTAGAATGTCTACAGAAACCTTGCCTCCCTCTTTAAAAACTTTTCCATAGATGAAGTAGTCCACACTGGATGCCAGCAATAAATATAGACAACCTAGCTAAAAGAGTGCCCCCAGTGTGCTTGAAAAACCACCACATATCCTCCAGTGGTAAGTGAAATTCTCAGTGCTCCAGTACCAACTTGTAGAATTTAATCTCCTAACTAGAAATCATTTGAAACTGTTTTCATTGAGAACCTAGAGGTCTCACTGTTTTTAAGTTAAAAACAGACCACCTGAAGAAACAGCTAGGTCTTCTGTATCAAAAGCACCTCACTTTTGATGATCTAATACCTTGGAAAACACACCCTTTTCACATTTTGATTAACAGAAACAGGCACAATTCTAACGCTTAACATCAAATTGGTAAAGTCATTCTGTAGCTTGCATTTAGAAGCTTCAAAGGTCTCAAGACCTCACTTACAGATATCTCAGTAGTATGACTATCATGCAGAAATCTTTTGATATTGTTGAAAACACACACTTACATCGACTCCTCCAAATAAGTCAAATGTGTACGTATTTGGGAAAGTGGACTCTTGAGCAGCTTTTCTATCTTCTGTAACAAATGCCATGGCTTCCATTGAAAGAAGTGGAGAAATTTCCTGCATGTAGTAAAAAAAAAAAAAAAAGGTATATTTCAAAAAGAAAACTGTTCATCAGTATAAATAAAATTGTCTCTGACTATCTGTGTGATCTACTGACTAATCAATTACATGAATTCCTAGCTCTCATCTACCAGCCAATTCACAGATACTATCATGCAAACAGTTTCAAAAATTAGTTAGAGTATGACCACAGTAGACTTTAAAGAAAGCCACAACAAAATAACCCCTAGCTTTCAGGAAAAACAGTATAGACAGTACCTTTAAGATGCTTTGGCACTGGGAGAAATCGCTGTTTGGGTGGCTGTGTTCATACAGCTTTTGCAACAGTAAGGGAATCCCATTCCATTTTGCTTGTTTGTCTCTTTCCTTTAACAAGGCCTCTGTGATCTGCAACAAAGGAAGAATATAATTCCCATATGTCTGATGCTTCACAACCAGGAAAATAACCTTATCACCTCCCCAAAATATCAGAGTATCACAGAAAAACCGTTTGTTGTAGAGAATACCATTACAAAATCCAGTATCTCTTTCCATGCAGCAATTTATCCAGGAATGGTAGCCACAGAATTTTATAGATGGTCAAAGTATCTTAAGCAGGACAAGGCTTAAAGCAGATGTTATCGTTTTGAGTACTTAATCTCATTCCATATTTGATCACGTATTTTTGAATGGGAACATATTAGTCTCTAAATAATTCCATTAGCAGAACTCCAGTTGACAGGACACTGAAGGAAGAAATGGGTGCCCTTGCCACTATCAAAAATTACACTAGTGTAAGGCAGGCAGAACACTGAAGAGGGAAAGGCTTCATCACTCCTCACATTCAGCTAACAATGAGTATTTCCTCAGCCAAGTCCCTACAGCCATTATTGGTCATAGCAATGACCCAAACCACTAAGATTTACAAGCAGACTCCAGAATAATGTATCAAAGACACAGTGAAAATTTCCTCTGTAGTCTTGGGCTGGTTATAAATGGAGACCAACAAATAAATCAGAAGGAGAATAACCCTAGCGTTATTCTCTGGAAAGCAAGCTGCAACCACAAAAAATAACACCTTAGCATTTCCTACTACATTTGTGCAAACTTTCTCCAATTTTCCTCTTCTACCCAAAAGATATACAAAAAATATTTCTCAATATTCACCACTATATTTTACACCTGAAAAAAAATGAAGTAGCAGCACAAGACAATATTCTGCTTAGAATCCATAAAAGATATTTTGAAGCCTGAACACTTCCAGGTTACTGCCAGCAGACGCTGTAAAGGAGGAGCTCTTCATAAAGTTCACCATCCAGTTAATGCAGACCAAAATTTAATCCCCTTCCTTAACAATACTTCAGAGACACCGAGACCAAGCCTGAAACAGAGACTTATGCTTGTACAGAAAGGTAAGGCAGATAACAATAATTACAGCCAGCAGGATTTCTGGCTGGTTTTACAATATTTTTATATGCCCTCAAAAAAAAAAAAAAAACCAAAACAAACAAAACCAAAACAAACAAAAAAAACCCACCACCAAAACCCACACGTCAATCCTCAGGCCAGCAAGACTGCATCTCAATGCAAAGTTTGTGGATTTTCTCTTACTCCTAGGTCTAAACCTCCAAGCTGCTCTCATTCTGCGTAAGTCACTCCCCAAACCTTTCTGTGGTTAACTTGCATTGTTTCCCTCCAGTCTGCTTAAACATTCAGTGTTAATAGTTAACAGCCAGGAAATCTTGCTTCTTATTGTTTCAGCCAAGACATCCTTCTTGGATACACCTCAGTGTACAATTCCAAAGGACCATTCAAGTCCTGATTAGACAATCATATGCAAATATACTCCCATTTTTGACTGAGAATTTAACCCTTTTCTCTGCTTGTTAGACAACACACAGGAAGACCAGAAAAGTGATGCAAGCACATGAAAACTCAGACTGGCAGTGTTGGCTGCTATGGATCCTTGCCCTTCTTCCAAGCTTCCCGTATACTTAGGGTTCTTTTCCTGATGAAATATCCAAATTTGTACAAAATTAAGAATTTCAAAGCTCTTGAAGTATCAGGTTTTCTTGCTACGAGGGGCAACTGAAGAAGCATGAACAAACCGGTGACATAAAACTCTCTCTTTTTAATGTTTCTCTGCTTTCTGACTTCTCAATAAGGGTAATCAACCAGCGCTGCTGCAGAATGATACAGAGTTCTTTCTGAGGAGGCCATTCACACAAGAAATGGCAGGATGAAACCATGAAGTCGAAATGGTTTCTCATTGTTTGGACTGCGAGTACTGGCTCAGCTCCTTTGAAGTCACAAATTTTCATTTTTCCCTGTAATACCTAGCCCAGAGAGTGAGAGGAGCTGTGCCACCAGCCCATCTCAGGTGTGGGAGGAGTACACAACCCCACGAGCCGTGGGGTGAACCAGATTAATTGCTGGGTAAAGTGCAAAGAAGGCATAGCAAAATGTCAGGAAAAAAATCCAACTCTCCGGCTCCAGGTGATGTGGAAGATACCACAGACAACAATGACGTGCATGGGTTGCAACCTGGGGTTCCAGTAGCACAGCACAGAATGCAGCATCCAAGTGCTCTCAGAAAAGGCCAAAAGCCTTTAATGGATGTTAAAACCTTGTCCCTAACACCACATTTGTTAATCGCACATATGCTTCTTGGTTTGGCACTAGTAGGTCGTCTTCTCCCTGTCCCAGACTCTGAGAGGCAGTCACTCGTGCTGATCTGCAGAAAACTTTCAGAACTGAAATTCTGCAAGAATGAAGCAAATGTTTCCTTCCTCTCATCTTCTTTTAACTGCTTTCCAAAAAAAAAAAAAAAAAAAAAAAAAGTTTTTCTTTCTCTTGATTTAATACATGTCTTTGGTTTCATTGCAAGCTCTAGCTTGTGGTCCCTATTCTGTATTTATGAGGTTACCCTGGCTTTGAATATTTCCATTGTGGCGGGGCGGCATTTGCCAACGCAAAGATTTTTGGATTCTGTGGAGGGATTAAAATTCAATTAGATTGTATGGAACTGTCTTTCTTTGCAACTATTTTGGTTAAAAACTGGATCTCATGATTTCTGTAATAGCAGCTAGTCAACGGTTTTCATTTATAAGCAAAGTTAGTTTCCTTCTTGCTTTTTTTGGGCAGACATTATTGAATAGTCATCAAAATTAGAACTGGGTCTTTCAGGGCCCCTTTCCCTCTCCAGCATTTTTTTGGTCTCATCCAAGCAGGATAAAGCCAATCCAACACTGATTTCTCAGAAATTTTCTTCATTCACCAAATAGCTCTGGATAAAGTCTCTGAAATCTTGCATACAAAGCTTGAGAAGTTAGATACTATCTAGCAAGAAAGGGAGGTTGCAGAAGCCCAGCTGGAAAGGGCATCAATTAAAAAGAAAGGGCCTACCTAACCGATGGTTGTGGGGGTTACGAACCGTCACGCCTTACTGGCATTAGAAGACGAGAGAGTAAGTACCAATTACTGGGAAAACAAAAGAACCAGCGTCAAAACTTTCCTACCACCCAGGTACAGCAAACCAAACTGGTACAAACACCAAGACTCCACACAGTCATTTCTCAGAAGTTTGCCTTAACACATCCAAGTTTTGAATCACAAACCACGAAAGCCGGGGGACGGCCCGTTGTGGCTCTCCAGGAGCGGTTACGTTCCAGGCAGGCCTCTGAAACAAGGCGGCACGCACTAGCTCAAGCCCAGGCACAGAGCTCCCGAACAACGTCACGGTCCAAAGTGGTCCGTACGATGCCAGTTTTACTCCAGCAGTTTACTGAATGCTGTTCACTAGCCAGGTGATCGGATACCCAACCAGCCACCTCCTCCTCCTCCAGCTGTGCTGTTGAAGCCATGGCAGTGTGGATTCGTGGGAAGGGCAATCAAAGACTTTCAACAGGACTGAAGTATAGGGTTAAAAATGTGTCATCTGCAAGGTCGAGCAGAGCAAGTGGCTTCTCTTTTAGTCTCCCAAAGGACTGGAGCCCAGGATTTCCCAGGAGATTACTCCAAAGACTGGCAACTACCACAGGAATACTTTCCTGCTACAGAGTTTATGTAACTTTTGTGCATAATTTTTCTTGAAAGTATACAAAGGGCTGAACAAAGACACTACACAGAAATCTAAATATTTCTTTTAAATTTATTCGTAATCCTCCTGTGTTATAAATCTTTTTAAAATGCCCCAGCATCCACTAGCATAATGGTCAATAAACAATTATGAATAATACCTAAATCTTCACCAAGTCATATTGTTATGTGTTAACATTTACCTAAATCCGTCCCTTGATCAGTTTAGTTCCCCTTTCCTTTCTCCCCCTCCACTTTGCTGTAATATTTGCTATTGATGTTCCTACCCATGTGTCCTGGTTTGAGGTAAAACAGAACCAATTTTCTTTTCAGTAATTTTACTCTTCAGTCAAGTCTCTTCTATCAGTAACGTTTGTTACTGGCCTGAGATCTCTCGTAGTTACAATTGCTTCAAAATCCCTTCCCCTTCCAGTAAGGATTTTCCTTTCCATTTATGTTCCTGTGTTGTGAGAATTTTCATTGCCCCACAAAGTAAACCTCTCATTTTCGCAACCTTGCCTCCACTGCTTTTCTAAGCTGTGGTCAGTGACGCATCTCCACGTCTTCTCATGGCTCCTGACGAACTGAAGGCCCGAGAGCACATGACAGCAGCAAAAATACCACGAGCTAACCCTCCCCTTTGCTCTCCGAAGTAGGGGTAACAGCTTTCTAGTAACATTGTGCCTTTATTTCACATTTTACCCCTCAAACATTTCACTGCCTTGCTCCACACTCACTATAGGAGGGTGTTTTAAAAGTCTTTCCTGTGATTTTTCAAAAAGCAAAAACAGTGACTCAGGTATCCAAGCATCCTTTACAGCACTAAAGAATTCATGCTGTGACAGACTTTACAGCTATGACACATCGCTTGTAATTTTTCTTAAGCCAATCTTTTGTTGCAATCACGCATTAAGCTAAGATTGGAAATCCTTTTAAAAAGGCAGAATTTCCATTCCCAGTTTTTTCCATCACCACTTCTGAAGTATATATTCAAATGTTCTGAAAGTTTAAGAGGAAAAAAAGGCACAAGATTATGGATCTCAAGAAACAGATGCAAGCACATGGTCTCTACAGATTTTTAATAAAATCGAAGCCTTTTCATATCCTTTCCTTCAAACCTTTTAGGCCGTACCTTTAAAAAACAGGAAACTAATATTTGTGCAATTAAATATTTAATTTTCCTCTGCACAATAATAACTTAGGAAGTCATCTCTGACAGACTGCCAGTAAAATGACTATTCAGTGTTTTGGGGAGTGCCCCATCATCCCAGCTCTTCCTTACATTTTCCTTTGCAGTCGCTAACAAACATGTACCAGTCTGGCCAAGCTGCCTCTTCCCTCACACAGCTTTTCACAAAAAAGCCTACAACCAAGGTAAATGGCACACACCCCCACCCCCACCACCCCACCCCAGTTTTCATTTTAACACAACGGCATACTACAGAAACACAACACGTGGCCTACACAGTGATTCTGGAAAGCGTTCCAAGGCAGAAGCTGTGAACTGCTACCCTGCAGCTGCGGGGCAGTAAACAAGGCGGCCAGTCACCAGCTGGGTCTTTTGCACATAAGCTCTGATCAAGAACATGTCAGAGCCCCCAGACTTTTATTCCTAAAAAGAAACTCTGCTGGTGATGTTAAGCTGGGAGAAGTCCACGCAAAAGCACATATTTCCAGCCTCTCTCCAGCTCCTCGATTCTTCGATGTGTGGATCAAGTTTCCCATAATTACTGTTTCTCCACCCTCCACAACCCTGGATGAAGCCCGCCATCCTTTCTCCTGCCAACCTAAAAGCCAGGCATGAATCCAAGGACATGGTGTCCTAGGATAAAACCTGCAATAGCTTCTAGCCAGGTCTAGCCACCCCCACGACTCCCAAACCACTGCTCTACTCACCGTCACTAGAAGAAGAGCTAGTCTACCAAGACAAAGAACAGGTCTCACCAATCTCAAAACCCCACAGCGCTTCTGAGAGCAGAACAACTCCAATACAGATCTTTAACACCAGCAGCTCTTCGAAGCCACTACAGAATTTACCAGTTAGTGATAATAGCTACTAATGTTTGTTTTGATGACCTTACTGTCAGAGAAAAATAAATCAACTCATATGTAAAATTATATTAACTTCTCAGTGATGATCTCCTCCTTGGAACTGCCTAAGTTGTGGGTTTTGGTTTTTTTTTTTAATTCATTTTGGAAGAAAGCAAAAGCCATGGGGATATCTAGGAAAAAGCAGAGGGGCAAGGAATATCACATCTAGAACAGTTTTCTTCCCACTCATCTTTAGTCACACAAAATAAGACTACTGAAGTCCAACACTATCACTTTGGAGCTCTGGCCCCTGTTATATAAAAAGCATGTCCAGGCTTTTCAACCCTTGCTAGCTGTCCTCTACTGAAGAGGTCTAAGCCTGCTAAGACCCATACAATTAGAGCTACTGAAGTGGATTACATTCACGTGAATGTTTTTTTGTTGGTGGTGTTGTAAGGAGGCAACAAAACTGATTAGGAAACAAAATATTTTCTCAGAGTTAGGAAACTATTACAGACTACTGATAACCTGTGATGGTAGGAGCTGGAAACCCGCATGTCTGAGGCAGAAAATGTTTTCCTTTCACAGAGATTTTTGTCAGAGTGGATAGACACTATCCTGCTAAGGGAAGCATCTATTCCTAGGGATAGCAGATCATGAAATACAGCTGGAAAAAATGGGCTCTTTTTTTTCCATTCTGATTGTTTCAGCTAAGCTTTGGCAATCCTGTGAGAGTAAGACCAGTGCTGATGATCTGCTCTTGGGATTGCACCAGAAGCATGCAAGTTTGCCACCAAATCACTGGTTAGTCCATTATTATACTGCTCTGTCTACAGGGATTCACATAGCTGCACCTAAATGTCATCTGGTTCCATGTTATATACATGCTTTTCACAGCTGGCTTGCAGCAGATGAAGTGTGTGCCCTCTTGCTAAGGGAATTCGAACTCGATCAGCTGAGCCAAAATGTTCCTTTGCCTTCAAGGAACCGCAGCATAAACCCCGTCACGTCTTATTTGCAGTGTCTGTGTGCACCCAGCACCGCTGTGCCGGGAGAGGGGCCACAGCCCAGCCAGTTCACCAGCAATATTCTTCCTTATTAGAAAAAGAGTGTTACTTCTGGAAAGTTGGTCTGCTTCTAGTTTACCAATATCTGAAAAGCCCCTTTCATGTGCTCTGTCCTCAGTGCTAGGGCAAACCTTGATACAAGGTTATGCAATCTGATACCAATGACTGAGGCTTGCATCCAGGGCGGCAGCTGATGATAGCAGTATGGCTAAAATGGATATAAGAACAGATAATGGCAGTATCTACTGAAATCTGCTTTATCCATCAACCTTCTCATTAATAATAATAAAGCAAAGAGACAACTGGCAAGAAAGCTATGGGTCCTGCTAGGCTAATACAGCAAGAACACACAAGGATCCAGATTTCATAGTCTTAACTGGCCTCAAAACTGCCAGATATTCAGGCAGCTGTTGCTGTCAAAAATACCTTTATGTCCCTGTAAGATCGGACTGATGAACCCTCAGATGTAGGCCTGTCAACAATTATCCTTACCAATTCAAAGATAAGCCCCTGCTTTCCTCATACAAAAATGGATCTTCAGATGACCTACAAATAGTACGTAAATCTTTGTTTAAGAATAAATGCCACTGCTGTCCACAGAAGGATACTAATTGTCTCCCAGAGATCAGATGCTGAAATACAGTGACAACATTGCAGGAGAATACTATTCCGATAGCAGGCATCACAGCAAGGAATGGTGTTTCCCAGTCTCTCTGAATTAAGGTCTGGAAAAGGGTTTCTCTTCCTCACGGGATACAAGTGGTGCAGTCCATGCAGCATATGACCCAAAACTTCCTTGCAAAGAACGGGAAGAAAGAGCTTGAAGGACATTCTCCTGACTTGTTCTTCTAGACCCTAACACAACAGTTTGGAAACTCGATCTGCTCTCAAGCTTTTCAGAAGCAAATAAGTTTGAGAAACTTAAGCAAGGGCTAAGTTGCTCCTGCTGCTGCTGAGGAGTCAACTGCAGGAAAACTGAACATTTTGATAAAAAATAGAACTTAAAGAAGAGCAGCACCCAAAACTGCCTCATACTTCTTTAAAAGTTACATCGAAGTATTTTATATTTAGATCGTCTACAAACAAAAAAACTGCTTGAAGGTTAAAGTAATTTACAAAGTTCAAAATCATTTATGGAGTTGTCTCCTCAGTGTCCGTCTCCCCCTTTAGTCTAAGTGATTTAAAAATGTATTCCTACAGTGTTTATGAAGCATTGGGAGCCCTAGGCATCCAAGCTTTAAGTCTTTCAGGGCAGCACAGTGATACCGAAATTCATAAAGTAAAACAAACCAAACAAACTCCAGCAACAAAAAAAACCCACCTCAAACTTGGGTATTATGAGAAGGAGGATGTAATTAGCAGAAGTCTCCTCAATTACTGTAAAAGCCTGGTCATTTGCTTTAGCAGTTCATGAAAACAGTTCATAAAACCCCCAAATTAAAACACAGTACTACTGCATTTCTCAAGCAATCTGAAACCCAGAACAGAGATACCATCCTAACAGATTACATTGGTGCACAATGTTGTTACAAGTTTATCTGACTTAAATCGTTATAGTTGTGGGGGAGCGAGCAAGCAAGTAAGAGCGTAGAGGTGGACAGGCAAGTTACTGAGACAACATGCTGCTTTGTCTACATGCTGTATGGAATATACACCTAAAACAATCCCACAGAAATAACTTCCTTCAAAAAAGACAATATCAGGTTTAAATTCATGCAAATGAGTTGCTTTTCTTAAGTATTAATCAAACTAGTATTTGAGCAAGCAGTACAATAAGGACAAAAGAGCTGTTAAAAATCACCTTCTGCTCTTTTACGTACCCCAGCTACAGAGCGAGGTGCGGACATTTATGAGGAACAAATCTTCTCTTAGTAATTGCTCAGAATCCTTGTTAATCAAGGAAAACATTATTGCCTGTGCTAGTGAAAACCACTTAGAGAAATATCTTTTTTTTTTTTTTCCATTTCAACTCTTTCAAGATACTTTAGCTCAATAAATCATCACCCGAATGCAAGTTCTTTATCCCACGCTCAATTTCCAAGTCTTTGCACCATTTCACATTTAATCTGTAAAATAAACGCCAATTAGTCTTTATAAAAAGAAATGAATAGTCCATTATCCACAAGCAGCTTCTTAAAAAAGCCAGCACAAGCACACGATAGGCACAAGCCTAAGTTAACGAGCTGATTTCATTTCTCAGTATTTCCCAGCATCATCAACTGGGAAAGATGACAAATTGGAAACAGACCTGGAATAGTTTCATGGAAAACCACCAGTGCAAAGCCTACCCTATTTCAGAGCTAAAAGGTCTCCTGAGCTCCAATATCATGAAGTTACCTTTGTCCATCAAATACGCTTAAATTTTGATGCTGCATTGTTATGGTTCCAAGCAAAGCTTCCTTTCTTTCCAGGAGAGAGCCACAACCTCTACCACCAACCAAAGCAACGGAGAAGAACTGCTCTTTTACAGCATGGCAAACGCTTGTCATGCTCCACAGACTTTCTACAGGGAGACCGAGGATGGGAAGGAGGGAGAAGGAGCACGAAGACACAGAGGCATCCTTCTTCCCCACCGTCCGCGTGCGGCTGCAGGGCCACCCCTCCGGTGCCAGGGCCGGAGCCGGGCGGGCAGAGGAGGACGGGGAGCCCCGGAGAGCGCTCGAATCCGGGCGGAGAGAGACGGTTTTGGCAAATGCTGCCTCCGAGCAGACCTGGCGGCAGGCCCCGCTAGGCCGGCCGGGCTCTTCCCGGCCTCAGAGCTCTAAGAGAGGCCCAACAGCCCCGAGCCGCTGCTCAACCCCGCCGAGGGACCGCGAAGGCCGCCAAACACCCGCTCCCAACCCTCGATGGAGCGGGGCCTTGCGGGCCGGGCTCCCAGGGGGGTTTTGCAGGCCCTGTCCCAGGCCGGCCGGGGGAGCTGGAGAGGAGGGCAGGAGGTGCGGCAGCCCTCCGCCAGCCCGGAGCCTCGCCTCAGAGCTCTGCCCGGCCCCGCCGACCCCCGGGCCTAGTCTGCCCCCACCGGGCTCCAGCCTCTCAGGGCC